>RPOG01001067.1:0-23856 GCA_008086565.1 Thalassoma bifasciatum | reverse complement strand
TGCTAGCGCAAAAATTCCAACTTTGACGTAAAATTTCGGAACTTTAAATTATTATTTTGCCTTTACATTTGACATTTTTATAAGGGTCTTGGAGTGATAAACGTGCCCAAAAAATTTAATACAAATCTGAGAATGTAAATTTTTCTTTTTTTTGGCGCCCTCTGGTGGCCACGCCCCTGAAGATTATAACAATCTTTGATCAACTTTTAATCGTCACTGTGTGTAGTATACACATGAGAAATTTGAAGCTTATCCGACAAAAACCCTAGGACAAGTTCGTTCAAATACGTACCCTAAAAATCGTCAAATTCCGACTTTTGGGACAAATTTCCGAACTTGCTGTGCGAAATTCAGAGTTTGCCCAAGAGAATTTTTTGAAGGTCGAGGCATGATTGAGGTAGCCAAAAAATTTCAGACTTGTACGTGAAAGTAGGCGGCGGGGCTACCGTTTTAAGCTAATGCTCAATGCTAGCAACATGTTAGCATTTTTTGAGTGGCAAAATCATAAATTTTTCGCACTTGTCTGGGGGGGTAGGACATGGAGCCGTGCTCTTTATCTCAAGCGAAAGGGGCGAAAATTGGGTTTAAAGGCGCGGAAACAAACAATAATAATCCTTTGCGTTTCAAGAGGGCCTTCGCCCGCCTGTCGGTCGCTCGGGCCCTAACAAGGCACAAAACAAGAAGGGACCCAAGCTAAACATTAATTTTAAAAAATCCACAAAGAAAAGGTGAGTTTTGAGGTGTGACTTGAAACTGTCCAAAGTTGGGGGGTTACTGATTTTGTTGGGGAGAGAGTTCCAGAAGGTTGGGGCAGCCACACTGAAGGCCCTGTCACCACAAGTTCTGAGTTTGATCCATAGGATGGAAAGGAGAACAACATCAGCCGAAGAAGGGGTGTGGAGGTGGAGGAGGTCAGTCAGGTACTGGGGGGTTGGGGTGGGGGGGTGCATTAAGGGACTTGCAGGTGAGAAGGAGGAGTTTGTACTGAATGCAATACTGGACTGATCATGATCTTGGATTATGCATTATGTATGTACAGCAGCCGCACTCATACATGAAGTGAGCTGCGCAGAAGCACACCTCTCCCAACTGTGCTGAAGCCAAGATATGAATCATACCTGAGCATGGTTTACTTGCAGTCACACTGACAAATGAGCCGGATTTTAGGGCTGAATTGTGCTAGAGCACAACACGGTTGGCCAGTGTGACCACGCCCTGAAGCAGTTTTAGTTTAACAACCATCTTTGGGCGCAGATGACCTAGTGGATATGGCGCAGATGGCTTAGTGGAACCACACCATGAGGTTCGCCCTTGAGCGGGTGGCCCGGGTTTGAATCCAGCCTGTGGCCTGTTTCCCGCATGTCACTCCCCACTCTCTCCCCCTTTCCTACTCCTATCCACTGTCCTCTCTCCTCTATCCAATAAAGGCACAAAAGCCAAAAAGATAACTTAAATGAAAAATAATAATAATAAAATAAATAAAAAAAACATCTTGCTATTAGCCAGGAGGACAGGTAAAAATGAACAGCTGATAGGGCTGACAGTTGAGATGGATGGCTGTCTAAAATGAGTCTGCTTCTGTCCAAGGTTTCTACCCTTCAAAGGGAAGTTTTTCCTTGATTTGGCGCAATATAAGTAAATATTGATTGATTGATTTAAGATCAACCTATGAAGTTGAACGTAACTCTTCAATAGTAAAAAGGGAGTCTCAAAATGCTAACGACAACACAACCACACCTTTTGTAAAAGTAGCCATCATTCCTGTGGGCTTTAAAGCCACACTGGTCTCTTAGACATATTTCTGTGAACATCCTCTCCTCAAATGTTCTCTTTTTTCCGTGTCCCTGACAAAGCTGCTCTCATTATGTGAAGTGGTGTGAAGTTTCCTCAGGATACGTCACACCTCCCAACTTTTACAGTTCCCACAACAGTGTCCTTATCTGACAGTGAGAACAAATTCATCCTCTTCATGGTTTCATGATCATGACTCTTAGTCGAGTTTGAAAAAGAGACGTCCAGCTTGAGGTTTGAGGTTGACCGAGTAATGAAATAAAACAGGTATGAACACATTTAGAGATTGATCTTAAACAAAGAATAGAATGCACTGAACAACAGTTTATTAATACATTTTAGGCTCAATTTTACGTATTAAGTTATAGGTGAATATTAAGTGACGAGTAAAACTCGAAGAGAAGCTTGAGTTAAGCTCCTCTGCTCACATGTTCCTCTAATTAACCTTACGTAACCTTATTATGATTCAGATTGTACTTCACTGACCTTTCTGCCTCTCTGCTCCGTCCTTTTGTCTTCATGCTCAGAGCTGTCCAATCCTTGAAAGCGGTATATAAATAAGTTCATTATTCCTTCTTAATCTTAGTGTTTTGTCATTGATTATGCAACAGTTTTAACCATCATGCTAACTAACTAAGTGAGCCGGAATTATGCTAATGAAATGCTAATTTATTCCACATAGCTGCTGCCACATGTACAAGAGTGTTCGGCACTCATGAGCCAAGAAAGCAGCGAGTCTTTGCGACTGTCAGATGAAGAAAACAGAGAAGCAGGCAAGCAGAACAGAGACGCTGACACGGAGACGGATGAATACAAAGAGAAAGACAAACATCAGCGTATACAAACACGGGGCGGGAGGACGGGTATGAAAATGTTAAAAGCGAGGGCACAACAAAGAAAAGATGATTTATTGAAGAGAGGAGACGCGGAGTGACAGAGAAGGGCCGTATTCATCCATCATGCCGTCTTTAAATGGCTCGGGGTTGTCACGTATGAGGGTGGCACGCAGATCAATCAAACCCCAGTCAGGAGTGGGGACACACTTGGTATTTGCAGATTCTAACGCAGTCGGAAAAGTTAATCTTCATTTAAAGCTCTGAAATAAATCACAGCAGCTCCAACGCACTGAGCTTTTTCACTCTGAGTATTTATTCATTTGTTGTAACATCTAAGCAGCGAGCCAGGTGGCCCGATCAATACATCATTCAAAACAAACACCCTGGATTTATTTATTGATTTCTCAGAGTTATAATCACACAGAGGATAATGGAGTTTATCTACTTTTTCTTCTTCTTCTTCTTCTTCTTCTTGTTTGCCTGCATGTTTAGCTGCCTGTGTCGGCTCTGCTAATTTCATTGAAGCCATATGTCATGTGAAGGCATTAAAGATAATGTAATTTAAGTTTGACAGCCTCGCTCGCTGTACCAGCTGGGGGTGCATTATTATGGAAATAAGACGACGACTTAAGATGCTCAAATTACAGACACATTAGAGGAGAGACCATAGTGTAATTTTCAAGGGGGGGCTGCTGTGGTGGTCTTGACTGAAACCTCTTAGCTCATGGTAGGTTTTTCTCTAACTAATGACAGATGACAAGGCTTAGGATTGAGTCTAAGAATGAAACTGGCACAATTTAATCTTTTTACAGTCAATACAAAGCTTTTTCGACGGACTCCTTTTTGCTGGGTTGAGTGATGTTTAAGGGGCAACTAAAGGTGGTGTAGGTAAAAACAAAGTAGCTGTGCTGTGACACCTTCCCTCCCCGACACTCTCCCCCCTCCCACATGTGTATTTGAGTTTAGTTGTAATAGTTTATTATGTTATTTATCGATGGCTGAAGCGCAAAACCTTCTATCTGAAAAATTCACTTTTTTGAGAAAACTAAAAAAAACTTCTTGTTTTCTTACAGAATGCTATTTTATTAATAATAATAATAATAATAATAATAATAATAATAATAATAATAATAATGCATTTTATTTCACGGCGCCTTTCACGACACCCAAGGTCGCCTTACAAAGGGTAAAAAAACACATAAAAACAAAATAAAGTTAAAAACAGCAACATAAAAGCAATAGAATATTTTCATTTTTTAAGTATACTCAATAGTAATACACTGTTTTGGACTATATTACTATACTATTGTGTTATCTCTACTATGTGTCCACAGTCTTTTCTGAAAAGAATCACTGTCTGATGCACGCTCTTAATTTGAAAGTGCAATATGAAAAACCAGCGTCATTTTTTGGCAGCTCAGATTTCTGTTGCTTGTTGCAATTTTGCAACTTTGTGGTTAAAGGGTCAAAGGTGCCATACTATACCACTGAAAACAGATTAAAGTCATTTGATGCAGAGGTCTGATGTCCCAAAGTCATGAATGTGGCTGTTTTGCGGAGAAAAAAAAAATACAAAGGGATCATTAATTAAGTCTTGCCCAAAATTCCTGTTTTTCACCGCACTTCTCAGCAAGCTGTCCCAGTCCCTGCATTGGAATATGCAAATTAGTTCACATCTTTCAGGAAGTGGTCATGGCAACCCGACTCAAGGCAATAACAAAGAATATAGCAAAACGCCCATTAGCTTTATCAAGCGTCGCTTTGTTCTGGTGTGTGCATATTCGGTGACGATGTCAATAACAGCTTGATTTCAAAACAGCTGCTTGGGGAGATATTTTCAGAAAAAGGGAGGTAGTGAATAGAGGAGAAGATGGATTTTTTTTATGTTGGGGATGTTGAAGACACCCTGGGGACCCATGTTTTCATTAGTAATCCATGTAAAAGTGGATTTTGCGTTATATGGCACCTTTAAATATCGATGTGTTATGAAGCTACTTTGTTTAGCTGAGGTCACCCTTTATAATCCTCCTGTGCCAGAGAGGTCAAAAACCCATCCTACCAGGAATGTTGCAGCTTCCCCTTTCACTCTCCAGAATCTCTTCTCCTCTCAGTTCTTTAATGGAATTGTTTAATCATGCAGGGAAAATGTGGTTGCTGTTATTTATACTGTTTTTGTGTTCACATACTTAGCAAGAACCAGGTCTTTACACCGTGAACAAAGTTTGCAGTCAGAGTTATGCTCTCAGTTAAATCTGAAGATAACCCTGGTCCCTGTTGGTCAGCCCTAGTTCCTGCTCTTCCTTATCTCTTTTCCATCTATCTCTCCTTCACTCTGAGCTCATGTCTTTTCCTTCACTTTTCACACTCTATCTCCCACTATCTGATGGGTTTTACCACTCTCTCTGTGTATACATCTGCTCCTCCTCCACCTCTATCTCTACATTTCTGACAGCTTTGTCTCCCCTCTCATCTTGTTTTCCTGTATGTTCCTCTCACCTCACAAACACCCTCCCTCTGTTAGTCACATGACAGTCACACTCTTAAGTTAAAACTTCAGTCATGTGACCTCTCGGGGAGGAAGCATCCTTTAGAGGTGCCGGTGGAGGTTAATCTTCATTAATCTCTTCCGTAAAAGGAGGGGAAGTGGGAACCATCGCTTTGTTCCACGCTGTCTTTAAAGCCTGACACAAACCCTCGTATTAGATACAGGCACGTAAACATACACAGGCAGACCCAGCACGGATGAGTGGAGAGAAGCTGCTGTTTCATAAGCCAGGTCATGTTGGGTCAGACCGCCTGTGTACAGCATTTTTCCACACCCTGTTTCCCTCCTCCTCTCCTCTTTGCTCCTCTATTTATTTTCTGTTGACCGGCGAATCAATTTTTTCACATATATTTATTTCCCCCTATCTCCTCTGATCATATTTCTGCATCCTTTTTTTCTCCACTCTTCTGTCATCTGATCTGTTTTTCCCTCTCTGTTTTCTGCTAACAGCCCCTGTCGTGGTTCCATGATCATACTAGCTTCATATACTTTTATATAAGGAATTCATTTACTCCTCTGTGATGGGGCCATTGGGCTTTTTCATTAACTTCTCCATACAGATACTGGCTCTGCTTTAATTGCTGATTTCAATCTATAGTCTCTCATCACAGGTTAAGAGTCCACTAACACTGCCTGGCCAAATAAAAATGATCACACACACTAGTATTTTGTTGGATCGCTTTCAGCTTTGATTACAGCATGCATTCATTGTAGCATTGTTTGTATAAGCTTCTGCAATGTCACAAGATTTATGTCCATTAATTGTGTTATTAATTTTTCACCAAGATCTTGTATTGATGATGGGAGAGTCTGACCACTGCTTAAAGTTTTCTCCAGAACATCCCAAAGATTCTCAATGGGGTTAAGGTCTGGACTCTGTGGAGGCCAATCCATGTGTGAAATAAAAAGTCTCATGCTCCCTGAACCACTCGTTCACTATTTGAGCCCCATGAATCCTGGCATTGTCATCTTGGAATATGCTTGTGCCATTAGGGGAGAAAAAAAAATTGATGGAATAACATTCAGTATATTCAGGTAGTCAGCTGATCTCATCCTTTGGACACAAAATGTTGCTGAACCTAGACCTGAGCACCTGCAGCAACCCCAGATCATAACACTGCCCCCACAGGCTTGTACAGTGGGCACTACACATGATGGGTGCATCACTTCACCTGCCTCTCTTCTTACCCTGATGCGCCCATCACTCTGGAGCATGGTAAATCTGGACTTGACCTTCCAGTTCTTAATATTGCGTTCGACAGCTCTTAACCCAACTTTAATAGTTTCTGCACCAATCTCCTTAGATGTTTCCTCTTCTTGATGCATACCAATGATTTGACTCTTCTTAAACAGACTAACATCTTTTCCACAACAACATGATGTGTCTTTCTCCATGGTTGTTTTAGAAATGAGAAGTTACTCATTGCATCAGTTGGGGTTTTAGAACTTGTTGCTAGCTCAAAGATAATCACCTTTGCAGCAATTATCCAATAGGACTTATTTGCTTAGTTAAATCCAGATGGTGACTTTTTGTTTTTCTTGAATCTATATCAAGTCAAAGATGGCCAATCCATAAAACACATTGCAGTTCAGAATCTTTATCCTTTCACTCAGTTCTGTTTTTGTTGTTTATATTCTTTAATCATTTAAAATGTTATTCATCTTTAAGTCGGTGAAGTGGCAGAAAACACTCAAGAGATGTCAGGAGCATCACTTTGAACTTTCTGCTTTAAACAACTCAGATTTCATCAGATTGCATCAAGCCTCTTTTTAATCCCCCGTCAAACACCTTTAAAGGGTTACAGTTGTATAAATCCTGATGACACATGTATAAATTCTGTATCTGATGCCATTGTTCCAGGAAAAAGCCTAATTCAAAATGTAAACCCTTTCTTCAGAATCCAGTCTGACATGTTTGGTATCTTTGAAGCTTTCAGAGTTTAAACTTTAATGACTTTGAAAAAAAAAAACAAGGAGTTGCAGAAATTCACTGCTGTGAGAAGTGGCACTCGTTTTGTTTTTGGTGTTTTTGCTGGATAGATTTCTTTTGGGGGAGCAGTTCAGAGTTTGGGTGCATGTGTCCCACCATTTTTACTTCAGTCCTGTGTGTATTTTTGCTTCCTTTGAACACTTTGGGTGTTTCCTGAGCTTTAAGGGAAGTAGAGCAGTCTCCAAAGCCAAATTAATTTTTTCACACTGAAATTCTGTGAAGTTCCAGGGAGGTTGTTGAATAAACAATGAGCTGGGGTTTCATGTCCATTTTGCCTCGTTGCACTGTTCCATCCTGTGTATATCTTGTTGCTAAGCACTGCTCGACTGGCCGCTTGTTGCAACAGCTCTCTCTCACTCGACTTTTGTTTTTTAACTTTTTCTTTTCCTTTAGTTCTCTTTTTATCTGGAGTCTGTAAATACTTTAATATCTAATTTGTTGGCCATGGACACCTATCTGGTTATGTCTTTTTTAATATAATTTTGTTTCTGAGTGTATTGGGATCCTATGTGTAACCATGATCTCATTGTTTACACACAAGCTCAGCTTTTAGCAGCTTGTAGCATGTTGATGCTAAGCGATGCTAGGCCCGATGTTCCCCATGAGCTGAGGAGAAGAAGGCAAGGACGTCCTGCTGGCACTGCAGTGTGAGCTAAGAGGGGATGATGTAAGGCCTGTTCTCCCATCCATCATTATGGGGAATGTAAGATTTATCAGCAAAGTCATAGGCTGCCCCCTGGACCCTCTTGACCCTGTGGAGGAGGCTGACAGGAGAATGATGGTCAAGTTGCTGTCTCTGATGGACAACACATCATACCCCTTCCAGAAGACTCTTCACTTTTATTTTAAGCTGAACATATACATACTTCTTTCAAGGTCGTTCTTATTATATTATCGTAGCAGGTATATTCTATTTGTAATATTTTTCACGATACACTTTCTTGTTTGCTGCTGCAACTCTGTATAATTCCTTGATATGTTATCAAACCAAAATGCAAATTTAACACACTGAATTACCTAAAGAAAGATGCATTTGGACCTAAATCAGCCTAAATCCTGGCTCATGCTGCATGTGATCAATACCTTAGGTTTGCATAACCTGCATGCTCACACAGAGGCCTATGCATCTGACTGACATGCACTTCCTTCTAAACACGTAGCAACATCTGAAAGTCAAAACCATCCAGACTGGCAGCTCTGTGATTGGTCCGCTGGTTACAATGCTGTACATAGACTGAAGATTTCACCTCCTCTCTATCCTTTCTTGTTGTAGTTCCTATGTGATAAACACCAACATGTATCAGCAACAATGTTACATAATACATTCAAAATAGCGCCGGAAACAATTTAACAATCACAGACGACGCTGCTTTTGTGAGTTGTGTTTGAGACACTTCAACTCAGAAATATACTGCACTGCAAAAAAGGGAGTCTGAATATAAGATAAAAATACTAAATTTGATGGAAAAATGTCTTAAAACTAGTGAAATTATCTGTCCATGCAGCAAGATAATTTCTCTTGACTAGAAATCTTGAAATAAGACTGATAAATCTAAAACCAAGATGGTCTTGATAAGTATTCTCAGATCTTAAAACAAGAGGAAAATGCTCATTTTTAGATTAAAATGCTTGAAAACAAACTTCCTGAAGATGAATTCTAAGTGAAATACACTGAATATGAGCAGTAGAATCTACTTTCATGCTTCTTATATTCTTAATTTTAGCAAATGGAATGAAAAATATCACTTTTTAAAGTCAAAACTACTTAGAATTAGAGAAGTAGGATGACGATAATTCTTCATTTTTGAGCATGGGTTTGTAAAATTCTGAGCTGTTTGCTGGATAAACTGTGTCTTAAAAAATATGATTTTTTTGTTTTATTCTTAAATCAAGCAACTTGAGGTAGAGCTAAATCTTGAAACAAGTTTTAATGTTATGAAATTACATGTAAGACAAAATTGAAATGTTCATGCTTCTTTTGAGATCTAACAGTTTTAAATGCTAAAAAGAAGTTAAAACAACATTAAAACAAGATATTTCAATTAGCATGTCTTAAAGTAAGATTTCAAATCTTTGCAAGTGCAAGATTATTTGCAGTGTGTGCCTTTGACAGGAACTGCGAGTATAAACCAGGCTTCAAACTTTTTGCAGAAACTCTTTATGTTAAGCTAATCTAAACTAATCTACCACTGAAGGATGGTAGGGGTTTAGTGTTCACCACGTTGATGTGAGTAGTTAATCCACACACTCAGACATTGCACCAACTTCAGTCCCAGCTCAAGCCTTGGATCTAAAAAATCCTGCTTTGTCTCCCTAATTTAATTTGATTTCTCTTTTTTTCTCCTGCTGGTCTTTTTGCCTCTTTCTTTCTGATGTATCATCCTCGTCGAGGGACGTCTGAGTCTTTTCAAAAAACACCCTCAGGAGGATTCCTGTGATAGTTTAAATTACAGCTTCTTTCATCACACTTTGCCTCGTCACCTAGTTGGAAGTATCTCCTAAGTCGGACCTACTTATAACAGAGAGGACTCTTTTAAATCCTCTGTGTATAAAAACAGGGCACATAACACTGAGACAGCTGCTGACTCACAGACGTCCTCAATCTCCCGCCCTGTTGGGAATAATCAGATTCTTTCCAGTTTAACATCTCAATAATCAGCCTTTATTGGTGTAACTGCTTCTGTTTGTCTTCCAGCTGTCAGAGGCCAGGGATAAAACCATCCAAGGTCTACATCGAAGTCTTGAGTGCAAAAAGCTGAGAGGCAAAGACCCCTCACCTGTCGAACTCATCAAGAAGATCGAACAGGTACGAAACATCCGTGAAAACATTTCATGGCTGCACATAAGCTTGTTTTCCCCTTCCAGATCTTTATCCGTTTTTTTAAATCTCATAATCATTGTGTCTGCTCACGTAGCTGGAGGTGAATCTCGCAGAGAGGGAGAGGCAGGTGCTGGAAAAAGAACTCCTCGTGGACCAGGTGACCCGGCTGTGGAAGCCGCTCAGTGAGCAGGTGGAGAGCTGCCAACAGGACAGACTCTCACTGGCAAAGAAGGTAGACAACAAGATCCAGAGATTTGAGGCTCAGTTTGAACAACACAGACACAGAAAAACCCATTGCAGCCTTTAACTGTTTGAGAGATTTTTGAGAATCTGTTTAATCTGATCGGATTTCATAACAAACTTCACGGCATGTGACCTGTATCCTTCAAAACACACTGCAAAAACTGAAATCTAAGCAAGTCATTATGTCTTATTTTTAGCGAAAAATTGTTTTATTATTCTTGATTTGAGCAACATTCTACTGATGAGTCCAGGAAAATGTCTCATTTCAAGTTTTTTAAAGACAAAAACAAGGTCTGAATTCCTTGTATCAAGGAAAAAATATCTGCCAATGGAATAAGAAAAAAAAATCTTGCTTTAAGACCTCTTTCTAATTTCAAGAAACTTTACAAGCATTTTTTTTTATCCCACTGGCAGATATTTTTGATTTGTTATATGCAATTCAGACCTCATTTTTGTTTTTAAATAAAAATGAAATAGACATTTTTATGACATGGTCTGGTGAATGTGGCTCTAATCAAGAAAAATACGAAAATTTTTATTACAAATAAGACAAAATGACTTGCTTAGATTTCAGTTTTTGCAGTGCGTGGCATCTGTCAAAAGTCATGTTGACTCAGTCAGTACATTACATGCACATTAAGGAATCAGACTTTGAGCTTAGTTTACATAAAATTGGACTATTAAAGTGTATGCAAACAGTTTAAAAAGGCCAAGATCAGACTAGACATTGCTCGATCAACATACACTGATAATGTGATGACTGTCTGACTGCTGGATTCACCAGGACTCCATTCACCTTGGCATTCAGCACAAGCAAATAACACTGAAAAGGCTGTAGTGTGCATGCCAAGCCTGTAGTTGGCGATATAACTATAGGAGCTGTAGACACAACAATGGTTTAAAGGCTGAAGAAGAGGTGGGATGATTATCTGGTGTATAGCGAATCCACAACGAAAGTTTAATGCGCACGTATAAAGCAGAATGTGATGCCAGCGTTTCCACTGAAAACTTTGAAACTATGTTAACACAGCAACGGTGAAACAGTGTTTTTTCTGAAAAATTCCACTCTGGATCCATTCTTAAATGTTTCTGTCTCAGCTCGGCCAAAACACTTTTACCATGTAAACAAGAGGCCAAATATAAAAATAATTGATCTATGAATTATCTGGTGGGCAACTGTGTAACCAGCTGTGTTGCAGGCACTGTTTGGAAACAAAGCATTTAATTAGTTAAAAGTGAGAAAAATCTTTATGTGTAAATATTCCATGTTACATCATGGACACCTGCGGCTTATTGACAAGTGCAACCTGTATAGGAACAGTTTTTTTTTCTTTTCTTTTTAAATTTAGTAGGTGCAGCTTATATTTAGGTGCACCCAATATACTGATAATTACGGTACATAAAAACTTAAAGCGCTACAGCTGCATCCATCTCAGCCATCATCATTGGACTGTTGTTTCTTCTTCTTCTTCTTCAGGTCAGGTGATACAAAACTAGTTTGATACGCATGCAGCTTCACTTATCGATAAAGGAGAAAGCGCCACAAGTCAGATTTTTTTCTGCAAGTAAACACAGACAAGACTAAAATCCCCTCTATGACTTTACCATCGAGTTATGATCTCTAAGTACATGTTAACGTACTAAGTGTAACATGTCGTCTTCTGTTTCTGTGTTTTCTGCTTCCAGCTAAATGAGCTCCGGACTCAGATACTGGACACCAACCAGCGTCTGATGGCTGTTTCTGCAGAACTTTCCATGAAGCAGGCTGTGGCTCTGTCTCTGCAGCAGGAGATCAAAGAGAGAGAGCTCCAGGTCAGAGGTGGTCTCAGTCACTCACAGCTCCAAGTACAACAACCTCTGGAGCCCAAAATAAACTGTGATCTTAGTCTCTCTCTCTCTCACACACACACACACACACGTGTCCTCTGTCTCCTGCTGTCCTTCCCAATCCTCCCTGTCACTCTCCACTGAACACGATCGAAGATAACAAAAAGATAAAAATTCTCTCTCTGAGCCTCATAATTCATCTGCCAACCATTTAATGTGCTTATTTGCACAGAAAAACAAATGAAGAGGGGAACACAGGGGGACCAAATAATGTTCGATAATAATTTCTTTAACAAATGAGACGTTGAAAACAGAGACAGATGAGGTAGAGTGAACGGAGTCGGGATCAATAGTGATCAGGAATCACAGCACAGTCACAGTCCATCCTGCTGCTGCTGCTTGATTCTTTTTATTTTTTTTAGTATTAGAGAGTGGTTTGGAGTTTTTTAATGTTCCCTTAATTGTATCTACATCTCTATATCTCTATATCTATAGCAACCGAGAATATTCCCTTGTTGTTTACACATTTTGTTTTGGCCTGTTTGAACAATAATAATGGCTAACTTGATAAAGATACCCATCATCACATTCACAGTGAGTAAAATACAATACAAGATGCTTTATCACCTCTAAACGGCAATGAGCCTGAATTCAGCATTAAATTATTGACAGTGTCAGTTTTAGTTGATAATTTAAGGAAAATACTGAATTTGATTTATATAATACAGTAAGTTATCACTTTAATGCACCAACTGTTCATTTTTGAATCCTGTCTTGTAGCTAGTCCAGTTTTAAAGAAGCATCTGCCTCATTTTTTTTGCACTGATAGCACCTTTGGATTAAGTTGTAAACACTTTCTTGTGTTTACTGTAGCTTAGCGTGGACTTTGCATGTTACGCAAATAATGTCGAAGAACAAATTAATCAGTTTGATCAGCAGCCTTAATCACCTGTGCGTGTGCCTGTGTGGGTTAGCGGTTGTCCATCGAGCCTTATGATTGGCTGTCAGCCTCCTCAATCTTGAACTGATGCTGAGAGCAGTTATGCACTGAGCATGCTGAGTTCCGCATTGTTCAGAAAAAAACGTGTTGCTGTTGCAACTAGGGTTGTTAGTGTGCACGAGCTGTTTTTCCTCCGTATGCTTGAATCAGAATGTGAAGAGTTGAATTATCTCATTTGTTCCCTACTTGAAAAACCTATAGACTCTGTTTACTTTGAGTTTTACTTGAGTATATTAGCTTTACATACCTTATTTATTCAAGCCACACAGTTTATTGTACCAAATATTTAAACAGGTTATGAAAATGATGAACTGCTGTTAATTTTTTATTTGAGGCAAAGCAAAAAGCTGTGAGCTAAATGTTCATTAAACTATTCAAAATTCTCTCTTGAACAGAGTCTCGCAGCTTTCTGTCTCAATGAAAAATTTAAGCACTAAAAACGAGCGGATTTCCCTCATGCCTTGTAAATGTTTGAAGCAATGAGTGTTAATAACCTGAGGAACCCCTGCAGCTGATGTCAGCCTGCAGCTCTACACACACACACACACTCACGTACACACGTATATAAACACAAGAAGAAATGCAGAGGTACAACATCGCCCACGTTCTGACACTAATATGAGTGTCTGCTTTTGGGCACGGTTGCAACCAAATTGTGCCAGGGCAGTGCAGAGAGGAGTGACAGGAATGCAAAGTGAGTGTTTGTGTGTTTCCAGATGGACAGGTGCCAGGAGCAGCTGGAGCAGGGCCTGCCACCCTGCCCCGAGATAGAGGAGGAGTGGAGGAGGATGCTGCGAGACAAGAAGAGGAGACAGAGGGACAAAGAGGAGAGAGAGAGGGTATGAAAACAGAAAACACACGCACACACTCACACAAAGAAGAATAGTTAAGAATTGATGAAAGCAGTGAGGAGCAAGGAAAGAGAAGTAGAGCGAGGACGTATCAGGGCAGGAATCAATTAAGATTCTGGGGGACAGAAGGGCTGCAGCGTACCTGAGCACGCACAGAAGCAGAAAGGGAGAGAGTTTAGACTCCCCCGCCCCTCACACATACACACACACACACACACACACAGATTAGAGACAATATAAGCACAAACACGGGGCAAGGAGAGGCTGTCAAAGAAGAAAGAAAAGAAAGCAGCACATGCTGTACGGGGCTCAGACGAGTCTGAGACCACTTCATCCATCTGCAGCATGTCTGAGAAACACCAATCAGTGGAAACAGAGGAAGAGGAAACACCAAAGTGAAGTCTGCAGACCTGATCAGAGAAAGAAGCCGTTTCTCTCTTACCCTCCGTTAATCCTGAGATTTCAGCTCTTCAGAAAATGTAAATGTCTCCTCAGCTAGAAAGCACAAAAATATTCCTCCTGTTTATGTATCAGCTGCTCCTCATCTTTTTATTTATTGCATTCAAAGCCATCGTTCCTTGTGTTTTGTGCACAGCCCCTCACATCACATGCCCGGGGATAAATCCTTCATATGCATAAGAAAAATCGCCATCTCTTTGAAGTCTCACTGAGATTTAGGCACAGTTGGTTTGCATGCCGGCGTGGGGTGAAAGTCAAAGGGTGGAGGACTGTGGTGCACACTGAAAGATATTTCTTTCCTCAGTGGGGGTGCGCCATGGTTGTAAATCGATCTATCAGCCATAGTGGGCTCAAATCAATTTGTCAGCTTCTGTCAGAGCTCCAGGAACTGAATTTAGAGTTCTGTGAGAGAGGGAAGATTTTTGACAGCTGCTGTTAATTTATAGGAGCTGAATACGAGGGAATTTTATCAAAAACACTGACAGTGTGACATCTCCTTAAACGTGAGGCAGGATGACTTAGAGCTCCCCCTACTGACTGCTGACTGAAACAGCCTGCTCCATCAATAATCAAGGCCCTGTGAAGACCCTCCATTAGGGATTAGTATGAGTACTCGAGTACTCATGGTTTAACCTATTCAAATAACTTTTCTTTTTGCTTGTACGCCTGTGCAAGCTCTGCCTTTGGCTACAAATCCTGACCTCATACAGCGTTACATGTGTCAGCAAGCATTTGGTTTTGGCTAACTGAATATACCAGGTAGGAAATTATTAATTGGATACAAATATAGGCCATAGATTCAGCACACCGAGCCAGATTACAGCAAAAACAATGGTTCTATGACAGCTACAGCAACTCTCAAGATGCCAAAATGCAAACTGGAGATATGCTCCTATTAACTTTTGTTTATTTGATGAGCTGGAGTACAGCCCAACACAACAGCTGGAAGAAGGGAAAAGACAAATGTAGAGTCTATGATTGTCATCTGTGTCCGGACCTTTGTTTGTTTGTCTGTTTGTTTACAGTAAAAGATAACAATAATAATATCTAACTAAGTACATGTTCATTTGCAAATCTGAGTATTAGAATGTTTACTGTAGATTCTTATCCCCACTCTCTATTTTTGATCATTGATTAGTCAGTGACACCTGTGGCCAAAACTGGTAGTGTTGTCCAATATAAAGACACCATTTCCCATGAGCACCATGGCCCAAAGTTGTAAAGATGGTGTGCAAAACAAGCACTACTTGTTTTTACATAAGACCCTTTTTTACAGGATGCAAAGTAATGACAAAAAAAAAAAAAAAAAAAGATTGAATGTGGCGATATTTGTGACATCACAGATTGGTGAATCTTTCCAAAAGAGAAACAAAAGTAAAATTTTAGAAACAAATTCTGCTCTGTTTCTTCGACTTTGGAGGTTTTCTTGTTGTTCAGTTTCCAAAGGAATAGGGTCAGATTCAGGGTTCGAATCATGTGACCGTTTCCGATGAACACCACTAAACTTAGTGACTATGAATATTATAGCATGGCAACAAAGGAGGACGCTTCTAGAGAGATAGTGTGAAATCCTTTCTCTGTTTCTTCACTGTTACATATTTCTTTCTGTTCTTTCTCTATGACCAGTTCTTTACCTAAAGGAAAATTACATACATTTTGCCACAGTGTCAACAGGCAGCGTAGAAATGTGTCTTTTTTTAAACAGCTTGTCAAAAAGTCATATGAGGGACACGGGATTTGCTCATAGATTGTGAACAGAGGACCTTCCTGCACTGTCCCAGAATGCTTTGTGCAGCAGAATAACTGTATGTATTAGCTAATTATATTTGCAGAAGTGAGTGTTTGCAGATCTGCATGTGCACTGTTGGACTCATTTATAAATGACGCTGCTGCAGTATTAGCTCTGTATATGAAGCCTGTTTGTTCACAATATATTTATATTCTGAAATATTTACAGTTGATTTGACAAACAGAGTAAGAACATGTGGTACAGAAACAGCCTGAAGGTGTTTTAGTACCATGTTGAACATCCTGTCAGTGTGTTTCAGTCAGCTTACGCTTGTTTCTTGTAAAGGTTTTTGTGTTTGGAGGATGAAATAACACTAAGACTGACAGCCTCTGGTATCACTTATCTTTTTAATGTGTATTATTGAGATCATATATTAAAGTTGGATCAGCCTCCTGGTCCTGAGTGCTCGTTCTGCCCTTGTATTTGTCTTAATCTTTCAAAATATCAATTATTCCATTTCCAAGATTAAAATCCAAGCAAATTAAATTTAACATATTTTTTCCAAGGTCGCAAAGTCTTACATCAAATATTAAAACAAGCCCCTGGTTTTTCATTCTCTCTCTCTCCTTCTCTCTCTCTGTAGCTGGCTGAAATGGAGAGATGGACTCAGTTGCCTAATGGAGAGTACACTACAGCTGAAAGCCGTCCCAATGCTTACATCCCCGAGACAGATGAACTCCCGCTGCCAAAGCCGTACGGCGCCCAGCCACCGTTCAAACCCTCACAACCAGGTGCCTACATGAGACACTTCCGCAAACCAACGCTCAAACCCTCTGGGCCTTAAAATATAACTCTAATATGCTCTTACATCTCTGAGTTTTTGTTCTGAAACATTTACTCTCCACATGAGGGGGGGAAACAGAATTAATATCAGGTGTGTTTCATTTCTTTTGCTTGTTTCCATCTTTTTTATTTTGTACCAGCCTTTGCAGTTTGTGCCATTTGGGAGCAAACTTGCAGACTGCATCTGTTTCTAATTTTGTTCCTTTTTTAACATCTTGTTTACACTCTTGCTTGCAGTAACACCAAATACTGTGGAAGAGTGGGAGGCAAGAACGAGAACACAAGGGAGATAAAAAATGAAGTGTTTATTATTACATCATGTGCACCGATGTGTTGTCTTTGATCCACATCGGCTTTTACTTCATACATTAGACTCTCTAACTTTGTTTCTGTCTGACACTGCAATATTTCAACATCTTTGTCAGCTCTGTTGTGGGTTTCATCCCCCCACACTTGTAATCTTTCAGCTGGTTGAAGCTCTGAGCCAGGCGGAGAGTGCCAGCATTACGCCTGAAATGATAAATGTTAACAGAGAGCGGAGATTGGGCAATGAAAGGGGATGACAAGAGAGAGGAGAATGTAAATGAGGAGGAACAAGAGATGGCAATCTGAGAGGGAAATAAAGAGATAAGAGAGGAGCTGTAAACAGGGTGGAAAGTTCACACTCAGTCACTAATGATCATGTTTTGCAATTTGTAAGCTTGGTTTTGTTCTGACGCCTGTTTGTGAGAGCTCCAGATACCTCAACTCAGCCAACTTCAAATTAAATCATACTTTGGTCAACAGAACCAGAATTTGATGTGAATAACCATTGTGTTTTAAGAGGTGTCCACAATAGCTACTCAATTAGGTCCACTTTGTTTGTACCAGGTTAAACCCCCTTTCATACCCAGAGCTACTTCTGTTCTTGAACTGTATTTACTCTTTTTAAAACATAACGACAATAGAAACTTCCAAAATGACCCTGATCAAAAGTGTAAACACCCAAGTTCTTAATAGCATGTACTGCCCCCTTTAAAATCAATGACAGCTCGAAGTCTTTTGTGGTAGTTGTGTATGAGGGTCTTTATAAGCCTCCAGTTCCTGTAAATTCTTGGTCTGTCTCGCATGAACTACAGGTTTTTGATCTCCCCAGAGAGGCTCAATGATATCAAGGTCAGAAGACTGAGATGGCCACTCTAGAACCTTCACTTTATTCTAATGTAGCCAATGGCAAGTCAACTTGGCCTTGTGTTTTGGATCATTGTCATGTTGGAATGTCCAAGTATGTCCCATGTGCAGTTTCTTGTCTCATGTGTGCAGATTTTCCTCAAGTATTTTCTGATAACATGCTGCAATTATTTCGCCGCCAGTTTTGACAAAGTTTCCAGAGCCTTTGTAGCTCACACATCCCCAATTACATCAGTGAAAAACAATATAAAATAAGAGAAATTGCCAAAAAATTAACAGAAAACTCGTCTTCAACATTACTTTGATCTGCTTTTATCACCCAAGTGCTGAAATTTGCCTAATTAATGTGTCTCAGTTCTTTAAATTAATTTTATTTTCTATCCTAAAATGACTTTTCGCAGCTTCACATAAGCACCCCGATCATGATTCTGTAGAACAATCCTGAAGCCTGTCTCGAGCATAAACGCTCTCAGGAAGGAAAGCACTGGACACAATTAGTGATGCACGTTTTCAGCAAGTCAGCATCAGTGTAGACTCTCTGGTGGAGGGTTTTATTAACCATGAACACTACCTGCTAATCAGTTTGGGACAGACTTAATTTTGCAAACCCTCCACGAGGATGTGCAAACAGAGGGGTAGTGGGGAGGGAGAGAGTGTAGAGGCCTGTTTGAAAAGCCCCCTGAACATGGTGCTAAGATGTTTTATTTGGATTGATTAAGAGGTTTGCTCTTCAACTAAAGTAATAAGATGCACTTGAAGAAATGAGCGAGCATGAAGTGTTTGCATTTGCGTTGAAACTAACGCGCCTGCAGCATTAATCGGCATTAGCTCGCATATATGTGACGTCAATGGATTCTTAGTAGCAAGCTGTGACGTTTGGGAAAACTCCAGTTACCATTATATACATGTGTTGCACACTTGGACACAATACGAAATAATTGTCTCGGCATGAATACAGAAACACAGCATGGAGCTCAGCTACATCATGCAGTACACCTCAGTCTACTGCAGGTCCACATGTGCGCGCTCCACATTCTCACTCTCAGACATACGGTTTCGCA
Organism: Thalassoma bifasciatum; assembly: GCA_008086565.1. Taxonomy (NCBI): domain Eukaryota; kingdom Metazoa; phylum Chordata; class Actinopteri; order Labriformes; family Labridae; genus Thalassoma; species Thalassoma bifasciatum. The sequence goes on along the minus strand of RPOG01001067.1, from coordinate 4,690 downwards.
CAGTTAACATTCACACTTCAAACTATTCTACACTCTCACACCGTATTTATTTCAGCAGGCTACAGGTGGTTATTCTGTGTATTTCATCAGGAGCAAACATGACAGGTGCGGCACTTCAAAGACTACAACTTAACTTCAAAACTCAACATAAAATGACATTAACTTCACATGAGCAGAAGTCTGGTTTCTCTCACATTCATCACCACCCATGTCGCCACATGCATTCACTCATTCATGACTTTTGCTCACCTGTAAATACAGAATCACAGCATGGAGCTTAGCTTAGCTGCATCATGCAGTACATTTTGGTCTAATGAAGGTCCACATGTGTACCCGTGTACCCTAAAGACCCCTAAGCTGCCCCAATATGCTTGTGTGAGCCTTACTCACTGTAACCTCCAATAACACACCAAAAATACTACGTATGCTCCTGTACTTGATTATCTCACATTTAACTACTGAACAAGATTACATGCAAAACAACAAAAATTAAAGGGGGGGTCTATGTCCATATACACACTAAACATTATGGGTCCCACACATGAAATTATGAAACCAGAGTTTTCCAAAATCTTTACTATGGCCTGGGTTTTCTGGGAAAAGATCGTCTTTAGTGACGTAAAACTGCGGTTTCACGTGGCCTAAATGAATAAAAATGTGGTTTCACATATATTTGTCTACATGTGGACATGACCTTAATTCACCTTTCTTCCTCATTCTGATGCTCAGTTTGAACTTCAGCAGCTCGTCTTCACCATGTCTGTACATGATTGGCTGATTAGACAGGCATACCTAACTAAGTGACAAGTAAGTGTTTATATTCCAGAAAAATCAGGGAGCTCCTGGTTACATTACTCTCACTAATGAGACAAATACCTACAAGAAACTCTGTATTGCTTGTACAATGATTTAACTAAAAGTAAATGATCACAGCTGCAACACTAAGATGAAGTATTTAGAAAACAGGTTCAATGATTGGTCAGAAGTATTTAGAAAACGTGAATTATGTAGAGTACAGTGATGGATAAATATTTGGGTATTATTCAGCAACGTTGTGAATTATGAGTCAGCTTTTTCAAAGTTTAAAGAAGGTCGACTTTTCTTCCTCCTGGGACAGCGCTCTGCCTTCAGTGACGTGTTTGTGTGTCCAGAGTGATGGTCAGCTCTGTTAGATAAACTCTCCCTGACTGTTTGTGGGAGTGTTCCTCCTACATAACACTGGCTGCATAACACAGTGTCAAAAAAACTAAATGATCATGTGAGCAATTTCTTCACGTTTTGCAAGAGAAACGCCCCAGAAGAGAAATGATATCAGACATCTGTGGTGAAGTGGACAGCGCCCGGGTCAGGAAAAGAAAAGGTTGCGTAATTTGGCACGCCGGGTTTTCTGAAACGAGCACAATGTGCTTTTTTTGCTAAATGTGGCTCAGCGTGCTCGATGACTGACGCTGAGATGATTTCCTGATTTCAGAGGAACTCCGCTGAGTCTGTCCAAAACACTCAGGTGCTGTCAGGAATGTGAGCGAACACTTCCTCCTCTGATGAGCTCCTCCAGCTCCTGAGTTTTTTTCACTGCGGGTTGAGCTCATTTCTCCACGTCGGAAATTGGCTCTCACTCTTTCAGCTTTTGAATAAAATATAATAGAAGAAAGTGATTCCTGAGCCCAACAGCTGCAACAAAGCTTCGTCTTGGAACATGTTCTGCTAAAGCACGGCAGGAAAAGAGACGACTTGTAGCAAAAAAATGTCTTTATTTGCAATAAATGGTACAAAAAGTGTCTTAGAGTAAACATTAATGATTATGAAATCCCTTCTTTTTTTAGCTTCTTGTTCGGTAAGAGTTTGAAGTCTCACATGGTGTCAACATTCAGACATTCAAACACAGTCATCATCATCATCATCATCACTACCAGAGAATGACTTACACTTACAGTCAGAGCTCAGTCATAACTGAAGACACATGGACTCAATATTTACTCCAGACCTTTCAGTATGAGTGTGCAGGCCAGCTGAGTAATGACACAGACTGTTATTTCCTTTTCTTCTCTTATTGTATTTTCTGTTTTTGAAGCGTTTGAATGACTCATTTTGTTTCACAACATCAATAAAGTTCCTTTAACATTTTTAATCCGCTGTTTTCCTCTTTTGTGTCACCTCATATGTTGGTACTTTTATTGCAAGTTATGTTTTATTCACCCATCCACACCATATTCACATACTAATGGCACAGATTATCATGACTAGAAGTTTTAGCTGACTCATTCATACCCATCCACACATCACTGACCAACAGTGGAGCAATAAAGGGTTCAGACCTGGGATCAAACCCTCAACCTCTGATTGGGAGACGATAGCTGCATCTCAAATCATCAAATCAAAGGTTCATGTCAAGTCCAAAGGATAAACTAATCAATTTCTCTAAATATTGATTATAAGCAATGACACAGAGAGTTAGCAGCTTTCATAATTGAATTGACAAAAACATGCAAATCATGTTTTGGAATTTGCAGTTTTGGCGCTGTCCAATTTCTTAGATATAAAGTTTTCTCTCCAAAATCAACATTAGAACACATGTTTATTGTTTTCAGTATCATTTGTTCAAAAATAATTATTAAAACTAGGGATATTGGATTTTTGGCTGATATGCCAATATTTTATAACTCATTTAGCCAAAAACTGATACTGATATTTTTCTGCACATCAATCTGCAGAGATCTACAACTTTCCTCTGTATTGGAATTGGCATACAGTGATATGGTGCATACTCCTATCACATTTGCTAGGTATTTCTATTATTTTCTGTGCAAATAAATAGAAGTGCTTGATGACTTAATGCTCTCCTTGAGTCAATCACAACAATACCTACAACAAATTGAAGAAATAACCTCCGTTCACATGTTGCACTATGCATGTCTTCTTTGCATCGGGGTCATGGTGCACAGGTCTGGTATTTAATCAATATATATCAGCCATTAACACACTGATATCTGCCGATACTTCATTTTTGAGCATATAGTCTGATACTGATATGCACCGAGATATATCTTGCATCCCTAACCAGACCAACATTTCGTAAAAATGATCTCCTGAACATGGTGAGCTTTAACTCTTAGTCAACTGTGTTATCCACAATTTTATGTGTACTTACTTTAAATGTTAAAATAACCCAAATGTAAAGAAAGTGTGCAGAAACATGAGGTGATGGAGGTCAGGTGGTGACGTTTAAGGTCTGAAGTCAGCACAAGGGTCAAAAATGGAGGAAACATCAACTGTATTACCATTACTAAAGTTTGTATTGTAGAGAAAGAGTTATCTTGATGTTCTGTCAACCGTTACATGTGATTTTTGTGCCACTACTCTCTTAAATGTTGGCTAAACAGTGATATTAATGATGAGGGACATTTCTGAAGAGCTGAATCTGAAGTAATAGTGTGGAGTTATTCTGGATTCAGTTTCAAACTTTTGTCCACATAAACACAGTTGACAAAATAATGAACCAGTTTCTTTTTTATAATTAAGATATTTAAGAATTCATTTAGGTTAAGCTTGCCAATTAAGGAATTAGTACATTCCATGTGCATACTATACAAAAAAATAGAATTTTAACCAAAAAAAGCACCTGTTTTTTCACACCTGAGCTGTACCCTGAGTTATAGAATCACCCGTTTACAAAGCTCATATTAGAAGTCCCGCCCCCCTTTTATGTTGATTGGTGGATGACCAAGAAGTGGGATTTTGAGTCAGATAAAAAAGCAGTTTTTTCTCAGCTTGAGCACAAAAACACAAAATTAAATAAATTCTGTTTTGAAAAAGGTTTAGAAAAAGAACTGACTCAAGTGGAGAAAGGCTGTAAATCTGTCCACTGGAACAGCATCAGCAAACAGAAGGTGCTGGTCTTTCACTGCCTCAAGGCACTTGGAGCAAAACTTTCGCAAGTAAGAATTATTTGATGCATATGACCATTTTTGAAACTGTGGTAGCTCAATAAATGCCTGAGTTCTTGTTGGTAAATCATCGAAAAACTCAGACGTCTGAAAGGCTGAACGTAAATCCAACTCTTAGGTTTCCGATAAAGCGTTTTGCGTCCTCACACCTTCCTACATTATCTCATTATATTTATCTTTCAGGTTGTAATTCTGCATCCTTTAAACACTGCTGAATTATAGAGCTGAACTCATTCAGAGTAACTCAGTGTTGAAACCAGATTTAATGCACAGCAGCCTGTGTGTGTCCAAATCAAGATGCCGAGCGTGTGTGTGAAGCTTTTGTCAGCGTGTAATCAAGTTGATGGGGGTGCAGCATCAGGGGGATAAACAAGTGTGTGTGATTTATACACTCTGTTTGCAGTTTCTGACTCTCGTGTTCATAAATTGTAGAAGAGGAAAGTTGCAGAAGAAGAGGAGGGAATTGTAGCGGCGGCAGAGTTATGAGTTTGGAGCAGAAGCTGCCGACAGTCACAGATTTCAGACTGAGTGTGTTACTGTACATTAAATTAGAGTTTTGGTTCCTGAAATGGAGTTTTAAATCCAAAAACCCAACGTGATTAAAACAAATGTAGAGAAACTTTCCGCTCTTTCCTTCAGGGGCGTCTCCATCCATTTGGGCTTCACCCTAATTTGTCATCGCCCAGTGAGAGCTTGTTTATAAGACTCTGCCCCTCAATCTCTCCACACATCTTAGTCCTCGCCCT
>RPOG01001066.1:175982-187319 GCA_008086565.1 Thalassoma bifasciatum | reverse complement strand
ATCACTACAAGCCCTGTGAAATGTGATAATGAAAATTTACAGTTACCCCAGGCATGGAATCAGATTAAACTCTCGTTCACTTAGCGGTCACATCTGTTCTGTCTTTACCCAGGGAAAGCCCACATTCTGGAGGTGCTCAACGCTCTCTATCACGAGCTGGCTGCCTGTGAGATTCTGTCCACAGGTGGCCCCTTAGAGCAAACACAGAGTCAGCAGTCGCCAAACGCACTCATTATCTCCTGCTGATCAAGACTGCCACCTGCTGGGCCACTGCTGCTCCAGCACTGTTGTGAGAAAGGACAATGAAAGCTTGACAGGTCATAAAAGAAGTTGCTTACTGTGTATAGTGTATCATATGTCTCTTATATACTCCTCAAACCCTGGTATCTATAAAGGGATGTTAGTCTGGGATTTTAATTAGCAAAGTGCTTGGTTTTTCTTCATACAAAGAAAAACATTTCTCAAGATTTTATATTGCACATAACTCTTATACATTTAATGTTTTTTTTTCTGCTACAGAGTTTTGAATGTGAAAATGTTGAATTAAGCTAACCTTTCAATGTCTGTGAAATATATCTGGTGGAAATATTCCAGATAGGGCTGTACAAATTTGTGTCATTCAACTATCTTCATTTAAACGAGGCTGAAGGTCTTGCGGTTCAGTGTGTAAGGTTATAGGTCACTAGTCAGTGCGTCTTACAAAGACAGCTGTCTCGAGCTGGAAAAGGACAGTTTTACTACAAAAAAGGGATGAGGGCCTGGTCTGGCAAAACCACTCACCTGTGTGTTTTTATAATACCATTAAAACCTTTACATACAAAGTTTAAATAATTGTTTTGTCATTCATGTCCATGATGAACTCCCTTACCATTACCAGCTTTAATAGCATTTTCTACTTCCATGTTGCATGAATGGAGATGTAACAGATCATTAAACAGCCACTTGCATGTCTCATTAGAAACAACTACTACACAAAACCTCTAATTTTAATTTTATTAATGATTAGATCTGAACTTTTTACAAAGGATTTCTGGTGTGTATCTAAAAATGTCATAAATGTTTATTATGTCCATGTTAAATTCACTTTGTTTGATAATGACAATTCTGTGCAATCCTTCCATTCTTCTCCATTATGATATAACACAATGTACACTTAACTAGCACAATGTAACCTTTGATGTCACATTTACAATCTTTTCTGCTGATCTAAATGAGGACTCCACGGTGTCACATTTTTAAAATGCAAGAGACAAACAGACCTTAAAAGCATATTTATATTTACTTGTTTAAGCATTTAAAAAGCCACTCTCTTTGAGTTCTTCAGATCATTTATTTTCATTTCATACAAAACTAAGTGTGAAAATTACGTTTCTTTTAATTAAGTGTTGAAGTAATTGCATAAAAAAACACAATGCTTAAACTTTCTTCTTTTCTTTGTTCCTATTTTTGATTTTTAAACATTTAAATAGTCAAGATATGCAGTTGCTAGAAAAGTACACCTTAACAGTGCAAGTCATTAATGAAAGCAATTAGTCGCTATCTTTAACCGAAGTCCCGCGAGATGATAAATGGGTCTTGGGCAAAGAGTGAGAGTGTTCCTGTTCTCGCGGTATTCTCTGGGTTGCTTGGCGACCGGACTCAAATCCCACTCACACCTGTGAACTACTACTCCTACTCAGTGTCGCCTTCTTGACTCTCAAGTTTAGTTTGAGGACGAACTATTTCAAGACTTGGTTCGCATCTTTGAAAAACTTTTCCTTGAAGCTAAAATGGCGACAATTATTGCACAGCCGCATTTCATCTTCGGTGTGAGGACAGGTGTGAGGAACAACATCAGCTTTGTCGACGAGCGAACCGTGGTGTTTCCCAGCGGAAACAGCTGTGTGTGCTACAACACCGTTCAAAGAAGCCAGAGACTCATTCCAGGTAGGCTACTTCTACTGACTTTTAGTATTATGGTGTATGTTTGGGAAAGTGAATTGAACTGCGGGTATGTGTGAAAGTTAATACCGTCATCACGGGGTTTTGACCAATCAGAATCAAGCATCATACTCACCCGGAAGATCAGTGAGACAGTCAGGTCACATATGTGCATAGTGTGTCTGTTGATTCATAATTTATATAAACAACTATTTTATATTCGTTCCCGGAGGGTGAATCCCACAGTTGCAATATTGGGGGGTAGTTTTTTCTCCGGGGAGATGGGCAGGAGGGACTCTAGGACGTTTTTATGGGTTTCTATGAGTTTCTACCGTTTCATCGAAGTAATGGTTTTGTAAATAATTTCGTGAGTAAAATTCAAACCTAACCTGATTATATTATCATGAAAACATGAATAATGTTTTGAAGCCCATTTCTGGCATTATGATAAGATAATTTGAGAGATTATTTAACTGGTAGTGTCAAATGTCAAAATTTCGCCTTTTTATCTCATGAGTTGACTTTTTGTCTGATAATTTTGCCTTTTTCTCATAATTCGACTTTATTCCAAATTTTTTGACTTAATATGGGCCACAGAAAAAAAAAATCTCCACAAAGCAGAGTTTTTATTTCATTTTATTTTATTTTTTTTAATCTGGCAGAACCGGGCTTTAACCCTGTGGTGCATAGTGGTCACTACAGTGGACACCTATTTAAAAATTAATTTTCTCCTAAATTTTATTGTTCATGTGGTGGAAATTCATTTTTAGCCTGTGCCAGGATATTTTTATTCTTCTAAGGGCCAAAAAACCTTTTTTTTTTTTTTTTTTTTCTAAACATATATATATATATTTTTTTTTATGTTATAGACAAATATTTGAGGGTGAAAAGCTTATAAACTAGAAATTATTGAGTGTCAAAATGGATGAAAGAGAGTTAATGTTATTCATGAAATTACCAAAAAAAAGAAGTCAAACAAAAAAAAAAGGCATATTTACATTAAGTTCACACTTTTATGTTGAATGCTCAGTTACAAATATTTGAAAAAAAAATATGGATTTTTCATGCCATAAGACAAATAAAACAATCAGGGGAAAAATTCTGACACTGACTTTAATAATTCACGCACCAGAGGGTTAATTATAATACCTCACCATATACTTAAACAAAAGCATACACACATATATATTTATTTTCATAAATATTTCTCTTGTGTAAAAGCATAAATAATGCCTTAGAATCCTTTTTATTTCACAGTTAGTGGCAACACCAGACACCATTTATTTCGTTTTATATTGATTTAATGATACCTCATTGATCTCAAACCATTTTTTCAACATGATCAACTGATTTTCTACAGTCGTTTGCAATTCTTTTATGTCTAGTCCTTGACAAAATGAATATGTATCATCTGCAAATGTAATAAATGTCAGCTCACCAAATACTATACAAAACATCAGTGGTCAGTTGAACAAGCTGAGGAAAACCCTGTCATTTTGGAGAATTTATAAAATCCCCCTTGACACAATTCTACCACCAAAAAGTAGGACATGACTGGAAAAAAGAGGATGATTTGACACACACACACACACACATACACTATGTCTGGTAATTCCACTTGTATTGTATCTGCAGGCTCAGAGAAGAGCAGGGACATGCATGCTTTGGCCATCAGTGCCAACCGACGATACCTGGCAGTGTCAGAGAGCGGGGAGAAGGCCACCATCACGGTGTTGGACCTGCAGCATGAACAAGGCAGAAGAAGAAAAGTCCTCACTGCAGGAGACATGCTGGTTCAAGAGTTTGTTTGCATGGCTTTCTCTCCTGATTCCAAGTACCTGATAGTTCAATCGGGGGCCCCAGAGTGGACGCTGATCTTCTGGCTTTGGGAGAAACAAAAAATCCTGGCAACCATCAAGACCAGCAACTCAACCAATCCTGTTTCCCAGGTGAGTCAAACAAGTACCATCAATGCAGCCACAGCTTCCTTGACATAAAACACACATCCAAAAGTTATGATAATCTGTATTTATCTTGTCAGGTCAGCTTTAACCCTCACAACAACATGCAGATCTGTGTCAGTGGGACTGGCGTCTTCAAACTGTTCCGCTACTCAGAAGGTGCCCTAAAGCAGAGCAGCTTCCCGAAAGTAGAGTCCATCAATTTCCTGTGCCACGCCTGGATGACAGCAGAGTGTGTGGTGGCAGGCACAGACACAGGCAGGCTGCTGGTGTTTGAGTCTGGAGATCTGCGAAAAGAGATAAACATGGCTTTGAAGGTTGTGCAGGATCAGTCTGACAGGTCAGAAGGTGGCACACACAACAATTCAACATGAATAATCCACACCTTCCACACTGTTTTTGCAGAATTTCACTTTTATTAATTGTACCAATCAACTGCACAGGCAACCAGAGGTGAAGAAGATGAAAGACACTGATGAGGATGGAGGTCCTGATGTGCCTCGTATCACAGCCATTGTTTCCTACTCAAAGGGTTTCGCCTGCTCCTTTGGGCCCGGCACTGTCTACCTCTTTGAAAAAACTGAGGAAGATAGTTACAAAAAAATCAGGGAAATAAAGGTAAATTCTTTCGAGCAACAATGCTACAGCAGGTGGTGTTTGCATTAATGAAGTATCATGTGTGTAATTTCCTGTTAGATCCCTCCAGATTCCAGCTGCAGTGAGTTGACCCCAGCTGAGTACCAGGTGATTGATACGATGTGTGTGAGTCCAGCAGAGGAGACTCTGGCCATCAGCACAGACAGAGGACAGCTCTACAGCTTCAACCTGTCCACTGTGGAGATGAACAAGGTAAAACAGCTTCATGTGTTTCAGCTTCCTCATTCACTTCAATCAGAAGACTGTGCAAACAAGAAACACTGTTGTTGTTTTATACCAAACATTCAAACTTAAAAAACCCTCTGCAAAATATTGATTTGTTATTTGAAGCAATATTTTTTAACTTAGACTTATATTCTGTTTTTCTGTCTTGGTAAACTGACATTGTACTAGTTCAGCTTTGATCAAAAGCTTAACAAGTGTAGCAATGCAAAATGACAATACGTTTTTCTTTTTTACAACTTTCATTTCCATGAAGTTGGGATGTTGTTTAAAATATTGTGAAAGTAAAAACTGAATACAATGATTTGCAAATCCTGTTTGACCTGTATTCAATTGAATACACCACAAAGACAGGATAATTGTTGATCAAACTGATAAACTTCGTTGATTTTTACAAATATTCACTCATTTTTAATTTGCCTGCAACACATTTCAAAAAAGTTGGGACAGGGGCAACAAAAGACTGGGAAAGTTGATGAATGTTCAAAGAACAGCTGTTTGGATCATTCCACATGTGGAGGATGGAGCAAGATGGGGCCAGGTTCATCACTTTGAACAACTGCGTGAGCAAATAGACCAACAGTTTAAGAACAGTGCAAAGAATTTTGTTATTTTATCATCTACAGTCCACAGTATCATCAAAATGTTCAGAGAACCTGAAGAAATCTCTGTACCTAAGCAGCAAGGCCCAAAACCAACACTGGTGACCTTTGACCCCTCAGGCGGCGCTGCATTAAAAACCCACATCATTGTGTATAGGATCTCATTGTGTGGGCTTAGGGACACTTCAGAAAACCATTGACAGGTAAAACAATTTGTCACTACAAGTGGGTTCAGATTCTACTATGCAAAGACAAAGCCAGATATCAACAACAGCCAAAAAATGCTGCTACCGCCACGGCTTCTCTGGTCTGAGCCCATTTGAAATGGACTGAGGCAAAGTGGAAAAGTCTGCTGTGGTCTGATGATTTCAATTTTGTTTTTCGGAAAACATGGATGTGGTGTCCTCTGGGCAGAAGAGGAAAAGAACAACCTAGATTGTTACCAGAGCAAAGTTCAAAAGCCAGCATTTGTGATGGTATTGGGGTTGCGTTAGTGCCCATGGCATCATGGGTAACTGCCACATCTGTGACGGCAGTATTAATGCTGAAAGGTACAAATGGGTTTTGGAACAACACCTGCTACCATCCAAGCAACGTCTTATTAAGGGACGTCCCTGATTATTTCAGCAAGACAATGAAACCAAGACACATTCTGCACCTGTTACAACAGTGTGGCTACTTAGTAGAAGAGTGCAGCTACTAGACTAACCTTCCTGAAGTCCAGACCTCTCTCCCATTGAAAATGTGTGGCACATTATGAAGCGCAATTGATTCTGGTTTTGGTTATATTGCTTTTTGTTGAGTGTATGTCTGTTTCAACCTTGTGTTTACATGTTTCTCGTTGTGATTTTTCCTTGTGTTCACATTTTTCAGGGTTCTTGAGTTTCTTAGTTATTCTTTGTTTCCCTTGTGTTTCAATTTGTTCTTGCCCCTTGTGTTTTCTTCCTTGTCTTGAGTTTCCCTCCTGTTTGTTGCCTCTCATGTGTTTCACCTGTGCCTCATGTCACACCTGATTAGTCCTGTGAGTTCAGCTGGTTGTCTCTACATTTTCCTATCAAGCTGTCCGTTCTAGTCACCGCTCTTGTCGTTTCATGGATTTTCTCGAGGTTTAGGTCGTATGAGTTTTTTGACTTTCTTTTGCAATTTGGGGCTTTTTGAGTTTGGTTAAAATAAACATTTTTGAGTTGAAATCTGCACTTGGGTCCTCCACTGCACCACATGAATGAATGACATGAATATCTTGTCTCTGTAGTGTATTCAATTGAATTTAAGTCAAACAGGATTTGCAAACCATTGTATTCTGTTTTTATAAACATTTTACACAATGTCCCAACTTCATTGGAATTAGTGTTGTATTTCAGACCCTCTTGTGTATTGCTTCTCTTTTTTTAATGGTTTTATGCATCAAATTAACAACTGTTGGCCAGTTTGTCATTCAATTTACAGATAAATAACATGACTATGTAGTAATGTAAAATGCAATAACGCTGTCCCTTGTTAGTTGTCACTGGACGCATGTTGAAGTCAGCATTTCCCTCAAACTAGAGCTCTATCCAAGCACACTGCAACTGAATAACCAGATGGCTGTATTCAACTAGAGTTGTTCTTTTTTACACTGAGCACTCCTTCTGTACACAACTGCATCGCTTTTAATCCTTACTGTGTCCATCAGGGGGAACATTTTGAGTTCCTGTCACAGTCCTTTCACTCAAAATCAATCACTGGGTTGTCCATCTGTGTTCGGAAGCCTTTTGTTGCCACCAGCTCTCTGGATCACTCTGTACGCATCTGGAACTATGAAACAAGGTAAACAACACGATAACACCGAAGCCCTTTGTCTTTGTCTAGTGATTTTCAGGCCCCACACGCACACACACACAAACAACAGAAAGACAGTGGGCGGAGGATTTGCTCGTATAGGTCCAGAAATCTAACAGCTGTTATTAAGACATGATCTAAGACAGTTTGTTCTTCAGTGTTTTTCTGACAAGCAGTAACTAAATGACAGTAAAAGCGGAATATAGAACGTTGTGTTGCTTATTTCCTCTCACTGTAAATTGTCTGCAGAGTATTGGAGCTGTATAAGGAGTTCCAGGAGGAGGCGCACAGTGTAGCTTTGCACCCCACAGGCCTCTTCATCCTGGTGGGCTTTTCAGACAAACTGAGGCTGATGAACCTGCTCATTGATGACATCCGCACCTTCAAGGAGTTCACTGTGCGCGGCTGTAGGGAGGTGAGGAACATGTTTTTGACCGTGTCAGCCACAAGATTCACTTTAGCGCCCTCAGCTTCTATTTCATGCTCTCTCTCTCTCTCTCTCCACACCTTAGTGCGCCTTTAGCCACGGTGGCCACATGTTTGCTGCTGTCAATGGAAACGTCATCCACATTTACTTGGTCCTCTCTTTTGAGAACATCATTAATCTGAAGGGCCACAATGGAAAGGTGAGCAAAGCAGGTGTGTTTAATCTTTCAGCACAATCACTTCTCTTAAAAATGGTGTAACGCACAAACTTTTAATGTAGATACACGGCATTGAATGGAGTCGAGACGACAGCCGGCTGGTGTCATGTGGGGTGGATGGTGCTGTGTACGTGTGGAACATCCAAACTGGCAAGCGTGAGTCTGAGAGTGTCCTCAAGTCCTGCAGCTACACTGGTGTCGCCTTTTCTGCAGATTGCAAGACCATCCTCGCTGTGGGAACAGACCTGACACTAAAGGAGATCCAAGACTGTCAGGTAACATAAAAATCAGCTCCTCTTGGACTTTCCTTAAATTACAAAGATTGTTAGTATTATATTGTTCCAGAGCACAACACAGGAAGTTATCTTGTGAAACTCAACATATAAAGCAGGTATATACCTTCTGTGATAGTGTTTACAAAAAAATACAACTGTGACATGAGATATACTACATGTAGGTTGATGTTGATGGGTTTAGTAAACAAAAAGACAACACTTTTGTTCTCTGATATACTGTATATGTTGGTCTTTATGTCTCACAGGTTCTCAGAGAGGTTCCTGGTGATGAGGTAGCTCACACAGCTGTGGCAGTGTCTCACTCTGGCAGGGTCGTCTTCACTGGAACGTCCCGTGGAACCATCAGAGCCATTAAGTACCCGTTACCCCTCCAGAAGGAATGGATCATGTACCAGGCTCACTGTGGACCTGTCACTAAGGTTGGTTTAACACTAAACTGACAGAGAAGCTGTGACCTATCACCTCTCAGAATAATGATAATAACAATGATGATAATGATGATGATACACTTTATTCATACAACACTTTTAAAAACAGGGTTAAAAAATGCTTTGAAAGATAAAAATGAACAGAACAAGAGAAATCTTAATATTGATAGATGTTCTTCATCTTCTTTAAACTTTAGACTGTACTTTCAAGCAGAGCTATTGCAGAAAAATTCTAAGTTCTAAGTAAATAAGTGACTGATAACGTGTACAAAATCATGTGTTCTAAAATAACATATAAATAACATAAATGGATAAATATGGTAACCTCACTAAAAAAAAAAAAAAAAAAGTTTGTTTGACTGTGAAAAGTATAAAGAACCAACATAAAGTGGTCCAACGCAACGTGACAGAATAGGACACAGATATTGTGTTTTTGTGTCCAATGCTTGAAATAGAGTTTTTCTTCCAGGGAGTAAAACATCAGAAAAAATAAAAGCCAGGAAGGATAAAGGATTTAAAATTCACCCAGTGACACTGCCTGATTAAAAAGTTAAAAGTTGAAATAAAATATCAGCAGCGTTTTGAGGATTGAAACACACTCAGCTAAAATAATCTACTTTAAAAGCATAACAATAAAAAAAAAAGGGATTTAAGACTCTATCATTCTGAACTCCTCAGGCAGGTTGTCCCTGTGAGTGTAGGAGGTCTAACAGAAAAGGTCAAAGGTCACCTTTGGTCCTCAGCCTTGATTTTGTGATGACAAGCAGAGCCTCATCTGAAGACCTCCGGTAACAGCTGGGCATGTATGAACCGAGGAGATCAGAAATGTACTTTGAAGCAAGTCCAGAGCATGCTTTAAGTCAACTGTGAAATCTTAAAATCAATTCTAAAATGTATGATGAGCCAGTGGAGGGAGGCTAAAGTGGGAGTGATACCATCTCTGTTTGGTTCTTTTTCAGGAGTTGTGCAGCTGAGTTTTAGACCAGCCACATACTGTGTTGGTTTAAAACCACGTACAGACATTTTTGGAGTGCCTTGAAAAGGTTCAGAAAACTAAAAAGCTGACATGTCTTCTGTTTTAATTACTTCACGCGTGTCCTCAGATGGTGATCACGTTTGACGAACAGTTCCTGCTCACAGCGGCTGAAGATGGCTGCCTGCTGATGTGGAAGATTATTGACAAGGAGGGTCGTGGACTGAGGAGCCACAGGCAGATCATCCACACTGAAGAGATCCTCGTCACCAAGTCAGACCTGGACGAAAAGGTCCGTCTCGTGGAAAAGGAGTACATAAGGTGACTAGAGGCACAGATTCAGGCTGTTCAGAGACTGATTGAAAAGTCTGTCCGTCTGTGTTGCAGAACCAGAACATGCTGGAGCTGAGGATGCGTCTGGAGGAGCTGCAGATGGAGAATGAGTATCAGCTCCGCCTGAAGGACATTAACTACAATGAGAAGATAAAAGAGCTTTCTGACAAATTTACACAGCAAATAGAGTCTCTGGAGACGATGCAACAGGTTTGCTGAACACGTACTTACTGAACAATGGCTGTGATTTTATTTATAAGGTCTGTACATTACATACTGACGTGATTTTTATAGACTATGAAGGTGGAGATGGAGAAAAAGGAACAAGAGCACCAGGAGAGTTCTGCAGAAGTCACTTTGAATCACTCAAAGGAGCTGTCAGATTTGGGTAAAAGAGGAAACAGGATTATTGTTGGAACATTTAAGGGACTGTACATTTGTTTTAAAAGATAGATCAATCTCTCTTTCTGTATTTGAATTAATCTTTTATAGAGGTATCTTGTTGTCAGAAGCTTCTTGAGGAGCACAGGAGGCACCAGGATCTTCAGCAGAAACATGAGAGAATGCAGGAAGACTACGAGAAGCAACTGACAGCTGCGGAGGAAAGCAGAGTCAGAGCCTTGGAGGAGGTGACACAGCTCTACGAGGCCAGGCTGAGAGAAAAGTCTCAGCACCTGGCTCAGGTTAGTGAGCAGGAATAGCAGCAGGAAGTGGAAGAGCTTGAGTGACAACACAGATAAAGAGTGACTTTTTTTAAAATCTGTGTGCAGTGTCAGGAGGAATTTCAGCAGCGGGAGCGCGAGTTCAACGAGATGATCAGACAGACAGAGGAGGATCACGAGAGGCTGATCAGCAACATCCAAGTCAAGTATGAGAGGAAAGTGCACCTTGAGCAGGAGGCCAACGCTAATCTGAAAGATGAAACTGTTAGCATTACACAAAAGGTGAGCGAACTAACTGACTTTCACTGGAATCTGACACGTTTATTCTAAACCCAGGTTTTTCTGTCCAGGTTCCTGAATTTCTGATAATTTACTTACCCCTTCTCTTTTGCAAATGGACAGCATTAGAGTAAATTTGATCCAAAAAAAGAGAGTTGTATTCGTATCCTTTGCAGTCCACATTTTAACATTTTTTATACAGGGTTCCTACACATCCTCAAGAAGTCTCAAATTCATGTATTTAAAACTAACACCTTGAAAAGTCTTAAGATAAGAGATAAGATAAGATAAACCTTTATTAGTCCCACAGGGGGAAATTTCAGCTTTACAGCAGCAGCAGGATACAAAAGAAACATAGAAAGATTTACAAATGAAACTATAGGTAATTAGAATAAAATAGACAATAAACATAAATACAATTCAATGAAAATAAATGAAAGAGCATGAGCCTTTCAGTAGTATTTACAAGATTAACATATGTAAAAGATCTGAAAGAAGCACAAAAGAAAGATAGAAACAAAGAAAAAAGTTTGAAAAAACTC
>RPOG01001066.1:0-175635 GCA_008086565.1 Thalassoma bifasciatum | reverse complement strand
CCTTGAAAAGTCTTAAGATAAGAGATAAGATAAGATAAACCTTTATTAGTCCCACAGGGGGAAATTTCAGCTTTACAGCAGCAGCAGGATACAAAAGAAACATAGAAAGATTTACAAATGAAACTATAGGTAATTAGAATAAAATAGACAATAAACATAAATACAATTCAATGAAAATAAATGAAAGAGCATGAGCCTTTCAGTAGTATTTACAAGATTAACATATGTAAAAGATCTGAAAGAAGCACAAAAGAAAGATAGAAACAAAGAAAAAAGTTTGAAAAAACTCTGTGGAGTTCGCAGAGCTGCTGTAAAAGGCTGCCGTTCGTTCAGCGCCGGATATTAAATTTATCATTAAATCAATTTATCAATTTATTATTAAATTAATCAAAATGTTATATTCTGGTCTTAAATAAATTACTCAAAGGTCTTAAATTTGTCAGGGCAGAATTTGTTAATGTTTTATTGATTTTAGTAGTTTTTATGAGACTTTTCAAGAAGGAGATTTACAGTGAGAACTGTCTCACAAGCTGCTGATATAATTTATCTGCATCCTAGCCTGGCAGTCTATGACTATGGGTCACTGTTTGTGCTTCTTCACACAAATATTAACCAATGAGCAACTTTATATTCAATAAACAGTCAAAAGTAAACTTGAATGAATCATTAAGTGACACACCCTATGATTTTGTTGTAATGCTGCAGGACCCTCAAACCATCAACCATATTTTTGTGTTTTTGGTCGTAAATTTCATTCATAGTGGCATTAAAAGGGTCTTACAAAGCCTTGAATTCGACATGCCAAAACCTGCAGGTACCTTTTTGTTTAAACTATTTACAATCTGGGAGAGACAATATGCATAAGCTAAAGTAACCATTTTAGAGAGAGAAGAGCAACAGAGAATTAGGTACATATTTAACCAAAAAAATTTTTTTTTAAATAAAGGGAGGGTCAGAGTAGCATCATTTACAAAATCTGTCTAAAAGGGTTTTACATAGTTAGTCCACAGAGATTAATAAAGTTATCCTTCTTCAGTCTCAAATGCCAAATAGGTATTTTTCAGTAGGTCTAGATTGAAGAGCTACACTGCCTAAAAACAGTGTAGTTAATTGTAAGTGTACGTCAATTTTAAGTACACTTTTTAATATTTTATGGAATTCTATCCAGAAAGATCTTAATCCTTTTCTTTTTTTTAAATGTTTTCTTATGGTGGATGTATTTGCAGGTTCACACTCTGCAGAGACACATCGATGACAAGTCCACCGACATAAACAAGATGAAGCAGGAGAGGCAAAGGCTGATGGGATTGATCCGCTCGCTGGAGGGTGACATCGAGGAACTGAAGCGACAGATCACTGGTCACGAAAAAAACAACCAGGACAAGGTGGCTGGAATCAGGGTTTCAATAATCCAGATTAAAATGGATCAGATTTAATCAAGCAAATTGCAGTTTGCTCCAAAAAGTTGTTTCAAGATTATGAGATATCACCTCAGGCTTTTCACTAACCCCCCCCCTTCCTGCTTACAGGACAGGACCATCTCCAGCTTGAAGAAGAAGAACCAGGAACTGGAGAAACTGAAGTTTGTTCTTGATTTCCAGTTGAATGAGTTAAAGAAACAGACGGAGCCTCAGCAAGACGACATCACTGAAAAGACGAACCAAATCCAACAGGTCTGTGTGTTCAAACAGTGAACAGATAAATCCAAGTCATTGTACCAAGTAACACTCTGTAAGAACAAAGAGTCTGTGGAGTTTTCTCAGTGATTCCCTGTTTTACAGCTGGGGGAGGATCTAGTGCAAATGGACAACCGCAACACTCAACTAAAGATCACCATCTCTGAGCTGAGACTGAAACTGAAGACCAGAGACAAGGAGATGCAGAAAGAGACAAAGAAGGTGATCAAGTCCTGTGGTGATGATCTTATGCGTTTAAACAACTGTTTTTAGCACTGATTGGGCAGCTTAAAGAGAGACATGCAACATATTCTTGTATAAACTAAAGCGTCTGACTCAAATAAAAAGGTCTGTAAAGTCTTAATAATTCAAACTCTTTAAAGAACAGTCAGAGTTGTCAGTGAAAAAACAAGCTTTCACACCCGTCTGATTGTTACACTCATCATTTAGATTCTAAAATATAGTTTTAAGAATTGTGAAATCTGAACTTCTCTTTAAAATCTTTTCTATAACCAGGCCAAAGATTTGGAGACGCATCTCCAGCGGCTCAAGTCAGACCTCCATAACTGCGTCAGCTTTATCCAGGAGCCAAAGAAACTGAAGGACAGTGTGCGGGCCATTTATGCTCACTATGTACCACAGTCTGATCGAGTGAGTAATTCAAAGTGCTGTAAAAGCTGAGAGTTTCTGGGATCTCAGTAAACCCTGTAAGTGTGCTACATTTAGTGTTTGAAGCTTTGACTTTTTCCAACTACAACCACAATTCCAATGAAATTGGGACATCGTATAGAACATAAACAAAAACAACATAAAATGATTGCAAATTAACTTATAGTCCATTGAATACGTGACAAAGATGATATTTATTGTTCAAACTGATAAACTTTTTTTTTGCAAATATTCACTCATTTTGAATTTGATGCTCATAACAGGGTTCTAAAAACTGAGACACGTTCATGTTTTCCACCGTGTTACATCACCTTTCCTTCTAACAACACTCAATAAGTGTTTGTGAACTGGAACACTGGTTATTGAAGCTTTGCAGCTGGAATTCTTTCACATTCTTGCTCTGTGAACAACTTAAGTTGCTCAACAGTCAGCGGGCCCTGTTGTTGTATTTTTTGCTTCATAATACTCCACACATTTTCACTGGGAGACAAGTTTGGACTGCAGACAGGCCAGTTTAGTAGCTGCACTCTTTTACTACAAAGCCACGCTGTTGTAACAGGTGCAGAATGTGTCTTGGTTTCAGTGTCTTGCTGAAATAATCAGTGATGTCCCTGAAAAAGACGTTGCTTGGATGGCAGCATGTGTTGCTCCAAAACCTGGATGTAGCTTTCAGCATTAATGCCTCTTTCACAAAAGTAACAGTTACCCATGATGCCATGGGCACCAACACATCCCCATACTATCACAGATGCTGGCTCTTGAACTTTGCACTGAGGATAATCCAGATTGTCATTTTCTTTTTTTTTGCCCAGAGGACATGCACTGGTCTATAAGTACAGTGCATTTCCAAAAACAGTTTGAAATGTGGACCCATCAGATCACAGCAGACTTTTCCACTTTGCCTCAGGCCCAGAGAAGGCGACTGCGTTTCTAGATGTTGTTGATGTCTGACTTTGTCTTTGCATGGTAGAGTTTGAACTGTCTCTTGTAGATGTCGTGATGAACTGTGTTAACTGATAATGGTTTTCTGAAGTGTTCCTGAGTCCACACTGTAACATCCTTTACACAATGATGTCGAAGGTCACAGGCATTCAATGTTGATATTGTTTATGTGCAGAGATTTCCCCATTTATCTGGTTCTTTTGATGAATTTATGGACTGTTGATGATGGAATTCCTAGATTTCTACAACATTGAGAAACACCGTTCTTAAACTGTTGGACTATTTGTTTTTCAATGCAGTTGTTCACGAAGTGGTGATCCACGCCTCAGCTTTGCTTGTGAAGGGGGATTTCCCAGTCTTTTGTTGCCCCTGTCCCAGCTTTTTTTGAAACGTGTTGCAGGCATCAAATTCAAAATGAGCAAATATTTGCAAAGAAACAATTTTATCAGTCTATGTAGTGGATTCATTTGAATATAGATTAAACAGGGTTTGTAAGTCATTATATTCTATTTTATTTATGCTTTACACAATAGTCTAACTTTACTGGAGTTGGGGTTATACATATCGAAAAAATGTTTGTGTGTTTCAGGTGGAGAAGACGACTGTAAATGAAGACGTGTGTAGGGCCCTTGTTCGTCAGCAGGATCACTTAGAGAAGACTGTGAGCAGCCTCAAATCAAGGCTGGTCAGGTCAGCTGAAGATCACGAGCGCGTCTATGTGAAGATCATGAGGGTAAATCATAAAACAGAATACTGCACGGACAATCCTCTGTACAGTGTCTTATTATTTAATGTTTAGATTTGTTAACACTTAGAAATAATTCTGTTCTGCTCTGCAGGAAAATGTGACTCTCATCACTGAAATCAATGAACTGCGGAAGGAGCTGTGTCTGGTGAGGACTCAGGTCAAAGACTACAAAGCCCAGCTGGCTGTGGCCAAGCGGTACAACAAGACACGTCCTAACTCTGAGGGCGGCCCCAAAGAGGAACTGAAACGTGTGGACACCAGCTGAAAAACAACACCAGACATCAGACCCTCCTCTGTCTCCTGAGCTGTGACAGCCCTGCAGCAACAAGTCCTGATGGGACCTTTTGCTGCACAGTAATTATTTCACATCTATCTGTACCACACAGCTCAATGCAGCCCCTTTAACCTCTCCTTCAAATGCTGAGCACAATTTTTGTCTTGCTTGTATTTTTTTATTTTCCTTGCACTTGTCTGTCTTAAATGTCACCCTGAAAATCTTTGTCAACTAGAAGCAACCAAAGCTTATTACCTCTCCTCAGACCAACCATGAATGCTTTATAAAACAAAATATACTTGTATTAACATGATTATGTGTCTTTAAGGTGTTTATTTTCTAAACCATGCAGATGTGACCTTTACCAACAGGACAAAGTGAATTTTTCTCAAATCACAAATTAGACTAAAATATGGTCTCTGAACTCTGAAAGGATTAAACATTTTCATTTAGTTATGTTAGTTTTGTTGAGATGCAAGAATGATGACAATAAATCAAATCCACACAGTAATAACCTTAATTTACAATTGCCTGTGCCTTTTATTAAATGCCTAAAATTAAAGTCCATACCCAACAAAATCAATAGGGATACAGCACAGAAAATTTTATACAACGTTTATTTTAATGAGTGTAAGTGCTTGTAAATGTTGGGTTTGATGTGAGGGGGGTTGTTATAATGGGTGTAGTTATAATAAATGACCACTTGGTGGCTGTATAACAGTGATATGAAAGACGCACTGAATCTGCCTCAGGCAATGGTGCTGTTTGTGTCAGTCAGCACCTATACTGTCAGTAATAGTGACTTGTTGGCCTTTCTAAAGGACGATTGAGTCTCTTATACCTACTGATCTGAATGTGGCTCATTTCATCTCATGAGTTTGAGACAATTACAATTTCACTCTGTTATTCTGTTTTTCCAGATGAGTGGGGTTATGGCATGGCTTTTAGTGAAAAAATATTTTTGTGCCTGAAGTCAGTCAGGGGGCTAGATTTTTTATGTACGGAACAAAATGTTTATGTCATGAAATTTCTACCTCAGCCCTTGACCCACTTTTTTTTTTCAACCATGTAAGGTATTTAAAAAAAAAACTAATCTTGAATGTTTCGCCCTCCTTCATCCTGCACCCCTACCATATTAAAACAGGCTGGACAGGCTTTTGTTCACAATTTCACTGCAAATATTCAGATTTAGAAAAACAGCAGCTTTATTTATGCCCCTTGTCCTCAGACTGGAATCATTACCTTTAAAATTAGAGGTAATTCTCTGATTCATTTTATATTTGTATAACATGTTTTGTTATGTTGCGGCGCTAAACATGGCACAGTTTACCTGTGAAATTAATGAACTCTCCTAATGAAAAATGACACCCATCCACAGTTGCAATTCCACAAACAGGGCAGACTGGGTGAATGAATCAAACGCACCCTTCCCAACACTGTTTCTGCAGCAGCTGACAGCTCTTAGTTAATCAGTCTGAAGACAAACAGTGAAATTCTGTCTCCTATCAAGACCCTCAGTATCATCCTGAACACCTTAAATTAAACAACCACTTATTAAAAAAAAGACCTTGAAATGTCGGAGCTAATAGTTTAATGCGAGGACTTAGGCTTTAGCTCATGTGAGCGTCAGCTGATGAGGATGGTTGACGGGAGAAGACAATAAAAAAGCAACCGTGCAAAGTCCTTGGCACTATTAGAATTAAGAGTGGCCACAGCATCTGCAACACCTCTGCCAGGCCTGTATGAAAGTGAAGAGAATCCAAGAGTCCCAGAGTTTAATAAAGAGACATCATTCAAATTTCTTTGATGGCAAGAAGATTCTATAATTATATAAAAAACATACAGTCATGGACAAAATTATTGGCATCCCGAAGATTTTTCCTGAAAATACACCATTTCTCCCAGAAATTGTTGCAATTACAAATGTTATTGGTATGAATGGTTGATTTCCTTGAGGTGCATTGGAAAAACAAAAAAAATGGAAGAAAAAAAGCAAAAACTGACACAATTTCACTCAAATTTGGGCCAGACAAATTTTTTTGCACCCTTTTAGAATTGTGGGTAAATCATTTTAATCATGCTTGTATAAACTCAGGTGTGGCAAGTAACAGGTGTCAGGAAGCTTGGTCTGTGTCAGAGGTCATGGGTGTTCCAGTGGGACAATGACCCAAAAAATACCTCAAACAGTACCAAGAGATGGACTTAACTTTTACGACCATTTTACTAAGAAACTTTATTAAACTTTTACCGTTATTTTATTACTTAACTATTTAAGTTTGAAACTCTCTGAGA
Organism: Thalassoma bifasciatum; assembly: GCA_008086565.1. Classification (NCBI taxonomy): domain Eukaryota; kingdom Metazoa; phylum Chordata; class Actinopteri; order Labriformes; family Labridae; genus Thalassoma; species Thalassoma bifasciatum. Next base: position 169,034 of record RPOG01001066.1, on the reverse strand, counting down.
GGATTCTCAGAATCTTTAGGAATACGGGCCAAGAAAAGTTTTTATCTTTGTGTATGAGGGGGATGCAGTTTAGTCTCCGAGTGTTGGGTAGGTGATTGTCTCTGAGCAGAGTCAGGTGTGTGTGTGTGTGTGTGTGTGTGTGTGTCTGATTGCTCCTCATTGAGAGCAGCTGTGGGGAGGATTTAAAGGTGCTGGGACTCTGTCCTTGTCACTGACAAGACTGGTCTGGTGTTGAAGTCCTTTGTTCTCACTGGTCTGTGCGTTATTTTGTGGTGCCCCCCCCCCTCCCCTCCCTCAGGTGCCTTCATATCCCACCCAGGTATCGTTCAAGTCCATTTTCCTCCGTAGTTTGTGCCTGCGTTAAAGCTTTAACATGCCCCCCTGCCTGTCATATGCTACACTGGGGCTCGTGCTGCAATGCTTAACAGGTGGCTTATGTGCCCATCTACTTCAATGGACTGCTTGTGTGATTCCCTCTTGGTGCTTTGTGCTCCCTTCTGGGGCTCTGTGAACCCCCAGCCCCCCCTCAGGTGTTTCCATATCCCATGCAGGACGCGTGAGAGTCCCATTCCCTCTGCCTGAAGGCTTAAACACACCCCCTGCCTGTCATATGCTACACTGGGGCTTGTGCTGCAATGTTAAACCGGTGGCTTATGTGCCCATCTACTTCCATGTACTGCTTGTGTGATTCCCTTTCGGTGCTTTGTGACCCCTTCTGGGGCTCCCTGAACCCCCAGCCCCCCCTCAGGTGCTTCCATATCCCATCCAGGGAGCGCTAGCGTCCCATTATCCCTCTAGTTTGTGCGTGCTTAAAGGCTTTAGCCCGCACCCTCCTGGTAGTCTAGCCTGCATGTTGTGTGTATTTACGCTAAGTCTCGGGCTGCCTTTCTCTCCAATGTACTGGCTGTATGCTTCCCCCTCGGTGCTCTGTGCTTCCTTATGCGGCTCCCTGAACCCCCAGTCCCACCTCAGGTGCCCTCAAATCCCATCCAGGTCACGCTAGACTCCCTCTCCCCCTGCCTGAAGGCTTAAACACGCCCCCCTGTCTGTCATATGCTACACTGGGGCTTGTGCTGCAATGTTAAACCGGTGGCTTATGTGCCCATCTACTTCCATGTACTGCTTGTGTGATTCCCTCTCGGTGCTTTGTGACCCCTTCTGCGGCTCCCTGAACCCCCAGCCCCCCCTCAGGTTCCCTCAAATCCCATCCAGGTCGCGCTAGACTCCCTTTCCCCCTTTCCTGAAGGCTTAAACACACTCGCCTGCCTGTCATATGTTACGCTGAGTCTCGGGCTTCCGTGTTTAACAGGAGGCTTGTGTGGACATCCACTCGCTTGTATCGGACATATGATTCCCTTCCGGTGATCTGTGCCACCTTTTGCGGCTCCCTGAACACCCAGGCCCCACTCAGGTGCTTCCAAATCCCATATAGGTATGGTTCAAGTCCAATTTCCTCTGGAGTTTGTGCCTGCGTTTAAGCTTTTACACGCGCCTTGACAGTACTGCCTGCCTGTCCTATGTGTTACGCTGAGTCTCGGGCTGCCTTTCTCTCCCATGCTCTGGCTCTTTGATTCCCTCTCGGTGCTCTGTGCTTCCTTTTGCGGCTCCTGAACCATTTGAGTTGGTCGGGATGGACCTAATTGGAAAATTGACCCAGACAGAGAGTGGTCACCAATACATTTGCACAGTGATTGATTAATTCACTTAATGGCCCCAGGCTTATCCTTTAAAATCAAAGGCAGCCAGTGAGGTGTCACAGTGCATCGTTAAATTTGCGCACCAGTTTGAGCCCAAAAGAATTCTGACCGACCATGGGAAAGAATTTGTCAATGCTGTGAGTAGTATAGTAAATTGGCAACATTAATGCTGCATGTTACTTTTACAAGCAACAGTTTGACTGTTGTTGTTCAATACAGATATGGCAATATATATATATATATATATATATATATATATTTTTTTTTTTTTTTTNTTTTTTGTCATATCATATCTTAGGAAGATTATGATAATGCATAAAATGATTATTGTCCTTTTTCTGTTTTCTTTAGAAAAATACAAAGGTGTGTGAATTGCTGGGGATAAAAAGAAGTCCTTGCTGGCCTTACCATCCCCAGACAAATGGTTTGGTTGAGAGGATAAATGGGACAGTTCAGAGGTAATAATTTCTTTTTTTTTTAACTAGACCATTTAGTGTAACTTGCCAACTTGTGAGCTTGTTGACACTTGCATATTATGAGACTTGAATTTTCTTTACAGCACCTGTTGTGCTTTCTCTCAACTATATCCCTGTATTTAGAGATGGAATTAAAGACTTAAACCACATTGATGTGGAAGGGTTTAACTGAAACACATATTCAATGAAAGAGTGTAACTTTTGATTTAAAAAGAATCATCAAACCAAAATTTTTGTAGTTTATGAAACGTCTAAATGTCCTTGAAATTTTGTTTTTCATTTCTTATATGATGCTCCATTGAGACTGTGTATGGAGAAATACAACTCCAATCAGGTATAGTTGATTTCATTATCATAACAGTCTCTTAAATGTCTCATTGTTCTCAGAGCCCTCAGCAAACTGGTGGGAGACAGACCAGACAAGTGGGATGAGTATCTTGACTCTGTCATGTTTGGTCTGCGAACAAAAAACAGATGACCACAAAATACTCCCCCTACTTTTTAATGTTTGGTCGAGAGGCACGGTACCCTTCAGAAGTTTCAGAGCACTACCCTGTATGTTTATAGTATATTCTTCCATCAGTGACGTTTACTTAGAGAAGGTACTATTAAGAAAGATTGGAAAATTCCCTTTGATTTTAAAACCCTGACCCTGTTAGTTAATACTTCAAAAATTGCATACCCATACAAAAATTTGATAATATATCTGAAACGACAAGGTTCTGTTTGAATAAATAAGGTGTCCAAAAGGGAACATTTGTTAGGTTTGTCTAAGTGCTAATATGAGTTTATGAGGTAGTAGTGAAGAGTAAATGAAGATGGTAAACATTCAAATTTAATAAATTTAGTATTGCCTAGATAAAGCCAAGAATAAATATCCCTTTAAAAATGATGCAGCTGAAGCTGCACCAGATACTCATAGTTTTTTTTCATATTTTTTCTGCTAATATCCCTTTTGGAATTCTGTACAGGTTGACTTTATGAGTTAAATTAAAACAAAAATTGAGAAATTCTATTAAAAATAGCATGTATAGTCTTGTAGCCCAGGTTCTGCTGTTCATTTTGATATGTAACATCACTCATTACCTCTGACAGAAAGCAATCTCTCTTAACTCAAAGGTTGATGCCACTGTGGAAGCTGTGGTGGGCCAGGAGGATGTGTCCAAAGGCATAAAGCACCAGGAGGAGCTTTTCAAGGCTGTAAGGGGCAATCTTGCCAAAGCCCAATCCAAGATTAAAGCTAAAACAAGCCAGATTTCAGACAAGAAAACTGTCTTCAACATTGGTGATAAAGTGTATAGAGAAAACATGCGAAGCCAACAGAGAAATGGAGGAGAGTTGGAACCCAACTTTTTAGGACCATTTACAATTTTGGCTATCCAGGGGAAAAGTGTGGACCTAACTGATGAAAATAGGTCCATTTTCAGAAAATGGACTGGACCAGTTGAAGCCAACTGTTGAAAATGCCCCAAGTGTGCCCCACTGGGGTTCAAAAACAAAATCCCCAGTATCAGCTGCATCCTCCCCAGCACCAGTGGCAGTCTCCCCAGCACCAACACCAGCCGCATCCTCTCCAGCACCAGCAGCATCCTCACCAGTATCAGCCGCATCCTCCCCAGTATCGGCTGTATCCTCCCCAGCACCAGCAGCATCCTCCTCCGCACCAGCAGCATCCTCCCCAGCACCAGCAGCGTCCTCTTCAGCACCAGCAGCATCCTCCCCAGCAGCAGCTGCAGCCTCCTCAGCACCAGCAGCATCCTCCCCAGCAGCAGCAGCAGCCTCCTCAGCACCAGCAGCATCCCCCCCAGCAGCAGCTGCAGCCTCCTCAGCACCAGCAGCATCCTCCCCAGCAGCAGCAGCAGCCTCCTCAGCACCATCCGCATCATGCTCAAACCCAGGTGTAACATCTGCAGACCCAGTATATACTGGATTTCCAGAGTATACTGATGCTGTTGCAAAGAAATGTAAGATTTCTATCAAGTTTTAATCGGCACACTTAAATGACTTCTCTGAAACCAAAAATATATCTTATATTCACCTACACTGTGGGTCATTTTAACTCTTATCTTATGACTTACTTTCTTTTGGGCAGATGTACATGATGCATTGGCCTACAAGCTGTTCTTCTGGGACATTCATCGAGTTGTTGCAGACATGGAGTTGGAAAGCAAGGTAGAATCTTGAAATGTTCGAAAATATAAAAGTTTAACTCTTGTGTCGGCTATAAAGCTTTCCATTTTTATTGATCAGTTTAATAATTTTTTTTCATTTTTCCCAGTCAATAAATGCATACCTTACAGTCCTTGTGAGGGATCACAATTTAAAGAACACCCAGAAGGCGGCAATAATCGATACCTTTGCAATGACCGCAATTTGGAACCGTAGGTCACAAAGACTTAAGGTTTGCATAGCTCCAACAACTCTACATAAATGTCGTAAATGACGGGGCCATTTAATACACAATTCATTAAAAATCTAATTCCCTCACACATATTTAATTTTAGATAAACCCCACGGACTATAAGATAATTGTGGGAGTGATCAATGACCATCACCACTGGACTCTTGCAGTGAAATCTATAATTTACTATGAAACCATAAAACAAATGAATAAATATAAACGCACATATTTCATACATAAGCATACACTTCAGTAAAAATGTACCCTTTTTTCATTGGCATTATATCTAGGTTATCTTCCCCCTTGATAAAAAGTCCTTGTTCCTTGATCCCATGGGGGAGTCAAAGCAAGACATCCAAAGATGTTTGGAAACAACAAGTTAATAACCTCTAGTATTTCAGCCTGAAACTAAGCATGAATAGATGATAGTATTATGATGAATAGATCAAGTATTTGAACAATGCTGTGTTATGAAAACTGATAACACCCAACTGCTATCCTAACTTAAAATATTCTTTTTATCTTCATTTAGAGCCTTCATGCGGAACAAGGGCTGCAAAGTTTCAAGGTGGAAATGTGACACTGTTCCACATCCAAAGCAGCCGGACAGTTCCTCATGTGGAGTCTTTCTTTTGAAAGTATGTTTTTTTGTGTATATTAAACTGTGCCCTTATCTTATCATTCCTGTATTCAAAAATGTTAAAGATAAAAGTGTAAACTTCTGGTGTTTAAAGCAACTTACTGCAGATGTATGGCTCTGATTTATGCTGTGCATGAATGAACCTGAAAAAGCTTAAATATATTTACAGTTTGCAGAAAAACGTTTGGAGGGACAAAATGTAGATTTCCCATCCAAAACACAGGACGCTGCCACTCACAGGATGAACATTGCAGCCACACTCCTCCTTGAGACTGGTAAATAATATATTGTTATGCAAGAAATAGTCAGTTCTTATCCAATGGCTATTACAAGAAATTTCCTCAAACCACTCTGTAATGACACTAAAAGTAAGGAAATCTGGGTAAATAAACAATAGTGACAAAATGCATTTTTTTTTATCTTTTAGTTAACCTTAGGGACATATGCTTATCCTGTGGGGAAGAAGACAGAGGGACAGAAGTCAACTGGGTGAGACAATGTGTCATCAAAAATAAAAAAATACAGTTTATGGTAAAAAAGGACAACTGATTTCTTACATGCATTTTTTCCAGATTCAGTGTGAGGCCTGTTTGAGGTGGTTCCACCATGTCTGCGCCAAGAGTCCACCAACAGACCAAGATTTCCTTTGTGTTGTGTGTTCATAATAACATGTGCCTGTTGTTTAGTTCAGAAAAGATATGTTCATTCATTCATTCATTCATTTTCTTCACTCGGCTGTCCTTTTGGGATTGCACGGAGCTGGAGCCTATCACAGCTATCATCGGGCGAGAGGCAGGGTGCACCCTGAACCAGTCGCCACTCGATTGCAGGGCCACATGGAGAAACAGACAACCATTCACGCTCACGCCCATACCAAAGGGCAATTTAGAGTCTGGAATTAACCTAATGTTTGGTTGCTAATCTTATGCACATTGAGGTTCTTTTTTTTTTTTTTCAAATAATTTAATTCACATTTTTATGTTTAAGTTTTATGCTTTATAGGTCATCATCATCTTTGTATAAAAAAACATGTCACCCCTCACCAAGAAGAAAATGTGCTGTGTTCATCGTCTTAAGTCAGCTGTATGACTGCTGGTCTTTAAGGATTTATTTAATGAAAGTTTTGAAATGATTTGTGCCCTCTTAACTGAAGGAAGTAATGAACTAGTCCTTTTAAAACTACTATCAGTCTTAATCAGGAATTAACAGACAACATATATGATGATGATAGTTCATGATTTGACCATTTTAAGGGGGATACAGATTTTTTCAGGTGAAATATGGCCTGAAATAATTTGTATCCCCCTGTATCTTAGAGTCGAAGTGAGCTAGTCCATTAAAACTCTCTAATTTCATCAGTCTTGTTCTGAAATGACCACAAAATAAATTTCAAGATGGTAGTTTATGATTTGACCATTTTAAGGGGGGGATACAGATTTTTTCAGGCGATATATGGCCTGAAATAATTTGTATCCCCCTGTATCTTTGAGTGGAAGTGAGCTAGCTCTTTTAAAACTCTCTAATTTCATCAGTCTTGTCAAAACTCTAATGCTCTATCTCTCTTCATACCATGCTCATATGCTGAGTTTTGATAACTATTTGGGATACTTTTTCTAAGATTAGCCTGCATTTTCAACATAATAGCAACTATCCCTGGAAAACGTGAGGACTAGACCTAAAGTTAAAAGGTATCCAAACTTCAAAAGTTTTATTTTCCGTAACAAAGTATGAAAGAAAATAATAGAGAGTTTTAATGGACTAGCTCACTTTTACTCTAAGATACAGGGGGATACAAATTATTTCAGGCCATATATCGCCTGAAAAAATCTGCACCCCCTTAAAATGGTCAAATCATAAAATACTAGATCAGTGGTTCCCAACCTTTTCCAAATCAGGGCCCACTTTAAGAGCTCAAAAATGTTCGAGGCCCACCTCCAACCTCAAAAGTACAAGGCCGCCGTACTGTATAAGGCCTTTTTAGAACCCTATTTGTAATAATGACCCCTCAGAAAGCCATAATAAAACCCTAAATGTGATAGTTGGTCAGTAATGTAACACAAGTTAAGCCGAAAACATAATAACTTTTTGCCCGAAATATGACAACTTGTTACGAAGACCACGTTAATAATATAAAACCCACAATGAAAGAAGAAAAAACAATGAAAAGTCCGAGTCGAGAAGACAATGTAAATAATGTTAAAAACTTCTAAAGTCTCAGTACGATGGCTTTCTCGTTATTGCACGGAAGAACTCCCTGTAAAAAGGATATACTTATAGACTTGACTAAATTAAAGGGAGTTTTGAATTGTCTGTTTAACATTTTCAACATTATTATGCGTATTTGTATCTTATATATCTATTTGTACCAACATAGAAATATATTAATGTGAGGTTATTTTATGAAAAAACCTTTACTAAAACGCCGGGTGAACGATATGGAAGTGCCGGGTGGTCCCCCGGTGCTGGGTGTCCAACCCTTAGTGACATGATCTAGTAAAGAAGGATTGCAAAAAGTACCTATGCACGATAATAAAACTTTCACATCTAACTTGAAGGCCTACTAGCAAAATAGCAGCAGGAGACTAAGAATGATTATCTCAAAGAGCAATCAAAACTCAGCGTATGAGCATGATATGAAGAAAGATGAAGCATTACATATGAAGACTACTGATTCTTTTGCAGATCAGTTTCTTACGGCGCTACACGGTGTAATAAAGGACGACAGTTCACAAAGCATTCCAAACATTGGACTTGTTTATTCTGATACATTAACTAGGTACAGTTAAAAAGAACACCACAGAAGAACGGTAACACTCACAACATCCATACAACAGTCTGCATAATAGTATTTGTCATTGTTCAGCGTGAAGTTTCATCATTAAAGTGCAGACACGACATGCACGCTCCCGCGGACAGGGGATACACTTTCTGGCGGGGGTAAGTACCTTGGCACGATACAGAAGAGGATTGGGGCCACTGAGAAAAAAAAAAATCCCCCCCCCAAAAAATAGCCAGAATTCTGAGAAAAAAGTCAGAATTCTGACTTTTTCTCAGAATTCTGACTTTAAACTCAGAATTCTGACTTTTTTTTTTTTTTTAGATTTTTTTTTTCTCAGTGGCCCTAATCCTCTTCCGTAGAATTCTGACTTTTTTCTCAGAATTCTGAGATTAAAGACAGAATTCTGAGTTTAAAGTCAGAATTCTGAGTTTAAAGTCAGAATTCTGAGATTAAAGTCAGAATTCTGAGAAAAAAAGTCAGAATTCTGAATTCTGAGTTTAAAGTCAGAATTCTGAGATTAAAGTCAGAAATCTGAGAAAAAAGTCAGAATTCTGAGATTAAAGTCAGAAATCTGAGAAAAAAGTCAGAATTCTGAGATTAAAGTCAGAATTCTGAGAAATAGTCAGAATTCTGAGATTAAAGTCAGAATTCTGACTTTTTTCTCAGAATTCTGACTTTTTTTTTTTTTTTGGAATTTTTTTTTTTCTCAGTGGCCCTAATCCTCTTCCGTAGCACGACACCTGTCAAAGTTTGATCCAAATAATGCACCTGGAGACGGAGAACGCGCGCACGCGGAGGATTCCATGGATGCTAAGGTCAGAACTCACCTCAACGATATGAACTCTAATCCAATCAGAGAGCAGAATACCTGAGCTCAAATTCACAGCGAGCAGAGCATGGATGTCAATAAGATCATGACTTTATTAAACAGCTCTGTTCAGTCTAAACATCAGCACTTTAGCGCTCTCTGATCCTCACTATCTTTTATATGAAATCATAACAGACATATTATATTCAAGAAATCGCAGATAGTTGTCTCTGCCCACTCAGAGCTTTAGATGTCATTTATACTCTAAATACGTTTATTTGTTGAAGTCATTTCAAAGCAATGGGGTCGATGTGTGCGCGGTTCGCATTTGACGCACTTGACGCAGCTGCGTTAACTTCATGAATAGTTTCAGTCCTTTGGAGTCAGATCAGGAACAGTCAGGCTTGAGCCAAACTGATTCATAGATTTAATTTTATCCAGTTAAAAAAGGTTGATATAAATGGAGTGTCCCTTCATGTTTGATCAAATCCTCCCGTTTGACTCGTCTGAGCTTCACATTTTTACTCCAGTTTTTCCTTCAACAAGAAATCTTGTTATATTTTGCTGAACTCAGCATTCCTTTTTTTCTCTGAGTTTATAAAAAAAATCTCATAATGGACTCTCTTTTTATCAGCTACAAAGAGGGAAGTATTACAAAAATTTCAGGTGCATTTCAGGCAAAAAGAAATAAAAAGAAGCTACGGAAATGTGCATTTGAAACCACATAAGAGTGATGCTCTAAACTGATTCTCTGAACTGATGCTGTGACAAAGAACTTGTCACTCCCTAAGGAAGGCAAATAAACACACACACACACACACACAGTCATCCTCAGACATTTACACACGGCCATGTTTGTTTCAAAGAAGTAAGTGGAAACATTGCAGCCAAATGTTCAGTGACACTTTATTGTTTCAGTTTAGCTTTCAGAAAACAGCACAATTCATTTTGAAAATTTACCTCAACTGCTTCTCTGCTCCTCTGCAGGTCCTGCTGGTTAAAGCAGAGCAAAGGGTGAAGTGTCCTTTTAAAGAGGGGGAGGGGAGAGCAGCTCAGGTGTGCTGATTGAGGGGAGAAACCCTGGGGAATTTACTGTGTTTTGAATGGTTGTGTGTATGTTTTCAGCGTATTTTTTTGGTCACTAATGGAAGTCATGAGGAGAACCAGAGGGTAATATGTTAGTTGGTTTGAAAAGTCTGTGTATATTTGAGATATTGTGGTTAATTCAGAGAAATGTGTGAGACCAGCAGGTGATTGGTCCAGGGGGAGAGGCTGGGCTCTTTTAAGCCTCTCCCCACATGCTCCTCGAGAGTGTTCCTCAGTCTGACCCAGACTGCAGAAGGAGGAGGTTTGCTCACAGGAAAGGTAATTGCATTTCCTTTTTTCCCCATTTGTTCTTCATTTTTGTTCACCTTGCTTGCACCTTTTGGCACCAAGCTGGCTGTCCTCATGCTCTGAGCTGCTCCTTCTCATGATGCTACTTTTGTTGCTTTGGACTTATACTCTGAAGTGAAGCTCTGAAGTGATGCTCTAAAAAAAGGTTTCTCCTGATGATCTAAACTGATGCTCTAAACTGTTGTTCCTTCTGTTGCTTCTCCTGATTCTCCTCCTGATGCCCTGAACTGATGGCTTGAACAAATGCTCTTAACTGATGCTCTATGGTGATGCTCCTCCTGCTGTTCCTTTTGATGCTTTGACCCTTATGCTCTGAACTGCTCCTCCTCATGATGCTCTGAACTAATGGTCTAAACTGCTTCTCATGTTGCTTCTCCTGATCCTTTGAACTGATGCTATGAACTGATGATGTGAACTGTTACCCTCTGTTACCTCTCCTAATGCTGTCAACTGATGCTCTTGACTGATGCTCTGAGATGATGCTCTGTTCTGCTGCTCTTGTCTGCTTTCAATTGATTCTCTTAACTGAAGTCTGAACAGATGCTCCTCCTGTTGCTCCTCATGTTGCTTCTCCTGATGCTCTTAACTGATGCTCTAAAAAGTGGTCCTTGTAATGCTCTGAACTGATGCTCTACACTGTTGTTCCTTCTGTTGCATCTCCTGATACTCCCCCTGATTCTCCTCCTGATGCTCCAAACTGATGGCTTGAACAAATGCTCTAAACTGATGCTCCTCCTTTTCTTTCTGATGCTTTGATCTTATGCTCTGAACTGATGCTCTTGAATGATGCTCTAAGCTGCTCCTCCTTATGATGCTCTGAACTGATGATCTAACTAATGCAGTGAGCTGATGCTTCTCCTGAAAAAGGTTTCTCCTGATGATCTAAACAGATGCTCTAAACAAATGCTCTGAACTGATGCTTTACACAAATGCTCTGAACTGATGCTCTAAACAAATGCTCCTCCTGATGCTCCTTCTGATTCTCTGAACTTATGCTCTGAACTGATGCTTTGAGCTGATCCTCATCCTGATGACTTTTTCTGATGCTTTTAACTAAGGCTCTGAACTGATCATTCTGCTGATTCTCTGAACTGATCCTTCTGCTGATGCTCTGAAATGTTCCAGCTCCTGATGCTCTAAACTGCTCATCCTCATGATTCTCTGAACTGATCCAGCTCCTGATGCTCTGAAATGTTCCAGCTCCTGATGCTCTAAACTGCTCATCCTCATGATGCTCTGAACTGATGCTCTGAACTGTTGCTCCTCCTGTTGCTTCTTCTAATGCTCTGAAATGATGCTTTTAGCTGATAAGCTGATCCCCATTCCATTACTTCTCCTGATGCTCTAAACTGATGCCCTGAGCTGCTCTGAACTGATGCTTTGATCTGATACTTCTCATGATGCTCTTAACTGCTCCTCCTCATGTTGCTTCTCCTGATGCTCTGAATTGATGCCCTAAACTAATGCTCTGAACTGATGCTCTGAACTGATGCCCCTTTTGATGCTCTGAACTGCTTCTGCCCAAAATGCTCTGAACTGCTTCTGCTTCTGATTCTTTGAACTGATGCTCCCCTGATGCCTTTAACTAAATCTCAGAACTGATGATCTGCACTGCTCTGAACTGATGCTCTCAATGTTCTAATCTGATGCTTCTCTTGTCACTTCTCCTGATGCTCTAAACTGATGCTCTTAACTGATGCTCTGAACTGTTGCTCTGAACTGATGCTCTTAGCTGCTCCTCCTACTTATGCTTTTCTTACTTCTCCTCCTTATGATGCTCTTAACACATGCTCTGATCTAATTCACTGATCTGATGCTCCTTCTGTTGCTTCTCCCAATGCCTTAATTCGATGTTCTGAATTGATGCTCTGAACTGATGCTCCTTTTAATGCTCTGAACTTATGCTCCTTTTGATGCTCTGAACTGCTTCTGCCCAAAATGCTCTGGACTGCTCCTCCCTCTGATTCTTTGAACTGATTCTCCTCCTGATTTTTTTTTAACTGATTCTCCTCCTGATTTTTTTTTAACTGATTCTCCTCCTGATTTTTTTGAACTGATGCTCCCCTGATGCCTTTAACTAAATCTCAGAACTGATGCTCTGAGCTGCTCTGAACTGATGCTCGATGCTCTAATCTGATGCTTCTCTTGTCGCTTCTCCTGATGCTCTGAACTGATGCTCTGAACTGATGCTCTGAACTGATGCTCTGAACTGATGCTCTGAACTGATGCTCTGAACTGCACCTCCTACTTACATTTTTCTAACTCCTCCTCCTTATGATGCTCTTTACACATGCTCTGATCTGATGCTCAGATCTAATGCACTGAACTGATGCTCCTTCTGTTGCTTCTCCCAATGCCTTAATTCGATGTTCCGAATTGATGCCCTTAATTGATGCCCTGAACTGATGCTCTGAACTGATGCTCTGAACTGATTCTCCTCCTGATTTTTTGAACTGATGCTCCTCCTGATTCTTGAACTGATGCTCCTCCTGATTTTTTGAACTGATGCTCCCCTGATGCCTTTAACTAATTCTCAGAACTGATGATCTGCACTGCTCTGAACTGATGCTCTCAATGCTCTAATCTGATGCTTCTCTTGTCGCTTCTCCTGATGCTCTAAACTGATGCTCTTAACTGATGCTCTGAACTGTTGCTCTGAATTGATGCTCTGAATTGATGCTCTGAACTGAGGCTCTAACCTTATGCTCTTAGCTGCTCCTCCTACTTGCGCTTCTCTAACTCCTCCTCATTATGATGCTCTTTACACATGTTCTGATCTGATGCTCTGATCTAATGCACTGAACTGATGCTCCTTTTGTTGCCTCTCCCAATGCCTTAATTCGATGTTCTGAATCGATGTTCTGAATTGATGCCCTTAATTGATGCTCTGAATTGATGCTTTGAACTTATGATCTGAACTGATGCTCTGAACTAAGGCTATGAACTAAGGCTCTGAACTGATGCTCTGAACTAAGGCTCTTAACTGATGCTCTGAACTAAGGCTCTTAACTGATGCTCTGAACTAAGGCTCTTAACTTAGGCTCTTAACTGATGCTCTGAACTTATGCTCTGAATTGACACTCTGAGCTGCTCATCCTACTGATGCTCTGAACTGATACTCCTCCTCCTTATAATGCTCTTTACAAACGCTCTGATCTGGTGCTCCTTCTGTTGCTTCTCCCAATGCCTGAATTTGATGTTCTGAATTGATGCTCTGAACTGATGCTCTGAATTGATGCTCTGAACTAAGGCTCTAAACTGATGCTCTGAACAGATGCTCTGAAGGCTCTTGACTGATGCTCTGAACTAAGGCTCTTGACTGATGCTCTGAACTAAGGCTCTTAACTGATGCTCTGAATTGATGCTCTGAAGGCTCTTAACTGATGCTCTGAACTAAGGCTCTTAACTGATGCTCTGAAGTGATGCTTTTCTCACTCCTCCTCCTTATGATGCTCTTAACTGACGCTCTGATCTGGTGCTCCTTCTGTTGCTTCTCCCAATGCCTGAATTCGATGTTCCTAATTGATGCTCTGAACTGATGCTCTGTATTGATGCTGTGAACTTATGATCTGAATTGATGCCCTGAACTTATGCTCTGAACTTATGCTCTGAATTGATGCTCTGAGCTGCTCATCCTTCTGATGCTTTTCTTACTCCTCCTCCTTATGATGCTCTTAACTGACACTCTGATCCGATGCTCCTTCCGTTGCTTCTCCCAATGCCTGAATTTGATGTTCCGAATTGATGCTCTGAACTTATGATCTGAATTGATGCTCTGAACTAAGGCTCTAAACTGATGCTCTGAACAGATGCTCTGAAGGCTCTAAACTGATGCTCTGAATTGATGCTCTGAATTGATGCTTTTCTCACTCCTCCTCCTTATGATGCTCTTAACTGACGCTCTGATCTGGTGCTCCTTCTGTTGCTTCTCCCAATGCCTGAATTCGATGTTCCGAATTGATGCCCTTAATTGTTGCTCTTAACTGATGCTCTGTTTTGATGCTGTGAACTGATGCACTGAACTAAGGCTCTGAATTGATGCTCTGAACTAAGGCTCTTAACTGATGTACTGAACTAAGGCTCTGAATTGATGCTCTGAACTGAGGCTCTAAACTTATGCTCTTAGCTGCTCCTCCTACTTACGCTTCTCTAACTCCTCCTCATTATGATGCTCTTTACACATGTTCTGATCTGATGCTCTGATCTAAGGCTATGAACTGATGCTCCTTCTGTTGCTTCTCCCAATGCCTTAATTCGATGTTCTGAATTGATGCCCTTAATTGATGCTCTGAACTGATGCTCTGAACTAAGGCTCTTAACTTAGGCTCTTAACTGATGCTCTGAACTTTTGCTCTGAACTGATACTCCTCCTCCTTATAATGCTCTTTACAAACGCTCTGATCTGGTGCTCCTTCTGTTGCTTCTCCCAATGCCTGAATTTGATGTTCCGAATTGATGCTCTGAACTGATGCTCTGAATTGATGCTCTGAACTTATGATCTGAATTGATGCTCTGAACTTATGATCTGAATTGATGCTCTGAACTTATGATCTGAATTGATGCTCTGAACTAAGGCTCTTAACTGATGCTCTGAACAGATGCTCTGAAGGCTCTTAACTGATGCTCTGAACTAAGGCTCTTAACTGATGCTCTGAATTGATGCTCTGAATTGATGCTTTTCTCACTCCTCCTCCTTATGATGCTCTTTACAAACGCTCTGATCTGGTGCTCCTTCTGTTGCTTCTCCCAATGCCTGAATTCGATGTTCCTAATTGATGCTCTGAACTGATGCTCTGTTTTGATGCTGTGAACTTATGATCTGAATTGATGCCCTGAACTTATGCTCTGAACTTATGCTCTGAATTGATGCTCTGAGCTGCTCATCCTTCTGATGCTTTTCTCACTCCTCCTCCTTATGATGCTCTTAACTGACGCTCTGATCTGATGCTCCTTCTGTTGCTTCTCCCAATGCCTGAATTCGATGTTCTGAATTGATGCCCTTAATTGTTGCTCTTAACTGATGCTCTGTTTTGATGCTGTGAACTGATGCACTGAACTAAGGCTCTGAATTGATGCTCTGAACTGATGCTCTTAACTGATGCTTTGAGCTGATGCTCTTAGCTGTTCCTCCTTCTGATGCTTTTCTAACGCCTCCTCCTCATGATACTCTATACACACGGTCTGATCTGATGCTCTGAACTGATGCTTTAAAGTGATGCTCTTAACTGATGCTCTGAACTGATAGTTTTATGAATAGTGGTGTGTTAATATGGTAATTTCAGGATGCAGGAAGGTGGCAGTCGATTTTGAATGATTCTGATTCATCAATTAATGCACAGAGGTGCGAACAAAAAGGTACATGGTACATACATTATCACTATGACCATTATTTTGAATATTTTTTATTTTGTGCTGGGAGGAAGAACATTTCTTTGCATTTATCAGTGCATGAGGCCCATTGTTCTTAAACTGTTGGACTGTTTTTTCACTGAGTTGTTGAAAAAGAGGAGAACCTGGCTCCATCTTTGCTTGTGAACAGCTGAGCCTTTGAGGGTTGCTCCTTTTATATTCAATTATGACACTCACCTGTTTCCAATCAACCTGTTCACCAAACAGGGTTTCTTTCAGCATTTATCAGCTTTCCCAGTCTTTTGTTGCCCCGTCCCAGTTTTTTTTAAAAACTTATTGCAGGCATCGAATTCAAAATGAGAAAATATTTGCACCAAACAGTTTATCAGTTTGAACATTAATATCAGGTCTTTGTGGTATAAACAAATCATTGTATTTATTTACAATTTACACATTGTCCCAACTTCATTGGAATTAGGGTTGAATTTTTGAATATCACAGATGGAGGGATGTGCTGTAATGCTGCTGTGAATGTCATCTTACAGTTTGAATGCTGAGAATCAAATTAAACCCTCACTCTTTAACACTTAAATCTGGAGACTCCTTTCAGAAACTTTTCTCTTTCTGCTGCATGAAAACCTCTCGCTTTCAGTTTTAATTTATCATTGATGCCATCTAGTGGCAAAAACATGTCACTGCGGCCTCACTCAGCTTTCTGAGACTTAAGATGTGCTTTAGACAAATATTTTGAAGTGAAACAATAATTCTGAGTGAAATATTTGGTTTGTTTTTTCATCTAAATTACAGATTTTTTTTTTCTTCCTAACAGAGAGGACTTAGAGTGTGTGAGTACAAACCTGGACGAATCAGCTCTGTTCTGTGTTTTTATGATTTTATTCTCTTACGGAAATCATTCCAAGGCCAGAGGTAGTTAAAAAAAACTCTGATAGCTCAGCAGAACTCTTAGTTATGAGATTTTAAAAAAATCAAAAGAATGACAGAAAAAGCTGAAACGGACTAAAAAAAAAAAAAAGTCAACTTCCAGAATTAAAGTCTTTTTTAAAAAATCTCAGGTCATATGAAAATTATTTGATCAACTGCTGGTTTCTGCTTTGTAAATCTTTTTTGTTTGGTGTTTTATTGAAAAGTGTCAAACCAAAGTGATCAGAGGTCTGAAATCTGCTCTGGTCCAGCTTTGTTTTAACCTGATGGAGTAAACCTCATAAGATCAGCTTCTTTTCAGATTGTTTGCTCTTTTTTTTTTCTCTGTTCCACTCAAACCGTTACCTCATACTTTCAGGGTGAAACACTCCTGCATTGACTTTTTTCTGGGTGATTATTTTCACTTTTAGTCTTATAGCTACTGCTGTGAATGTTTTCTCTTCATTTCAAACTCATTGAGCTTTAAAGTCTCTTCATACAAACAGTGAGTCAAAGAAAATAAAACCCTGCTCAAGCCCCGCCCGTGATTGAGATCCGTTTTGCAAACAGCAGGAAGAGAAGCTTCAAGACGACAACAGATCAAATACCTTCAGATGGCTTTTCTACAAACCTGTGAGAACAAAAAACAACTTTTTCACTTCTTGCACTGCTTAAAAAGTCTGTGTCTGTGTTTAAAGTCCATGTTGCAGAGATTTTTTGTGTGCAACATACATTTGCATCATAAACTGAAAGAAAGCAAGTATTTCTTCACTTGATGATAAATGTTGAAAATGTCTAAATTTGATAATCAGGGTGATTCCCGACCTAAAGAAACTTTGACTTTATAAACTTTCAGTGTTCAACTTAGATGCCTGTATGTTTTTTCTTGTTTTTTTTTTGCTGTTTGTTGTTGGAGATTTTTTTTGTTTCTCAGTTTTTGCAGCTGTGAGAGCTTTGAGAGCTGGGTGCCTCACTTCACCTGCCTGTCTTCTTACCCTGATGCGCCCATCACTCTGGAACAGGGTAAATCTGGACTCATCAGACCACAAGACCTTCGTTGGACAGGAAAGACTGTAAGACCTGTGTGTGTGTCTGTCTGTGTGTCTGTCTGTGTGTGTGTCTGTCTGTCTGTCTGTCTGTCTGTCTGTCCCTCTTTCTCTCTCTCTCTTTTTTTCTCTCTCTCTCTCCCTCCCTCTCTCCCTCCTGTGTCAGGGTGAAGATGGTCTCCAGGTTCCTGCTGTTCATGGTGCTGAGCTGCTGTGTCTGTGGCAAGTTTACAGCTTCACTTAATTCTCCACAAAGAGAAAAGAGGAGATCCAATTTGAGACTGAGTGCTCCTCTCTTCCCCTCTCTCTCTCTCCTCTACAGGATTAGGGCTGAATGTGACTCACAGCTTCTATCAGGCAGAGGAGAAGCAGAACATCACCCTGGACTGGACCTTCACTCCTAAACCTCAGACAAATCTCAAATACCTCTTTATTTTCTGTTACATGGTCACTGAGGGAAAAGTCTCAGTTCTACTTGATTTTCAGGAAGGAGGTGAGTTTCTAAAGTCTCAGAGTGAAGAGTTTTTAGGAAAAGTCCAGCGTGACAAAGACAAACTCAAAGAGGGAAAAATCAGACTTTATAATAATAATAATAATAATACATTTTATTTCACGGCGCCTTTCAGGACACCCAAGGTCGCCTTACAAAGGGTAAAAGAAAAACACATAAACAAAATAAAGTTAAAAACAACAACATAAAAGCAATAGAATAAGGGACAATAGGGAGCAGTTAAAAACAGTATGTATTGTGAAACAGATGAGTTTTGAGTTTGGATTTGAAGATGGGGAGGGTGGCAGAGTGACGGAGATCCAGGGGCAGTGAGTTCCAGAGCTGGGGAGCAGAGCGGCTGAAGGCCCTGCTCCCCATAGTGCTGAGACGGGCAGGGGGTACAGTGAGGTGGAGGGAGGAGGAGGATCTGAGGGAGCGAGAGGGGGTGTGGACATGAAGGAGGTCAGACAGGTATGGAGGAGCCAGGTTATGGATGGATTTGAAGGTGTACAGGAGGATTTTGTTGGTGATCCTTTGTTTTATTGGGAGCCAGTGGAGTTGTTGAAGGATGGGGGTGATGTGGTGGGAGGATGGAGTTTTGGTGATAATACGGTATGTGTACACACTCAGGACTGAAGACTCAGGAGAGTACTGGTGTTCGGTGCATTTACTCTTGGAGGAAAAGTCAGTTGGCTGTTGGCTTAATGTAACCGGTGAGTTTGTTTTTATGGAAAGGAAGAAGCTGAGAGAAAAGTGTTATTCTTTTCATGACTGACTCTAATCTGTTGGTCTCTCTACAGCAGCCAGGAATCAGACTCACTCTACCACTGAACCTCAGGAACCAGACTCAGGGGGTCCAGGAGAGACCGGGCTCTACTGGGGACTGGGACTGACAGCAACAGCCATGGTTTGGATTGGTTTTTATTTTCTTTGTTGAAAACTAAAAAGAACTTCGCCTCAAGGATGGAGAAGACCCAATGAAGAGACAGACCTTGAGTTACTTTAGTTACTTTCAACACTGAGTTTAAAGACTGTTTTTAGACCCATGGTACTTAATTTTTCAAAGGTTTCTCTTTGTGGATTTCAGTTCTACCTTCAGCACCATCCAGAAACACCTGCTGATCCGAAAACTACATCCATTCAACATCCCTGCCTGTCTGATTCACCTGTCTGTGCTAAAATCAAGTGTGGCAGATAATGTAATACTCTTCTATTTCAGTAAGTAGCAGCAGACAGCTAATTGCCTGTAAAGCAGGGGTCACCAACGCGGTGCTGGCGGGCACCAGGTCGCCTGTCAGGACCATCTTCGGCGCCCGCAAGGCATCTTCTAAAATAAGCACTTGTTAAATTGGGCTCCTTCTAGAAATATTTGCTTTTCAAAGAGCCCCTGTGTGTCTGTGCAGCGTGATTATGACAGTAACAGTAAAGTAACAAAACAACAAGAACTGGAATGTCATAAAAATATTGTTTCTTTCTGACACAAAGCCTCCTGACGGGCGTGCCCTTTTTTTTTTTTTGTATCAACCGTGAAAAAAGTTTATCAACTGACAAATTTCCCATCAATATTCTGTTCTTTTTTCCATTGGGCACGTTTAAGGGGTTTGTTTGAGATGTTTTAGTGCAACTTTTACGAAGCTGGGACCCTTCTTGTGTCACCCGCAGATTAACAGTACGACATGTGTGCGTATAACCTTCTGCTCTTCAAAAATAAAACTCTGATCATTGTTTTTTTGCTTCAGAAAGTGAAGAAATATACATCAGTTTTAATCAGAATGCTCCTACTCTGCCCAAGAAAAATCCCCTCTTTTTGGTGATATGGATGGAGAAAGATTTATGAATATTGACTGCAGGGAGGGGGATGTTGGCTGTTGGGCGTTCAACATTAACTTTACACTGGAGAGAGAGCAGCGCACTGCAGGAGTTGTTTAACTTTACCTGGGGAAAAGATGAGTCCAGTCTTCTACAGTAACTGCATTTATTCCACTGACTGAGCCCTCTGTTCAGCATAAATCCATCCGTTATTGAGCAAAGCAACATAACGATGTGCGTACTGACCGGCAGGGGCGTGTCCTGACTTTTTAGACCGGGGTGCCCCGACCTGGGCACTGAATTATACAGCGGGGGGCATGAATTATGTGAGTCCACACTTCAATGTATTTTATTATAACTGCATATTAAAAATACAACATTACAGGCTACAGCTTTCACAAATAATAACAATAATGTTTTGTGTAGCCAGTTTTGCCCAATCATGCAGCAGTAGATGGAAAAGAAAAATATATGTTGCACGTTCAAATACATATATTCTGATAGTGATTTTATGTTTCCCATTATTATTGCTGTGTAAATCATTGCTTATAGTTGTGGATAATGATTAATATTGACATGTAAGCAGTCTCTTCACATATTATTATCCCAAAGTCATTCGGAACTTTGTATCAAGCAAGTAGCCCTTCCCACTTCTCCGTTCCCTTGAAGTAGCCCTCGGTCCGGAAAAGGTTGGTGACCCCTGCTGTAGTGTCATTTTGTCATTTGGTTGGTGGTGTGCCCCAGGATTTTGTTAATGTAAAAAGTGTGCCGTGGCTCAAAAAAGGTTGCAAATCATTGCAATGGGGAATGTAAGATCTGTGTCCAGTAAGATGGAGCGGCTATCGGCACTAACCCAGCACCAGAGAGAAAACCAGAGGGCAGAGTAGCATCACAGAGACATGGCTAACAGAGCTAGTTTTGGACACAGCGCCACATTGGAAGGATTTCACCTGCTGTGAGTGGATAGGAAACAGGAGAGAGACTGATCAGACTGGTGAAGAAGCCAAGTTCAGTCTTGGACCCTGTGGAGGTGGAGGCTGACTCCAGAATAATGGACAAATCTATCATTTCTCATGGACTTTCTAATTTATTTTACTTATTAATTGCTACCTTTACTTTTCTAAGCCGTGGCAGCTTGTTTCAGCAGCTCTGTATATGTTGTACTTTTTTTAGTTGATATTTATTACATTATTTATATATTCTTGGAGCTGGGAGGAACGGCCCCCTTGATCTGAACCTGAGTGATGCTTTGATGTTGGACTTCTGTGCTCGTCACAGGCGGTCCATAACGAACACCATGTTCAAGCATTAGGGTGTCCATATGTGCACTTGGCACCAGGACACCCTGGGCCGCAGTTTGATGATCGACTTTGTAGTTGTGTCGTCAGACTTGCGGCCGCATGTCTTGGACACTCGGGTGAAGAGAGGGGCGGAGCTGTTAACTGATCACCACCTGGTGGTGAGTTGGCTCCGATGGTGGGGGAAGATGCCGGTCAGAACTGGCAGACCCAAACGTATTGTGAGGGTCTGCTGGGAACGTCTGGCAGAGTCTTCCATCAGAAAGAGCTTCAACTCCCACCTCCGGGCGAGCTTCGACTGTGTTCTGGGGGGAGGTAGGGGACATTGAGCCTGAGTGGGCTTTGTTCCGTGCCTCCATTGTTGAGGCGGCTGATTGGAGCTGTGGCCGTAAGGTGGTTGGTGCCTGTCAGGGCGGCAACACCCAAACCTGCTGGTGGACTCCGGCGGTAAGGGATGCCATCATGCTGAAGGAGTCCTGTCTGGCCTTTTTGGCTTGTGGGACTCCTGAGGCAGCAGACAGGTACCGACAGGCCAAGCGGAAAGCAGCTTCGGTGATCGCCGAGGCAAAAACCTGGACATGGGAGCAGTTTGGTGAGGCCATGGAAAACGACTTCCAGATGGTTTCGAAGAGGTTCTGGACCACCATCCGGCGTCTCAGGAGGGGGAAGCAGTGCACTGTAAACACTGTGTTCAGTGGGGACGTTGCGCTGCTGACCTCAACTCGGGATGTAGTGGATAGGTGGAAAGAATACTTCGAAGACCTCCTCAATCCCACCGACACGCCTTCCTTTGAGGAAGCAGGGCCAAGGGGCACAGGGGTGGACTCTTCCATCTCTGGGGCTGAGGTCGCCGAGGTGCTCAAAAAGCTCCTTGGTGGCAGGGCCCCGGGGGTGGATGAGATCCGCCCAGAGTTCCTCAAGGCTCTGGATGTTGTCAAGGCTGTCTTGGTTGACAAGATTCTGCAACATCACGTGGACACCGGGGCAGTGCCTCTGGACTGGCAGACCGGGGTGGTGGTCCCTCTTTTTAAGAAGGGGGACCGGAGGGTGTGTTCCATCTATGTGGGATCACACTCCTCAGCCTCCCTGGTAAGGTCTATTCGGGGGCACTGGAGAGGGGGGTCCGTTGGATAGTCGAACCTCGGATTAAAGAGGAGCAATATGGTTTTTGTCCTGGCCGTGGAACTGTGGATCAACTCTACACCCTCAGCAGGAGTCCTCAAGGGTGCATGGGAGTTTGCCCAACCAGTCCACATGTGTTTTGTGGACTTGGAGAAGGCAATCGACCGTGTCCCTCGGAGAGTCCTGTGGGGGGTTCTCTGGGAGTACGGGGTGTCGCACCCCTTGTTACAGGCCGTCCGTTCCCTGTACGACTGGCGCCAGAGTTTGGTCCACATTGCCGGCAGTAAGTCGAACTCGTTTCCAGTGAGGGTTGGTCTCCGCCAAGGCTGCCCTGTCACCGGTTCTGTTCATTACTTTTATGGACAGAATTTCTAGGCGCAGTCATGGTGTTGAGGGGGTCCGGTTCGGTGACCTCAGGATTGGGTTACTGCTTTTACCAGATGACGTGGTCCTGTAGGCTTCATCAAGCCGTGACCTTCAACTCTCACTGGCCGAGTGTGAAGCGGCTGGGATGAGAATCAGCACCTCCAAATCTGAGTCTGTGGTCTTCAACCGGAAAAGGGTGGAGTGCCCTCCCCAGGTCAGGGATGAGATCCTGCCCCAAGTGGAGGAGTTTAACCCTTGGATGCGCAACCTACTTATACCCACACTCTTCCACACGTGGGGTCAAAAATGACCCCAGTTATAATCAATGGGGTTAAAAAACTGAGATGTTATTCTTCAAAATCTTCAAAACAAAGAGCTGTAATTTTTTAATATTCAAAGTATTCCTCATAAAACATGTTTGTGACATGAGGCCATTTGTATTTTAATATATTTTTTCATTAATTTTAAGAAATTGCAGTTTTTGTATCACTACATCACCCTTCCACAAGTGGGGTCAAAAATGACCCCAATTGAAATCAATGCGTTTTTTGCAATAAACAAAAGACATTTCTCTCATTTTGGTTAAAGGTGATATATTTTGTTTAAACAAAAGTTATTTTATTTTTGACATGCACATTTTTTAATTTCTCATTCACATTTTAGCACCTTACAATCAGTGTATCAGGCCAATAAGGGGTCAAAACATGTTTGTGTGTCCCCATGTCTGGAGGGCAAACAGAGAACATTCAATAGGTCCAGAGATCTTAACACTGTCCACTCATATGTACACACACAAATATCTTCTCTCCTCTCACTGTGTGCAGCTGTCACAAAGTACTTGCTTCTGGCTGTGACCATTGCACACAGGGGTACTGCACTTCCACCAGTAATCAGTGGCTTTGCGGTCTTTGTTTCTTGGACACAACTGGCACCTCTTTCTCTTCTCCTGGCCCTGTGTGCTTCTTTCCTGTAGCCCAATTGCAGCAGTTTTTGTCACTCTACACCTTCACATTGCTTTAGTGATTTAGGTTGGTAGGGTTGGGGTACTTTCCAGTCAACTTTTCATGCGAGGTGTCAAAAACTTCACATGAAAAGCTTGTGAGAGCTCACACTTCTTGGAGAGCCCTCACAAGGTTCTTTGAGAGGAGAGAAGATATTTGTGTGTGTACATATGTGTGGACAGTGTTAAGATCTCTGGACCTGTTGAATGTTCTCTGTTCATCCTCCAGAGGTGGGGACACACAAACATGTTTTGACCCCTGATTGGCCTGATACACTGATTGTTAGGTGCTAAAATGTGAATGAGAAATTTAAAAATGTGCATGTCAAAAATGAAATAACTCTTTTGTTTGAACAAAATATATCACCTTTAACCAAAATGAGAGAAATGTCTTTAGTTTATTGCAAAAAACGCATTGATTTCAATTGGAGTCACTTCTGACCCCACTTGTGGAAGAGTGAGGAACTGATACAAAAACTGAAATTTCTTAGAATTAATGAAAAAATAAATAAAAATACAAATGGCCTCATGTCACAAACATGTTTTATGAGGAATACCTTGAATATGAAAAACTTACAGCTCTTTATTGTTGAAGATTTTGATGAATAACAACCCAGTTTATTGAAAACCTCATTGATTTCAATTGGTGTCATTTTTGACCCTACGTGCGAAAGAGTGGGGTAGTGATACAAAAACTGCAATTTCTTAAAATTAATAAAAAATTGAATAAAAATTTACAAGCAGCTGAAATGAGCTTCCTCTGCAGGGTGGCTGGGCTCGGGTCGTGGGGGCTGCTGCTGCCCCCACGACCCGACCCCGGATAAGTGGAAGAAGATGGATGGATGGATGTATATATTCTTGGAGCTTTTGCACAACATTTTTTTCTTGCATTACTGCTGTGAGTGTGAATTTTCCCTCGTGGGATGAATAAAGTATATTTTCTTATCTTACACCACCATGTCTGCTACAGCCATCTTCACTGTATATTACTTTTTCTCTGTTCACAAAATGTGTCTAATGATTTTTCTTTTATGTACATTTCTGTATAATGTATGTCATATGTTCGCTGTCTGTGTGTATCACTGTGCAGTGTGAAAACCGGTGTCCTTCCTGGGACAATAAATCTAAATCTATCTATTTATATGAAATATTGTGTTTTTTTTAACCTGTGCCATCACCTGTGGCTTCAAATAATCTCTGAGTTTTCGGTCTGTTTTGTGTAATTATTTTAAATAAATAAAAAAAACTCAAATTGTCCCTTCACAGCTGATCGCTGTTTGATACCAACATTCGTCCTTTCACTCAGTGTGGTCGTGTGTAAGTGTGTGCGCTACCCGGGTAGTGTGTGTAAGTGTGTGTAAGCATGTGAATCGCCTCAACGTTCTCTGCGCAGCTTTAAATCTTATCTCGCTCCAGGGACAACTCAAGATGATGAAAATGAAGAATTTGGAACCTCTCCCTTGTCCTGCCTTGCATCAGGCAGAGTCGTAATTGGATCAACGCTGTCTCTCAACTGGAAATTCAGCAAATAAAAAAACCAACTTGCCGTAGCAGAAAATAAAATTAATAATCGCTCTTTAAATACTGTACAGTATAGTAGTTTATCTTTTCTCTAATATCTTTTCTCTTTCAATAATAAATTTAATAATAATACATTTATTTTATATAGCATTTTTCAAAGTACTCAAAGACACTGGTGTAATGTCCCATACTGAATAAATAGAATTATGAATTGTCTCCTGAGACTTAAAACCTCAGACATCATAAATGTCTTTTAAACAGTTTTAAAAATCATGATGCAATAGTTTTAACATATCTCTCCAATCATGTCATTTTCTTATCATTTACATTCATATATTTTTCATCAATATGCATTTTTAACCAATATACATGAATTTAAAGATCTTACTTATGAAATTAAACCAACAAAAATCCGTATTCATACCAAATCGTGAGCATGAACTCACACAAAGCTCATTTTTACCGAGACATTGAACATGGCGTCCAGGAGTGACGCAGCAAAAATTTAACAGCTCATATATGAAAAAGAATGAATTTTAAGACTCGAAACTCAGTACATTCACTCATTACAACAACTTTGTACATTCACAGTGAACTCCAATTGGTTTTTGATGTTAAATCAATTGTTTCACATTGTTTAATCACTTTTTCATGTCTCATTAGCAACCTAGCATGCTAACAGTACGCTCACCGGAGTCCTCAATCATCAATAAACAGATTGAAAAACAAATCCTCCGTTTACAGCGGTCTGGAACTCTCAGGCAACAACTTCTCAACATAAAAAACACTTGACAACATAAAAATAAAACGTTTTTCTCTGGCTTTTCTGGCACTCTTTACCGTTAACTACGCTCGTGGCTGTAGATTCGTTTTCACTAGCATCAGAGTTAGCGTCAATGCGCTAATCCCAGCATGCAATGCTGTGGTCTACTGTATTTCACTGCATAGTGCATAAATTAAGCGCCATCTAGTGGCTACTTTAAACAACAGTTAGATTACAGAAAATGCAAATTTCATCACAAATAGAGACAGTCATGAAATATTGTTTAGATAACATCTTTAAATCCAAAGCTGTAGTTTTCTTGGGGTTACATCCATCCGCCCTTAAATGGCATGCATCTCTGTATGTCAACAAACACTTAAACATTAATAAATGGACTTGTGTAAGGGGAAGGTGAAAAGCAATGTTAGGCATTTCAAGGGCTTCAGTGAGAACTTGGTCAAGGCTATTCAGTATGGAACAAGTGTCCAAGGGTTTCCAAGCTGCTTGTATGAAAGCCTGTCAGGTTCTTTTCGAGTTCTGGTTTGCCACCTGGTCTCCATTTCTCCTTCATTTTGAGCAGAACTGGTATCAGTCGTTCCAATTTCCTTTTCCAAAACATATCCTTCATTTTCTCCTCTCCTCGGGCTCTCGTTTTGATGGGTCGGTTCTGTGTCGTCGATTTCCTTTTCAGGGCTTTCATTGACTGGCTCATTGGACACTGCTCTTGTTTCCTCCACAGGTAAGTTTGTCTCATCTGGTAAGGTGTCTGAAGGTAAGTTTGTTTCCTCCACAGGTATGTTTGTCTCATCCGGTAAGGTGTCTGAAGGTAAGTTTGTTTCCTCCACAGGTAAGTTTCTCATCTGGTAAGGTGTCTGAAGGTAAGTTTGTTTCCTCCACAGGTAAGTTTCTCATCTGGTAAGGTGTCTGAAGGTAAGTTTGCATCATCAACAGGTAAGTTTGTCTCATCCGGTAAGGTGTCTGAAGGTAAGTTTGCATCATCAACAGGTAAGTTTCTCATCTGGTAAGGTGTCTGAAGGTAAGTTTGTTTCCTCCACAGGTAAGTTTCTCATCTGGTAAGGTGTCTGAAGGTAAGTTTGTTTCCTCTATAGGTAAGTGTGTCATCTGGCAAGGTGTCTGAAGGTAAGTTTGCATCATCAACAGGTAAGTTTGTCTCATCCGGTAAGGTGTCTGAAGGTAAGTTTGCATCATCAACAGGTAAGTTTCTCATCCGGTAAGGTGTCTGAAGGTAAGTTTGCATCATCAACAGGTAAGGGGTCAACAGGTAAGGTAACATCCACTTCTGATTCCGCACTTGGGACCTGTGATGAGATCGAGTGTTCCTCTTGTTCCACTTGTCTGGGATGGAAAGCTTTGGCAGTAGGGTTGAGGTTTGACCCTTCTGGTGTCACGTCTGATGGCAAGAGAGGCTTAGTCTTGCTTTGCGGAATGTCATGTACAACAGTGAAAGACTGGTAAGTGACTTCATCATGACTCATTGATGGATACTCCTCTTCATCACTGTCATATACATGTTCTGCTTCCTCAATTTCAGGTACTGGATTTTGCTTTGGGGCTTTCACAGTTTTCTGCTTTTGGCTTTTCTGACTGACTTCATCTTCTTCTACTGTCTCTGAAGGGACAAGGAACCCACAAGGTAAGAGCAGATCTCAATGTAGTGTCCCTTCAGGGCCTTCAGAGGTGAGTGGAGCCACTACATACACGGGAGAGTCAGCAATTTGTTTAACCACCTTATATACTATTTGACTCCACTTATCAGCAAGCTTGTGTTTTCCTCGGATTCCCACGTTTTTTACAAGGACACGGTCTCCAACTTGTAATGCGGATTCTCTGACCTTCAAGTCGTATCTCTGTTTGTTATGTAGAGCTGACTTGTCACTGTGTTCGACAGCTAGTCTGTAACTCTCCTCCAGTGTTTCTCTGAGGTTTTTCACGTACTCGCTGTGTGTTACTTTCCTCCACCCTTCAGGATGTAATCCAAAGGCAACATCAATGTGCAGATTTGGCTGTCTCCCATACATCAGTTGGTAGGGGGAAAATCCAGTGGTGTCGTTTTTTGTGCAATTGTCAGCATGGACTAATGGCTGCACATGATCACGCCACCTCACTTTGTCTCCTTCATTAAGGGTTCCGAGTATCGCCAGCAGTGTCCGGTTAAAGCGCTCAACCGGGTAACCACGTGGATGGTAGGGCGTGGTTCTCGATTTCTTTATCTCCAGGAGGTCACAGAGATTTTTGACGACAGCAGATTCAAAGTTGCGACCTTGATCGCTATGTAACCGTTCAGGTATGCCGTAGTGCACGAGAAAGTTGTCCCATAGTGCCTTGGCTACTGTCTTCTCCTTTTGGTCAGGGGTGGGTACTGCGACTGCAAACTTTGTGAAGTGATCTGTTATCACAAGTATGTCTTTTGTGCCACGGCCATCTGGCTCTAAGGAGAGATAGCCCATACATGCTAGCTCAAGGGGACGGCTGGTCTTTATGTTGACGAGGGGGGCGGTTTTCTCTGCCTTTGCCTTGCGTCGAAGACACCTTTCACATCTCTTGATCTTCTCCTCAACATCCAAACACATCCTTGGCCAATAAAACCGCGCACGCACCAGATCCACAGTCCTCTCATACCCCAAATGACTGGCGTCATCATGCAGACTCACCAGCGCTACCTCCCTGTATTTCTTTGGAAGAACAAGCTGAAAGGTAAGCTGATTCTCATTCTTGCACTTTCTATACAAAACTTCCACATTTAAGGTCAGCTGATCTTGAACTCTGAGCAGCAACTGAACTTCTCTTTCTTCTCTTTTCCGGAGGTGGTAAGTGAGACGTTTTCTTGCTCTGACAATGTCTATCACCCTGCTGATGGTTGGATCATTTCTCTGCTCTGTAGCCCAATCATGCTGAGACATTCTTGGAAGTGTGACAGATCCAAGAAGTTGGTCAGCTTCAGAATATTCAGAGGAAATTGCACTCACATCCGTTGCCAGACACTCCAGTATAACAGGTGAGTGACTACTGAGTTCATCCGAGTCAGAAAGTTTGTCCAGTTGATGTCTCTCACAAACGGCTCTGACAGCCTCCTTTGGAAAGGTTTCCTTAAATCTATCCTTCATGAACTTTGAAATGAACTGCCTCACATGTTCATCCTCAACTGCAGCACTTTCATCAACTTCTGCAGGGACATGTGGACGTCTTGACAGACCATCTGCGTCCCGATTCCTTTTTCCAGCTCTGTATTTGATACTGAAGTTGAAGTTTGACAGGTCAGCAAGCCATCGATGACCACAGGCATCCAGTTTAGCAGAGGTCAGAACGTAAGTTAAGTGTTATTGTCTGTCAGCACACTGAACTCCACTCCATAGAGGTAATCAGCAAACTTATCTGTTATTGCCCACTTGAGGCTGAGAAACTCTAGCTTGTGCGTGGGGTACCTGCGTTCAGTTTGATAACCCTCTGCTGGCATATGCGATAACTTTCATTTGATCATTTTGCTCCTGGTACAGAGCGGCTCCTAGCCCGTGTGAGCTAGCATCTGTGTGGAGTATGTACGGCTTTTTGGGGTCTGCAAATCCCAATACTGGTGCAGACGTCAAGTGCTCTATGAGGGTTTTGAATGCTTCCTCGCATGAGGGTGTCCATTTTTCTGCGAAGGGCTTCTTCAAGTCAGCATTGCTGAATGACCTTTGACCTTTTGAGGGGTTCTCATGTTTCTTTTTCTTTGCAGGGACATATCCAGCTGTCAGGTCATTTAGAGGCTTTGCAATTTTGGAGTAATCCCTAACAAACCTCCGATATTACCCAGTGAAGCCGAGGAATGACTTCAGCTTGGATATGTTGTTCGGGCAGGGCCATGAGGGAAGTGATTTTGTCAGGGTCTGTTTCCACACCATGCTCTGAAACTATGTGCCCCAGGTATCTCACAGACTTCCTGAAGAAATGACATTTCTCTGGTGACAATTTCAGACCAAACTCCTTCAGCCTGTTCATTACCTTCAGAAGCTGCTCTCCATGTTCTTCCAGGGTACTGGAGAACACAATGAGATCATCTAGGAATACCAACACCTCTTTGTGATTTAGGGAGCCCATACACTTTTCCATAACTCGCTGAAAGGTGCTTGGAGCATTGGTTACTCCCTGCGGCATCCTATTGAACTCCCAAAATCCCATCATTGTGACAAAGGCGGTCTTATGTTTATCCTCTTCCTCCATCTCCACTTGATAGTAGCCTGACTTTAAATCCATGACTGAGAACCACTTCGCTCCTGTTAGGGATGCAATGCTTCTTCAATGTGTGGTAGAGCGTAAGCATCTTTGATTGTCTGGCTGTTCAGTTTTCTGTAATCCACACATAGGCGGATTTGCCCATTTTTCTTCATCACTACAACGATTGGCGAAGCAAATGGACTCTCTGACTCTCTAACGATGTTTGCATCGTACAGTTCTTTGAGATGTAGACGAACTGCATCATAATCAGAGGGATGGATGGGCCTTACTCTCTGTTTGAAAGGTGTCGGGTCTGAGAGACGGATCTTGTGCTTCACTGCAGTTGTGTGTCCATAATCAAGATCACCTGTGGCGAAGACTTCAGGGATTGAGTTCAGCTTCCTGGTGATTCTGTTTTTCCATTTTTTTGACAAAGGGGAATCAGCGAACTCAGACTCACTGGTCTGAGTGGGCACTATTATCAGAGTCACTGTCAGTACTGGAGTCAGTGGATGACGTGCACAGGACAGCTGTGGTCTGATCAGCAGATGAGAGGACTGTTGTGATATGAGTTATCTGCTACATTACATTTGGGTTGTTCACATTCACAACTTCCAATGGGACAAGAGGCTCAATGTTTACTCGTGTGGCTCCCGACATGAACTCAACGATGACTGCTTCTCCATCTGATCCTCCTGTGTCATGCATCCTCCTTATTCCAACTACAGGGCTGTATTTTTCAAGGGATTCAATAATGTCCTGGGGTCCATTGCACAAAAGTAGGATTAAGATATCCAGGATGAATGCTTGAGCCTGGTTCAATGAATCCAAAACAGGAGCACCCAGGCTCAGTCGGTTGCACAAAGACTAAGCCAGGATGAACGGACACGGATTCATCAAGCCAGGTGAAACCAATCCTGGCTCAGTGCGCGCACCGGATTTGTTAAATAGACCCCGCCGTCGATCACAGATTCACCGATTCACCATGGCAACGAGAGCGGCGTCAGGGGCAGAAATCCTCATGGAGGCTTATGAGGAGGAAAAGGACCGATTACAGAAGAAAGACAACACCACCACAGCTATGAATCAACGGCAGAAAGCGTGGAAAAGCACCGCCCAATGCGTAAGTAGTGCGCAAAAACGCACTCGGTTCTCCGAAGTTTCACAATAATAATAATAAAAAAAAAAAAATTTAACGTCTCCGAAAACTGAGTTGTTTCTCTGATTGTGAATGAGTTTAAATTTTGAGTGGAACTGACAACAGATATGAGTGAAATATGCTGCTTCATCAGACTGTAAAATCGCATCTTTGCTCCTAATGCTGTTTAATTAGCACCACGCATACACACACATGCGTGCGCACAGATAGATAGATAGATAAAATCCCCCTCATGTGCCCCTGAAGGATTTGTAAAGAAAACCCTTTTAATACTTTTACCTTAATGTTCAGGTAAACATGATTTTTTGATATTGATGAACTCTGTGCACTGTTTGT
Organism: Thalassoma bifasciatum; assembly: GCA_008086565.1. Taxonomy (NCBI): domain Eukaryota; kingdom Metazoa; phylum Chordata; class Actinopteri; order Labriformes; family Labridae; genus Thalassoma; species Thalassoma bifasciatum. Next base: position 137,443 of record RPOG01001066.1, on the reverse strand, counting down.
GATGTAAACTGATTTTAATAGTCTTCCTCCTATACTTGCAGATGTAAACCTGCCAGTCATTTCTCCTGACATCCTTCACAGACCCCAGGAATCACAGCAGACCTACAATCAGGCCAGGGCGAGGGCCAAGGGTGAAATGACCTTTGACCCCCGAAGGCACGCTTTCACCATCTTCAAAACTTAGGGGTCAGCCCTGTGAGGGCATATGACATCACTGTGACATCACATCACTGTGGCTTGTGCTGTCCTACTCAGTGTGGTGGACCTGAAGAAGGGGAGGACCCCCAGAGCACAATCACATATGGACTGAGACAATCCTGTCTCCTCCCTGATGACCACAGTGGTCAATGGTCAGGGACCAGTACGTGTTACATTATTTTACTTACCAAGCATCTTTTGAATTTAGTCAGATATGTTGTGCAGCGGCAGAGACAGGTGCTGTTAATTTCAGTTAAATTTGGCCTTCATCCCCAAAGGAAGTTATTTATTTCATCCAATTTAAATTGATTTGGCCTCTCATGATGTTTGTGTTGTTTACTGTATGTAAGCAGGCTACAGCATTATTTATTTGTCTGTTCATTTGTGTGTGGATTTGTCCTGCATTTATTTCAATGTGAAGACGTGGATGTATTATATAGAGATATTTGAATGTGTAGTTATTCTTATATTCTGTAATATGCTTTAAATTTGTGCTTTCTGTCTTGTAGTTTCACTTTGTGAGTTCAGTTTTGAAAAGAGATGGTTTACCTGCTTTGATTTATCCTTATTTAATAAAGGAACATCAAGTTACGCTTCACTGTGTATTTTTACTTATTTATTTATAAAGTGAATAAGTAAATAAATTATTGATCATAAATGTTTAGATGATGACAGTGGGTCTATTAGATTGTGAAAACATTGTGTAGTGGACATTGAAATTACTACTGGCTTAGATTTGTAGTGGCTACTGACTGAGATGAGGGATGGGATTAAATAGATCCTGGAACTTAGCCTGGTCTGGAGCAGGCTAGCTCCACAGGATAAATCTCCATGGTAACTTAGGTCAAAACATATCCCACTTCCCACTATCCTAGTTTTGTGCAACCGGATCAAGGATAAGTTGAGCCAGGATAACCAAGATATCCCGGCTTAATCCCTTATCCTAGTTTTGTGCAACAGGCCCCTGGTCTACATCACTACTGGTAACACCATATACACACACACAAAACCTGTCATAATTTCCGGCCATTTTCAGTACTTTCAGTGAAAAAATGTAAACAGAAATTAATGGGGATATTCAGGTAAATAAAATGAATGTTTGATTCCAATTAAGTTTTCTTTTTTTTTCTCTCTCCTTTTTTCTCTTCTTTTTCTTTTTTTTTCTTTTTTTAATTTTTTAATTTATTTTTTTTTTATTAAAAAAAAAATTAAAAAATGCTTAAACTCATTCCATCCAGGTGTAACGTCCCATACTGAATAAATAGAATTATGAATTGTCTCCTGAGACTTAAAACCTCAGACATCATAAATGTCTTTTAAACAGTATTAAAAATCACGTTGCAATAGTTTTAACTTATATCTCTCCAATCATGTCATTTTCTTATCATTTACATTCATATATTTTTCATGAATATGCATTTTTAACCAATATACATGAATTTAAAGATCTTACTTATGAAATTAAACCAACAAAAATCCGTATTCATACCAAATCATGAGCATGAACTCACGCAAAGCTCACTTTTACCGAGACGTTGAACATGGCGTCCAGGAGTGACGCAGCAAAAATCTAACAGCTCATATATGAAAAAGAATGAATTTTAAGACTCGAAACTCAGTACATTCACTCATTACAACAACTTTGTACATTCACAGTGAACTCCTATTGGTTTTTGATGTTAAATCAATAGTTTCACATTGTTTGATCACTTTTTCATGTCTCATCAGCAACCTAGCATGCCAACAGTACGCTCACCGGAGTCCTCAATCATCAATAAACAGATTGAAAAACAAATCCTCCGTTTACAGCGGTCTGGAACTCTCAGGCAACAACTTCTCAACATAAAAAACACTTGACAACATAAAAATAAAACGTTTTTCTCTGGCTTTTCTGGCACTCTTTACGCTCGTGGCTGTAGATTCGTTTTCACTAGCATCAGAGTTAGCGTCAATGCGCTAATCCCAGCATGCAATGCTGAGGTCTACTGAATTTCACTGCATAGTGCATAAAATAAGCTCCATCTAGTGGCTACTTTAAACCACAACAGTTAAATTACAGAACATGCAAATTTCATCACAAACAGAGACAGTCATGAAATATTGTTTAGATAGCATCTTTAAATCCAAAGCTGTACTTTTGTGGGGGTTACACACGCATTTCTGCGCAGCACTTTAGCGCAGCTTTGTTATTAGATCCACGCCCACCGTGAGTCTGTAGTCGGGCTAGTGGAAAAGATGACCAAACCGTGTAGAGCCGAGTAGAGTAGAGCTGAGCTGAGTCGAGTAGGGCTGGAATTTTATCCTGGAAAAGCGCCAAAAGACAGAGCTGCTGCTGCTGGCGCGGCGCTTCGCAACCAAAGGAAGGAGTGCAAGGATGGCCATGTCGTCTGAATATTTGAGGTTTCTGGATGGTGCTGAAAGTGGAACTAGAATCCACACAGAGAAACCTTTAACAAAATTAAGTGTAAAAGTGTTAAAATAAAGGGTCCAAGAGACAGAAGTGTCCACATAGCAGGAGAAGAACTTAGAGGACTGAATCAGAAACAGTCTTTGAACCCAGTGCTAAAGTTTTTAGACTCTGTGCTGAACTAAAGTAACTTAGGGTCTGTCTCTTCATTGCAGTGATGGGCAAAGCAGTTCTTTTCAGTGAATCAAATCATTAGAATCAGTTCAGCAAAGTGATTCGTTCACGGAATCAGTACTTCTCCACAGCCTCGCCTGCCATTCAAAATTTAATGAGCTGACATAACTCCAAACACTTAATTTTCCTCAGGATTGTACTGAGAACACAATAGTGTATTCCTATGAGCCCAACTGCTGTCAAAACTCACTTTACTCACGGTCGTCTTCAGAAATATAACCCAAGTCACCACTGGGTTGACTTATACTGAAATATAACCCAAAGAATAAAAACTACTCAACAAAATGCAGAACCAGCTAGAACTAACAACAAACACATGTTGGACAAGAATATTCCCACAATCCCTTGGGAATGGCCAAGACGCTACACTATGTTTACATTTCCAAAGCAGGTGAGACAAAAAAAAAAAAACACAGTTAAACATCTAGTTAAATAAGCTTAACAGATGAGCAAAAACAGCATGCAGTGCAAAATATAAAATAGGAATGAAATATGAATAAAATAGACTATATCTCTGTACATTAGACACAAAAAATTATAATTATCAACTTTAAAGTGTAAAAATATTATCAAAAAGTGTACTGAGTGTTTGATTTTTATTCGTTATATAAATTTTCAGGGCCAGTCAAGGGTCCATTCTGAGTCTCTCTCTCTGTCAGTTCGCAATTTGTTCACGTACTAGATGTACGTGCCTTCAGTACGTTCAGTACGAATCACTGACACAGAGCTTCAGTTCAGTCAGCGATTCGTTCAGTACGTTCAGGAGGAATCACTGATTCAGAGCTCTAGTTCAGAGCTGTGTCTCTCTTTCTCAGTCTGTCAGTGATTCATTCATGAACTAAACGTTATTTGAGACCATCAGAATTAATTCTAAAACAGTCAGCTGAGTAATTATGGATATAGAAGCAGTTTGCGAACCGACAGCAGCCATAAAAAGCTCATTTATATATATATATATATATATATACAGTATTTTCAAGAAACCTAAATATTTACTACTTCATCAAGTTTGGTGACACGAGAGGGAGATGTAGGGGCGGGCTTCAGTGACGCAGGACTTCTGACTGACTCTGTCCTGTTTGTTGAGTCATGACTATCATTGACATAAATGGGTGGGGGATGGGGGCTTGGGCGACTCGAACATTTAAGAGAGACAGAGACGAGACAGGGGAGGGAAGTGCAACTGCAGTTCATCAATGAACAAATCTTTTCAAGTAAGTGATTCGGTTCAGTTCGTTCACCCAGATGATTTGTTCATTTGAATGAATCGTTCATGAACGACACATCTCTATTTCATTGGGTCGTCTCCATCCTTGAGGCAAAGTTCTTTTTAGTTTTCGACGAAAAACAAAATAAAAACCAATCAAAACCACAGCTGTTGCTGTCAGTCCCAGTCCTAATCCCCAGTAGAGAACGGTCTGTCCTGGACCCCCTGAGTCTTGTTCCTGTGGTTCAGTGGTAGAGTGGGTCTGATTCCTGGCTGCTGTAGAGAGACCAACAGGTTAGAGTCAGTCATGAAAAGAATAACACTCTCCTCTCAGCGTCTTCTTTTTCATATAAAAAACAAACTCACCAGTTACATTAAGCCAACAGCCAACTGACTTTTCCTCCAAGAGTAAATGCACCGAACACCAGTACTCTCCTGAGTCTTCAGTCCTGAGTGAGGACACATGAAGTCTGATTTTTCCCTCTCTGAGTTTGTCTTTGTCAAACTGGACTCGTCCTGAAAATTCTTCACTCTGAGACTTTGAGAACTCATCTCCTTCCTGAAAATCAAGTAGAACTAAAACTTTTCCCTCCGTGACCATGTAACAGAAAATAAAGAGGTATTTGAGATTTGTCTGTGGTTTAGGAGTGAAGGTCCAGTCCAGGGTGATGTTCTGCTTCTCCTCTGCCTGATAGAAGCTGTGAGCCACGTTCAGCTCTAATCCTGTAGAGAAGAGAGAGAGAGAGGGAGAGAGAGAGGGGATGAGAGGAGCAGTGTAACACGTGAGTCTTTCCACACATTTTCTAATGGTAGTGTTGAAGATTTTCACTCAGTCTCAAATTGGATCTCCTCTTTTCTCTTTGTGGACAAAGTGGATAAACTTCAGTTTTTTCACACACATCAAAATATCTAACACCATTTTGCATGCTCAGCAATGTGAAAGTTCTGTGTGCTGTGGGCAGGGACAAGTGGTTTGCTTCCATCTACTTGAAGGATGCATACTTTGACATCCCCATTTTTCCTCAGCACAGGAAGTTTCTTCAGTTTGCTTTTAAAGGTCATCATTTTCAGTCCAGGGTTCTTCTGTTCGGCCACTCCCTTTCCCTGTTAGTGTTCACCAGGTGCACAGCACCTGTCTCTTCTACAATCTCAGAGGATGTCGGTCCTCCCTTAGCTAGACAACTGGCTGTTATGTGCACCATTGCAGTCGCACCTGCAAGTAGTTCTGGACATCGCAACCTTTATCTCCAATGTGACGCAGTTGGGCCTTAGGGGGAAATTCCAGGAAGAGCTCCCTTGTTCCCTCCCCGACCATTACCTTTCTCGGTATGGACCCGGACACTGAATGCATGAAGGGCTATCCATCTCATCAGCGGGTGGACAGCATCCTGGGTCTCCTTACCCTGTTCAGTGGGGGAAAGAAGCTGCCTGATGTCAGGTGCCTTCAGCTGCTGGGAAAGCAAACATCTGTTGTGACTATAGTGCCTCTGGGTCAGTAACACTACACCCCCCCCAAAAATGGCTCAACAGCTTCCATCTGGGTGCAAGGTGGCACCGGCAAAGTATCACAATGCGGAAGTGGACCTCTCTGCCTCAGAGGCAACAACTCAGTGCCCCCTCTGGTTCTCTTGCGTGGAAGTGAACAGTTCTCTAGGCCAGGATGCCATGGCTCACGACTGGCAAGGAGGTCCCTTATGTGCCTTCCCCACACTACTCCTGATACAGGCGGCGCCCTAGAGGGCTTAGCAGGAGGGCCACAGGCTGCTCCTAGTGGCCCCCTTTTGGCCGGGGATAATATGGTTCCCCCTACTGTGCAGACTTTGTCACAGTCAACCATGGCACCTTCTAGACAAACAGACCTCCTTTCCTAGATGGGGGTCAGATCTAGCAGCTCAATCTGGCTAACCTTTAGCTGAGGGTTTGGCCTCTGCAGGGCCGAGTCACTGCTGAAAGATTGCTCAAGCTCTGTGTGCAGGACAGTGCTGAATGCCAGGGTGGGATCCACTGGCATACAGTACGAGAACAGGTGGCAGCTGATCTCAGCCTGGTGCTCAAGCAGAAGCCTGAACCCTGAGCACTGCTCTGTGCCGTCAATCTTGGAGTTTCTGCAGTCACTCCTAGATACAGGTCTCTCTCTCTCTACTCCGAGGGTTTCTTTGGCTGCCATCTCCTCCTGACATGTTCAGGTGACCACCAATACCGTTGGGTACCATGGGTTGGGTTCCCTTTTTCTGAGAGAGGCCATGAGGCTTCACCTGCCACTTGCCCGGAGAGCACTTGCTTGGGACATGCAATTCGTACTAAACAGTCTGTGTTTGCCTCCCTTTGAGTTCCTGATGGAGGCAGTTCTGTGTTAGCTGTCAGTAAAGACTACGTTCCTCCTTGCCATTGTTACAGCAAAGCCGGTGGGAGAGCTCCGCGCCTTGTCAGTGGTATACCCTGCATATATACATAGGACTCAGGGGTCACCTTGTGCTTAAGCACCGCCTCTAGCGGTCAGGAGAGATAAAATAGAATGAGGGTTAAGTATGCAACCACAGTTCTATGAACCCTGGATGACTGCCAGAGCTTCTGGTCGCTCGAAATTATTGTGTCTCGCAAGAAGATTTCCCAGGAACCAATCATCTGATGACAATGAAGGATATAGACTCGTTGGCCTCATCAGGTGGTCACACGGGATTTTGTTGGTAGAGCTGTTGGTAGAGGTGTCATTTGGTGCTTAAGCACCGCCTTTGGTGTTCATCCAGGGTTCAAAGAACTGCGGTTACATGTGTAACCCTCATCATATTATGTCAGACACAAGAGATTGTGATGTTTGAAAAGTATTCTGGAGGGAGAACTGAACTCAGACCATGCTATTGCATGTATGACCTTTTGCAGATTCCCAAGCTTTTTTTAGGTGAGTGGGAAATGTGTTGCACCATAAGATATTACAGTAATACAGATGAGGTTCGAATAGAGTTCTGAAAAGAGTGAGAAGTACTGAGGGTGGAAGGTAATGTCTTACCTTAAAAAAAAGCAGCATATTTGGATAATTCCTTTGTAAGTTCTTCAATGTGATGTTTGAAATCAAGGTGCTCATCAATGAGAACCCTCAGACATTCTTTTAAGCTGACTTTTGAATGATTTGTCCATTTTTATTTGGGGGAAAAAGCTTAATGTCAGTCCTTTTAATGTGAATGAAAGATAATTTAATTTGTTTTATTGATGTTTAAGGAAAGTTTATAGCACTTGAACCAGTTGTCTATTGCCTACCACAGGTTTGTCATTTATGATTTGTCCTAAACATTTGGATTACTGTGGGAGAATAGCAAGTTTGTGTCATCAGCAAATAAGATTTTATGTGGTTTTCATTGTCAGTGAGCACAGCGTTTTTTTTACCCCCGACTAAGATTTCTTAGTTACCTTGTGAAGCATTTATAAGTTCTGCAGAGTGATTACTTTTACTCTAATAATTAGCGTTTTCATTTTATTCAGAGTGTGACGATTTTTTATATATTATACGATTTGTCATTGTGCTGAAAACTTACCACAGCAGCAGCTCAGTACGATGAGCAGCAGGAACTTAGAGACCATCTTCACCCTGACACAGGACACACACATGGTTAATTTTGTAGACATTTCTTATCACCTATAATTGAATTTGGGAGTGAAGACTAGTTTTATAAAACACGGCAAAAGTGTATCCCCCCTCTAAATTGAAGAAGGCTGAAATAATTTGTATCCCCCTCTAACTTTTGCTGTGTTTAATAACGTAAGACCTCTCTATTAAGTTTTCTTATTAATGATCAGAAGTGTCCAGAAAATAAACTACATGGTGTTAGCACATCCCACACCTTAGGATTATAGGGGGAGGGTACATTTTATGGCAGACACAGTGAAGCAGGCTGAAATCATTTGTATCCTCCTCGAACATGGTTTTGTTGTCAGCCCTGTATTGTCATTTGTCTGTGTTGAGAAATGTTGGAAGGAAAAGAATGTGGGTTATGGCAACAACTATTGTTGGCAGCGCTGCAGTAATTTCATCAGAGCCTATAATTCAAGTCAAAAAGCTGGTTTTAAGTCTGACAGTGTATTAAAATTCTCTCAGTGTTGTTGATTTTACTGTATGAGAAGTTGGATCCATCTTATCCTAAAGACTGAATAGCAGCATGTTTAAATCTAGTTCCCAGTGAGTGTTATGTTTAGTTAGCGGGCTCATCGCTTAGCAATATTACACTTTATATTGAAAAAGGAGAAGGATGGCACATTGTCAGACAGCGCTATAATACTATTAAGTTGGGCAACGTGTAAGAAGACTGGCAAAAGCATTTATTTAGGTATAAAGATCATATGCTGCATTACCCTACATCTTTGAAAATCAAAGCATGATAGTAACAATCCACATTTATTTTAATTAATAAGCTTAACTGATGTCTAAACACAGAACTGTAATTCCACCCTTACTACTGGTTAGGCAGTAGGCAGGCTGAACCTTTAATAATTAGGGGCGTGTTATTTAAATTGCAATTGTTTTCAGTTGCCAGATTTATCAAAACCTGATCTGGCGTACGCTGAGATTGGAACTGGTACGCACGTTTCACAAATCACATGAAAGTTGGCGTAAATTCATTTTTACATCCAAATCTGCACCAATTCCCACACAACATTGATAAATGAGGGTCATGGTGCTGTTTTGAGGAAAATTAGGGAATTCAACAAGCAGCAGAACTGAAAACAAGAAAACTTTCTGCTGTCTTCTTAATGAGTCAGTAAGATTTATAGAAACCCCTCTCCTCTGTATTCTGAGGCCAGTTAGGAGCTTTGACAAGAGTTGCTGTCAAATTGTACTTGTTTCACATTGAACACGCATTACTCTCTGCTGTTAGATACAACAGACCAAAGAAGTCCAGCTTTTTCCCCTCCTAGGCTTACCCAAAGTGTTTTTGCTCAAAAACATTAAAAATGTTCAAATAAGGGCAGGAAAGACGTAAAAACAAAGACCTGAAGAAAACAAAGCATGATGTTCTTTAGTCTGAGACTGCTCCAAAACTAAAAGAAGAAGATATCAGAATAAGATAAGGAGAATTTCACATGCTTACCATGTTAGAGTTCAGTCACCGCTGGAGAAACAAGACTGAGGAGTTGACAGGGCAGACCTACCTGCTTTAAAGGTGGGGGGCATGCATCACAGATTACAGTAGTACTATTATCTCTATGGGATCAGGACTGAGACTATGCTGAGAATTCATAAAAATTTGATCTCAAACAGGTCAGGATCAGGGCATAACAAAGGAAAACACCTGTGTAAGCTCTTTATGTTCTCTGAGTTTTTCACCTTCACATTTTGAAGTGATTGGTCCCAGTTTGTACGGTTGTTGCTATCTAAAAATTAACTCTAAGGTTTCAGTGTGAACTCACTCTGGTTTGACAGGTTTTCTTTTCACTCTGTTGAATACAAATCAAACATTGTCTCATCCTGGTTCTGTTTGTCTTTAGGAGGGAAGTGAAGCACGACTCTCTTTGACTTAGGGCGGGGACAAATCACCATGTGACAAGAGTTCAAATACCTGTCAGAATGTGAGGCTGTTTCTCTCTCTTAGCAACACACAGAGACTAATGCACACTTTTATAACCAGCAGTCCAGACGATTGTAACACTCTCCTGTCGGGTCTCTTCAAGAAAACTGTTCACCAACTGTAATTAATTCAAAATACACCAGTCCTCACTGAAACCAGAGGGACAGCTCACAATAACACTGTGAGCAAGTACACAAAGGATAAACACAAGCAAAACTCAGTCATTGTTATTAAAACAAACATGAAATGCAAACAATACTACGTACCATGAAAAGTCAAAATGCCACAGCAACAGCCTAAAAATCTCAACCTGTGTCATCCAAGAAAAATAAAGAAATACATTTATAAGTAGAAATTATATTTATGGTCTGTGGAGTTTGTTTCATTTACACTCAATCCCACTTTTTTTTTTTTTTTTTTCCTTTTCCTGTAGGTTAAGAGGAATGTTCCTTTAAGAGCTGAAACAGACATTTTGCTCACTCAGTTAATTTAAAAGGCTGCATTTTTGAATATTTGTCATACACAACTATACAGCAGTCACATTGAAATGAAGTATAACCTAATGAAACACCAATAATCTAATTTAATCCGTACGTATCTTTAAGTGATGCTTTTTTGGGGGGCAATTGGATTTCCACAATAAAAACCATATGATATTAATTTAAATCCAGTTAGGCATGATTTTGTTATTTGGCCGGTGGAAAGTATCTTTGGCTGGTAAATTTTCAGAACTCACTGGCCAATGGCAGATGAGGTAAAAAGTTAATTTTATGCCCTGGTCACAGGCATTTAGTATTGGTTCTTAGCCCTGCTGCCTACATTCAGAGATTTCTCCAGATTCTCCCATTTTTCTGATTATTTCAAAGACTATAGATGAGGAATCCCTAAATTTCTTACAATTATCTGAAAATTGAATGTTGAGAAACATTGTTCTTGAACTGTTCGACTACTTTTTTCACTCAGTTGTTGACAAAGTGATGAACTTTGCTCCATCTTTGCTTGTGAAGAACTGAACCTTTTGGGGGTGCTCATTTTATACCCACTCATGACACTCACCTGTTTCTAATGAACCTGTTCACCTGTGGAATGATCCAAACAGCTGTTTTTTCAACATTCATTAACGTTCCCAGTCTTTTGTTGCCTCTGTCTCAGCTTTTTTGAAACGTGTTGCGGGCATCAAATTCAAATGTATGAATATTTGCACAAAAACAATAAAGATTTTGAGTTTGAACATTAAATATGTCTTTGTGGTGTATTCAATTTAATATGAGTTGAAGAGGTTTTTGCAAATCATTGTATTCTTTTATTTTTTATTTACATTTTACGCATCGTCTGAACTTCATTGGAATTGGGGATGAATTTTTGAATATCACAGATGGAGGGATGGACTGTAATGCTACTATGCAATGTCAAGTCATCTCACACTTTTATTGCTGAGGATCAGATTAAATCCTCACTCTGTAATATGTTGATCTGGAAACTTCTTTCAGAAACTTGACTCTCTTTCTACGGCATGAAAACCTCTCATGCTTTCAGTTTGAATTTTGATCATTGGTGCCATCTAGTGACAGAAACATGTCACTGTGGCTTCACTCTGATCTCTGAGACTGAAGATGTGTTTTAGACAAATATTTCAGACTAAAACAAACACTCTGAGTGAAATATTTGGGGTTTTTTTTTCATCTAAATAACAGATTATTTTTGTTATTGTTTTTCTACCTTAAAGCGTGTGAGTCCAAACCTGAAAGTGCAAACAGGAGTTCTGGGATAGACGACTCAACATGTTGGACTAAAACTATCATCAGCTCTGTTCTGTTTTTATCATTTTATTCTCTAACAGAAATCATTTCAAGGCCAGAGGTAGCTAGGAAACACTCTGATAGCTCAGCAAAACTCTTAGGTATCAGATAAAATTCTAAATAATGAGAGGAAAAGCTGAAATTGAATAACAAAAAAGTCAACTTCTAGAATAAAAAGTCTCTTTTTTTGTGGTGTTTTATTGAAAAGTGCCAAACCAAAGTGATCAGAGGTCTGAAATCTGCTCTGGTCCAGCTTTGTTTTAACCTGATGGAGTAAAACTCATAAGATCAGCTTCTTTTTAGATGGTTTGCTCTTTTTTCTCTGTTCCACTCAAACCATTACCTCATACTTTCAGAATGAAACACCCCTGCAATGACTTCTTTCTTTGAGATTATTTTAACTTTTAATCTTGTAACTGCTGCAGTGAATGTTTTCTCTTCACTTTAAACTCACTGAGCTGTAAAGTCCCCTCGTACAAACAGTGAGTCGGGGGGAAAAAAATCCTCCAGAGTTTGACCTAAACCTGTTTATTCAAGGTGCATGTTTTAATAAAATGAATAAGAACTCACTCATGGAAACAGAAATGTATTCTCACAGCAGAAAAGAATCAAATCTGTCACAGTTCAAACTTCAGGAACTTATTTAATAAACAAACTGAACTTTTTTTTTTTTTTTTAACTGTCTCTGAGCTTAAAACTGGATTCGAAATACGAACTCAAATTTGTCACAGGAAAAAAAATCCTCCGCCATCTGATCTGTTTTAATAACACTGAGCTCTTCTCTGACAACTGCTGTCCAGTTTGGAGGTGCCGCATTTTATAAATCGACTGTTTTACTTTCGGTTTGACCGAAGGGGCGTTACCCTGCTCAAGCCCACGCCCCCTGCAAATGACTGAACTCAGCTCTGCAGCAGGAAGAGAAGGTCCAAAAAAGGTAACAGATCAAAAACCCTCTGATGGCTTTTCTACAAACCTGTGAGAACAAAAAAAAAAACTTTTTCACTTCTTGCACTGCTTCAAAGTGTGTGTATGTGTGTGTGTTTAAAGTCCATGTCGCAGAGATTTTTTGCATTTGCATCACAAACTGAAACGAAGTAAGTATTTCTTTACTTGATGATAATTGTTGGAAATCTCTAAATGTGATCATCAGGGTGATTCCCGACCTAAAGAAACTTTGACGTTATTAACTTTCAGTTTAATGTCCAATTTAGACGCTTTCATGTGTTTTTTCTTGTTTTTCATTTACTCTTAGTTGTTTGAGATTTTTGTTTCTCAGTTTTTACATCTGTGACAGCTATGGTTGTGGGCGTAAATTTCCTGTGTCAAACGTTTTGTGTTTGTGTGTGTGTGTGTTTTCTCTCAGGGTTCTGAGTCTATTTGCACACACCTTTACATAGTCTATTTTTGTACCCCATATTTGTAATAGCTGGGCGGATAATTGCATATTACAGGAGAATTGTTCACTTGTGGATAAAAGCACCAAAATTGGCACACATACTCCTTAGATGTTGCTCTTTTGAGAAAACCATCTGGCCAAATGAAAATTCAAGATGGCCACCACTGAATATACAATAATATTGCATTTCGCCATAGAATCCCCAAAACTTGTCCTATTTGAATGATCTTGGTGTCAAATTATACATTTATCACTATGTAGAATCCACATTTGGACCCATGGACTTACTAACTGGCTTCCTTATACCATATTTTAGTCCTGGAATCCTAATATTCTACTAAATATGAGGTTTACATTATGTCTGACTGGGGTAAAATGACTGGTAGTCTATCTAAGTGTTGTTAGAGGTTTAGTGTGTGTGTGTGTGTGTGTGTGTGTGTGTGTATGTGTGTGTGTGTGCCTGCCAAATTGTGTCTGAGTTAAAAAAAAAAAACACACAAAAAAACATGCTTGACTTGTCTGCACACAAACTTTCTGGCTGATCAGATAGAATGTGTGGCCTCTCTGAATGTGGTGATTGTGATCAAGGAAAGAGATGCTATCAGCAACAGCACTATCAATCTGGCTGGGGTGGCACCATGCAGTCATGAAGAAGCTGACACCTGGATCTTTGTGCATGCCAGGCATGCCACAGAAGCAGGCAGCGAGGTCATCATGGTCAAAGCCAACGACACAGATGTTGTCGTCATTGCAGTCAGTGTTCTGGAGGCACTTCAGGAGCTCGGTCTGCAGCAGTTGTGGGTTGCCTTTGGCCAAAGACAGAACCTGAAGTGGATTCCTGTTCATGACCTCTGTTGTACTCTTGCAGAAAAGAGCAAAGGGATGCTCTTCTTCCATGCATTCACAGGCTGTGATATTGTTTCAGCAGTCTGTGGCAAAGGGAAAAAGTCTGCTTGACAAACCTGGAATGTTTGTGATGAGGCTTCCAGTGTCTTCAGCAAACTCAGCCATTACCCAACTGTACTGGACGATGAAGACCTGATAACCCTGGAGAAGTTTGTGGTCATGATGTACGACAGATCCAGCACAGGTGAAGGTGTCAATGATGCAAGGTTGGACATGTTTGCTTGGAAGCAGAGGCCATACAAAGCCATTCCTCCAACCTGATCAGCACTGAAGCAACATGTCATGTGTGCATCCTACCAAGCAGGCTGCATCTGGAGTCAGTCAACAGTATATCAACCAGAAACACAGACTCCTGCTAATTGGGTCTGGACCAAGAAAGGAGATCTGTGGCACATTGTTTGGACAGAGCTCCCACCAATTGCAGAGAGTTGCCAGCAGCTGACCAAGTGTGGATGCAAGTTGGAATGCTGCGGTCAATGCAAATGCTACTGCTTTTGGTCTGACCCGCACGGCACTGTGCAGCTGCATGTGTGAGGTTTAAAAACGCTGTAGTATAGGCCTACTCATCCAAACAGCCCAACATGTAACAAAAAAAAAAAAAAGAAAAAGACAAAAAAAAAACCAACCCTGCCTCGGAGGGATCATCACCTTATCATGGTGGGCAGTTTGTGTGTCTCCATGACCCCTAGAGCTATGTCGGCTGGAGTATCGTACTCCTGGCAGGGTCACCCACGCCGAACAGCTCGAAGGGTAGAGACCAGACAAAGAGTGATCCCATGTGATACCATGCATTTTAGGTGAGTTAGACGTGACATGAACATCAAATTTAGCTGAATATTAGGTTTCCGGGACTGATATAGGTGTGTGCAGTGAGGACACACCCCCTTTCTGCACCCCCCACCCCACACACACACTAAACCTTTAACAACACTAAGATAGATTACCAACCATTGTACTCGAGTCGGACATAATGTAAACCTCATATTTAGCAGAATATTAGGATTCGGGACTAAAATATGGTACAAGGAAGCCAATGAGTAAGTCCATGGGTCCAAATGTGGATTCTACATAGTGATAAATGTATAATTTGACACCAAGATCATTCAAATAGGACAAGTTTATGGATTTTATTGCTGAATGCAGTATTATTGTATATTCAGTGGTGGCCATCTTGAAAAATTGCTGCCATCTTGAATTTTCATTTGGCCAGATGGTTTTCTCAAAAGAGCAACATCTAAGGAGTATGTGTGCCAATTTTGGTGCTTTTATCCACAAGTGAACGATTATTACAGTTATCTGCCCAGCTATAAACTACTGTTACTTTTGTGATTGTAAATGTTTTATTTTCCTATCTTAATTAATTGTCCTGCTTATATTGTTTTATTATTTCAAAACCCTGGCACTCTGTCTGTATGTCAGTTCCACATTTGTTTGCTCCTTTTTGTAATGTTGTTTAATTTCTTCTAAAAAAGAAGGAAAAAAAAACGAAAACAAAACTAAACAAAAAACCCTTCTCACACTCAGGTGTGGCTTTCTCTGCCACTCTCAGGCTCACAGCTCCAGTAGGACATCTAGTGGTTATTAAAATGAAGTGCATCAGTTCTTGTTGCTGGTTCATTGATTGTTTGAGGTTTTATTCGCCTTGACATTCTCATCTGATAACACTGAATGACTTTATGGTTTCAAGTGGACACTTTAATAACAATTCATCAATATATCATAACTATGATGCGAGTAATGATAATGATAATAACTACTGTAGACCATGTTCCCTATTCATCTGTTTGTATCTCTATTTGTGTATGCTTCCCTTATTTGCGTAAAGAAATATTTCAGTGTTTCTGCTTTTTTTTCCATGAGATGTGCTCTACAAACCAAAACAGACATTATTTTTCAAATGTGTGTTCCTACCAAAAAAAGGTCACACACTCTAATAATATTTGATTGCACCACCTTCAGCTTTGATTTCAGCTCACATTCGCTGTAGCATTGTTTCACTAAGCTTCTGCTATGTCACAAGATTTTTTTCCATCCAGTGTTGCATTAATTTTTCACCAAGATCTTGTATTGATGATGGTAGAGTCTGACCACTGCACAGTCTTCTCCAGAACATCCCAAAGATTCTCAATGGGGTTAAAGTCTGGACTCTGTGGAGGCCAATCCATGTGTGAAAAATGTCTCATGCTCCCTGAACCACTCTTTCACTATTTGAGCCCCATGAATCCTGGCACTGTCATTTTGGGTTATGCCCGTGCCATTAGGGAAGAAAAATGCTGAATACATGCCAATGATTTGACCCTTCTTAAACAGACTAACATTTTCCGCCACCACAGGATGGGTTTTTCCCCGTGGTTATTTAAGAAATGAGAAGTTACTCATTACATCAGCTGGGGTTAAATAACAATCACCCATGCAGTATTTATCCCATAGGAGGCTTGTAACTGTTTACTCAGTTAAATCCAGGTGGCAACTTTTTTCTTAGACAGGCATTGTATTTCCCCAGCATCGCAAAAAACAAAACAAAAAAAACCCAACGTATCTGTCATAGGTGAGGCTGGATTACTGCGAAAGAGTTTGTGAAGTTTAGGGTTCACTGTTTTGTGAGTTTTTAGCAGGTCTTCTGTTCATTTCAGGGGAAAAACTAAATAGATTCTCCTGTCCTACAGCATATTCAATTCAACCAAGTGATTCACATGAACCTATCAGGTGGTGTATTATTGTTAGAAGCACTAAACCGCATCGATTGTCACTCAAGTGTGTTAGATGTCACGAGTCACATGACAAAGCCAGCACAGAGGTTCAACACATTTGTTACATGAGCCACTGCATTTATGTCAAAAGACCAACACAACTCAAACTGTTTCAGTATCAAACTGCAGCTGTGTGTAAAAAGGGGGTTATAAAGAAATGAGTTTTAATGGTACAGGACAAACTGTAGCACTGACCTTTGACCTTCTGTGTGTGTGTGTGTGTGTGTGTGTGTGTGTGTGTGTGTGTGTGTGTGTCCTGTGTCAGGATGAAGATGGTCTCCACGTTCCTGCTGTTCATGGCGCTGAGCTGCTGTGTCTGTGGTAAGTTTCTAGCGTCACTTTATTCTCCACAAACAGAAAAGAGGAGATCAACTTTGCAGGGTTTTTACACACTTAGAAAGTCTTAAAAAAAAATCTTCATTTCATGTATTTACAACTAAGACCTTAAAAAGTCTTAAATTCATTAGAATTGTATCTTGTGGTCTTAAATAAATAAGTTAAAGTAAACAAGTCAAACTAGAATTTGTAAGGGCAGGATTTTTTTATGCCTTTTTTTTTTTTTTTCCCCACAGGACTTACAAGCTGCTGATATAAATTATCTGCATCCTAGCTGGGCAGACTATTGGTTACTGTTTGCACTTGTACATGCAAACCATTAATCAGTGAGGATCACTTTATGATCAACAAACAGACGAAAAATAAACTTGAATGGGTCTCATTGAGTGACACACATGCTGTGATTGGGTTGTAATACAGCCCAACTATCGACTGTATTTATGTGTGTATGGTTTTAATTTCATTCAAAGTGACATTAAAAATGTCTTAAAAAGTCTTAAATTCGACTTGCCGAATGCAGGTACCCTGAGACTGAGTAAAAGGCGTCAACACTTCCTTTTGAAAATGTGTGTAAAGACTCACATGTTCCAGTGTTTTTCTGCTCCTCTCTCTCTCTCTGTCTCTGTCTCTCTCTCTCTCTCTGTCCCCTCTACAGGATTAGAGCTGAACGTGGCTCACAGCTTCTATCAGGCAGAGGAGAAGCAGAACATCACCCTGGACTGGACCTTCACTCCTAAACCACAGACAACTCTCAAATACCTCTTTATTTACTGTGATATGGTTGCTGAGGGAAAAGTCTCAGTTTTATTTGATTTTCGGGAAGGAATTGAGATCTCAAAGTCTCAGAGTGAAGCGTTTTCAGGACGAGTCCAGTTTGACAAAGACAAACTCACAGAGGGAAAAATCAGACTCAATGTGTCCTCACTCAGGACTGAAGACTCAGGAGAGTACCGGTGTTGGGTGCATTTACTCTTGGAGGTAAAGTCAGTCAGCTGCAGGCTTAATGTGACTGGTGAGTTTGTTTTTATGAAAAAGAAGACGCTGAGAGGAGAGTGTTATTCTTTTCATGACTGACTCTAATCTGTTGGTCTCTCTACAGCAGCCAGGAATCAGACTCACTCTACCACTGAACCTCAGGAACCAGACTCAGGGGGTCCAGGAGAGACCGTTCTATACTTGGGACTAGGACTGACAGCAACAGCTGTGGTTTTGATTGGCTTGTGTTTTGTTTTTCATCGAAAAAAACTTCGCCTCAAGGATGGAGAAGACCCAATGAAGAGACAGACCTTGAGTTACTTTAGTTCAGCACAGTCTAAAAACTTCTGCACAGTTTAAAGACTGTTTATAGACCCATGATACTTCATTTTTTCAAGGCTCCTCTGGGTGGATTTCAGTTTCACCTCCAGCACCATCCAGAAACACCTGCTGATCCGCAAACTGCACCCATTCAACATCCCTGCCTGTCTGAGTCACTTCATCCACATGTCCCTTAGCAACAGACTGTAAAAAGAAAAAGTGGGCTCAGTCACATCACCAGTCCTCACCATCACCTCCAGAGCAGCCGTGTTTTTCCTTTTTCAGTTACTGTATGCGTCACATTGTTTATATACTAGGATTTAGCTGTTAGCAGCCCGTACCATGCCAATGCTAACTGGTGCAAGGACCGATGTTCCCTGTGACCTAAAGAGAAAGAGTCAGGACGATGTTGATCCTGCCGTGTGAGCTCATAAGCAACAACATGGACCTGTCCTTCCATCCATCGCTATGGAGAATGTAAGATCTGTGTCCAGTAAGATGGAGCGGCTATCGGCACTAACCCAGCACCAGAGAGAAAACCAGAGAGCAGAATAGCATCATGCTCGTCACAGAGACATGGCTAATGGAGCTAACATCGGACACAACCCCCCATTGGAAGGATTTCACCTGCTGTGGGTGGACAGGAAACAGGAGAGAGAGAGACTGGAGGTAGAGAGTGACTACAGAACCATGGACAAGCTGCCGTTTCTCATGGACTTTCTCATTTATTTATTTATTAATTTCTACTTTTATCTGTCTGAGCCCCACTCAGTGGCAGCTTGTTTCAACAGCTCTGTTTGTTGTTCCTTTTTTAGTTGATACTTATGATATTATATTTATACATTCTTGGACTTTTGCGTTATACATTTTCTTGCATTGCAGCAGTGAGTGCAAATTTCTCCTCATGGGGTGAAAAAAGTATCTTATATTATCTTATCTTACACCACCATGTCTACTACAGCCATCTTCAATGTATATTCCTTTTTCTCTGTTAACAAAAGGTGTTTGATGAAGTTTCTGTGATGTACATATCTGTTTAATGTTTGTCATATGTTCGCTGTCTGTGTGTGTCACTGTGCCGTCTGTGAAAACCGGTTTCTCTTCTGGGACAATACATCTATATCTACCTATGAGGATGAAATATTGTGGGGGTTTTTTAACTTGTGTCATTTTTGTACTTTTTTGATGGAGGCTTCAAATAATCTCTGAGTTTTCTGTCTGTTCTGTGTATTTATGTCTTTTTATGTAAGAAATGTAATGTACAGGGGTGCAGATGGCCTAGTGGATATGGCTGCACACCATGAGGTTTGCCCCCGAGTGGGTGGCCCGGGTTCGAATCCAACCTGCAGCCTGTCTCCCGCATGTCACTCCCCGCTCTCTCCCCCTTTCCTACTCTATCCACTATCTACTCTCCTCTCTCCAATAAAGGCACAAATGCCAAAAAAAAAGAGTAAAGGTCACTGTAAATGTTTTAAGATGAATAAGACACTGTGTTACAATGTACACTTTTTCACTGTATGTCAGTTTTTTTACTCATGGTGTTGTATAAAGATGTAAATCTGACTCTCACAGTTAAAAGACAGCTTCTTTAAGTTGGTTATAAACTCATCATAGTTTATGCTGTGGAGTTAATTGTAGAAATGTCAAAAGTTCCTCTCATGACTTCGAGGATACAACACGCCTGGATTCAGCTCAAAGATTAGAAATGAAAAGAGAAAGTGTTGAAGAAAAATGAAAAAATTCAATCAGGCTCAGAGTTCACATTTCAACACAAATATTTATTGTTTCACTGAACAAAGGTCACAATTTCTCCTCTGTTTACTCAAAAATGATACAAGTTGAGCTTATATAAAAGAATCTAGGAAACTTATTGTTAAAAGAATGAAAGAATAAAAGTTTACAGGTTTGTAAAACTAAAGGGTTTGAATCTAATGATGAGTCCTGAAGGTTGTAACTGGATGGTGCTGAAGGTTAAACTGAAATCCACAAAGAAAAACCTTTGTATGAAGTATCATGGGTCTAAAAACAGTCTTTAAGCTCAGTGCTGAAGTTTTTAGACTCTGTGCTGAACTTAAGTAACTCATGGACCGTCTCTTCATTGGGTCTTCTCCATCCTTGAGACGAAGTGATTTTTAGTTTTCGAGGAAAAACAAAATAAAAAGCAATCAAAACCACAGCTGTTGCTGCCAGTCCCAGTCCTAGTCCCCAGTTGAGACCAGTCCTTCCTGGACCCCCTGAGTCTGGTTCCTGTGGTTCAGTGGTGGAGTGGATCTGATTCCTGGCTGCTGTAGAGAGACCAACAGATTAGAGTCAGTCATGGAAAGAGAAACAGTTTTCTCTCAGCGTCTTCTTTTTCATAAAAAATAAACTCACCTGTCACATTAAGCCTGCAGCCAACTGACTTTTCCTCCAAGGGTAAATGCACTGAACACCAGTACTCTCCTGAGTCTTCAGTCCTGAGTGAGGACACATTGAGTCTGATTTTTCCCTCTTTGAGTTTGTCTTTGTCTAAGTGAACCCGTCCTAAAAACTCTTCACTCTGAAACTTTGAGAACTCAATTCCTTCCTGAAAATCTAATAAAACTGAGACTTTTCCCTCAGTGACCATGTAACAGGAAACAAAGAGATATTTGAGATTTGTCTGTGGTTTAGGAGTGAAGGTCCAGTCCAGGGTGATGTTCTGCTTCTCCTCTGCCTGATAGAAGCTGTGAGTCACGTTCAGCTCTAATCCTGTAGAGGAGAGGGAGAGAGAGAGAGAGAGAGAGAGATGAGCGATGAGCGATGAGCAGTGGAACATGGGAGTCTTTACCCTATGGTCTTGACACACATTTTCTAATGGAAGTGTTGAAGTTTTTCACTCAGTCTCAAAGTGGATCTCCTCTTTTCTCTTTGAGGAGAATAAAGTGAAGCTGTAAACTTTACCACAGACACAGCAGCTCAGAGTCATGAGCAGCAGGAACTTGGAGACCATCTTCATCCTGACACAGGACACAGAGAATGTGAGAGAGAGAGACAGAGACAGATAGAAAGAGTGAGTTTGATGCTAATACTGCAATGACGTGTTTCTGTCACTAGAGGGCGCCCACACCCAATTACAGCACTACAGCAACTCTTACAGGGGCCCAAATTTCAGCAAAGGATGTGGGTATTCCCCTCAAAATATTCAGTTTTGTCTGGCGCAAAAAAATCGCCAGACAATGGCAAACAATGTATATTCATCGTTTTATACAGTCTATGGTTTAAACAAGCATAACCTGCTTGAAATTAAATGATTTACCCATAATTCTACAAAGGTGCCAACAGTTTTGTCCAGCCCAATTTTTTTTTTTTTTGTGTGTCCATTTTGGCTTATTTCTTCTGTTTTTCCATTTTTTTCCAACTCACATCTAGGAAATAAAGACACTCACACCAAAAATATTTGTAATAGCAACAATTTTTGGGGAGAAATTGTGTATTTTCTGGAAAAATCCCAGGGGTGCCAATACTTCTGTCCTGTATATTGTTCATTTCAATGATTTTCATTGAATGCAGACAGACCATCTGTGTTTCACAGTGTAGACTGGCACCCTCTGCTGGCACTATTTCCTCATAACCAAAGTCATATACAGTAACCTGATGGACTGATTATACAATATGTATTTAGAGGACTTTTCATTTAGGCTGCCTGGGCCCCTGGGCTACTCTTTCTATGGACCCACCTTGTGCATCACACTACCCCACTCACACTCCAGGTACACTACATTCCTGTAACAGCCTTTTATTGTCACAAAAATACAACAGAAAGGTATTCAATCACATCTTAGTGAAACCAAGCCAATTAAGCCAAAGTGGTGATCAGCCTCATCAGATGTGACATGGACATGGTAAAATCAAAATCATTTTACACCAAAGTGATCTCACAGGGTTCATACTACATTTCTTGGATTGGAAGTATACAATATTAAATCAACAATTAGTTTTATTAGTGGTAAACAAGGGGTTATGCAACTTATGTAACTTATACCTCTGCTCTTTTTACTAAGGCATTAAAAAAAAAGTCCAATTTCAGTGTGCCACCCTTCTTTAACCCTCACCCCTAACATATTAAGATCTAGACAGGCTTTTGTGTACAGTTTCACAGCACTTTTGTTATGCCTCTTTTCACGACTTATGCTTCCTTAAAGAGTTGGTTCTTGTGTCTGTCTGACTCAAATGGAATCATTATCTTTATAATGAGGAGGAATATTAGGAAATACGTTGTATTTATTGTATTACAGCACTATACATGGCATAGTCTAACTGTGAAGTTAATGAACTTTCCTGGTGCAAAATGACACCGATCCATAGTAACTAATACACAAACAGGACAGACTAGGCGAATAAATTAAATGCACCCTTCCCAACACTCTGTGTGTTTGAGAATCAGCTGACGGCTCTGAGTGAATCAGTCTGAAGACAAACAGTGAAATCATGTCTGCTATTAAGACCCTCAGAATTAAACTGAACACGGCAGAGCTAACAGTTTAGCACGAGTACTATAGCTTTAATAATAAGAATAATGATGATGATGATGATAACTTAATTCATAGAGAACCTTTAAAAAAATGGTTCACAAAATGCTTTATAGCAGAGGTCCACAATACAGTCAACAAACAAACAGTGAATAAAAAGCACAGACAGGGGAAAATCATTTAAATGAACAATATGTGAATCAGGCAGAAATCATTTGTATCCTCCTAGAACATGGTTTTGTTGTCAGCCCTGTATTGTCATTTGTCTGTGTTTAGAAATTTTGGAAGGAAAAGAATGTGAGTTATAGCAACAACTATTGTTGGCAGCGCTGCAGTAATTTCATCAGAGCCTATAATTCAAGTCAAAAAGCTGGTTTTAAGTCTGACAGCGTATTAAAATGCTCTCAGTGTTGTTGATTTTACTGTATGAGAAGTTGGATCCATCTTATCCTAAAGACTGAATAACAGCGTGTTTAAATCTAGTTCCCAGTGTTATGTTTAGTTCGCAGGCTAGTGACTTAGTAATATTACACTTTTAGAAAAAGGAGAAGGATGAGACAGTCAGACAGCGCTACAATAATATTAACTTGGGCAACACATAATGAAGAACAGCAAAAGCATTTATTTAGGTAGAAATGTCACGTGCTACATTTCAAAACATCTTTGACAATCAAAACATGATAGTAACAATCCACAATTAGTTTCATTAATAAGCTAAACTGATATCTAAAGATGGAACTGTAGCTCCATCCTCACTATTGGTTAGGTGGGCTGAACCTTGAATAATTAGGGGTGTGTTATTTTAGATTAATTGTCTTCAGTCGCCAGATTCATCAATACCTGATCGTGCGATGGAGCGTATGCTGAGATTGAACCTGGTACGCACATTTCACAAATCATGTGAAAGTTGGCGTAAATTCATTTTTACATCCAGATCTGCACCAATTCCCACACAACATTGATAAATGAGGGTCATGGTGCTGTTTTGAGGAAAATTTGGGAATTCAACAAGCAGCAGAACTGAAAACAAGAAAACTTTCTGCTGTCTTCTTAATGAGTCAGTAAGATTTATAGAAACCCCTCTCCTCTGTATCCTGAGGCCAGTTAGGAGCTTTGACAAGAGTTGCTGTTAAATTGTACTTATTTTACATTGAGCACGCATTACTCTCTGCTGTTAGATACAACAGACCAAAGAAGTCCAGCTTTTTCCCCCTTCTAGGGGAAAGTGTTTACCCAAAGTGTTTTTGCTCAAAAACATTAAACATGTTCAAATAAGGGGGACAGGAGAGAAGTAAAAATCAAGACCTGAAGAAAACAAAGCATGATGTTCTTTAGTCTGAGACTGCTCCAAAACTAAAAGAAGAAGACAAAAGAATAAGATGAGGGGAATTTCACATGCTTACCGTGTTAGAGTTCAGTCAGTGCTGGAGAAACAAGACTGAGGAGTTGACAGGGCAGACCTACCTGCTTTAAAGGTGGGGGGCATGCATCACAGATTACAGTAGTACTATTATCTCTATGGGATCAGGACTGAGACTATGCTGAGAATTCATAAAAATTTGATCTCAAACAGGTCAGGATCAGGGCATAACAAAGGAAAACACCTGTGTAAGCTCATTATGTCGTCTGAGTTTTTCACCTTCACATTTTGAAGTGATTGGTCCCAGTTTGTACGGTTGTTGCTATCTCAAAATTCGCTCTAAGGTTTCAGTGTGAGCTCACTCTGGTTTGACAGGTTTTCTTTTCACTCTGTTGAATACAAATCAAACATTGTCTCATCCTGGTTCTGTTCATCTTCAGGAGGGAAGTGAAGCGCGACTCTCTTTGACTTAGGGCGGGGACAAATCACCATGTGACAAGAGTTCAAATACCTGTCAGAATGTGAGGCTGTTTCTCTCTCTGAGCAACACACAGAGACTAATGCACACTTTTATAACCAGCAGTCCAGACCATTGTAACACTCTCCTGTCAGGTCTCTTCAAGAAAACTGTTCACCAACTGTAATTAATTCAAAATGCACCAGTCCTCACTGAAACCAGAGGGACAGCTCACAATAACACTGTGAGCAAGTACACAAAGGATAAACACAAGCAAAACTCAGTCATTGTTATCAAAACAAACCTGAAATGCAAACAGTATGACTTACCATGAAAAGTCAAAATGCCACAGCAACAGCCTAAAACTCTCAACCTGTGTCATCCAAGAAAAATAAAGAAATACATTTATAAGTAGAAATTCTATTTATGGTCTGTGGAGTTTATTTCATTTACACTCAATCCCACTTTTTTATTTTTATTTTTATTTTTTCCTTTTCCTGCAGGTTAAAAGGAATGTACCTTTAAGAGCTGAAACAGACATTTTGCTCACTCAGTTAATTTAAAAGGCTGCATTTTTGAATATTTGTTATACACAATTATACAGCAGTCACATTGAAATGAAGTATAACCTAATGAAACAGCAATAATCTAATTTAATCCGTACGTATCTTTAAGTGATGCTTTTTTTGGGGGGCAATTGGATTTCCACAATCAAAAAATTCTGATTCTTTTAAAGACTGTAGATGAGGAATCCCTAAATTTCTTACAATTATCTGAAAATTGAATGTTGAGAAACATTGTTCTTGAACTGTTCGACTACTTTTTTCACTCAGTTGTTGACAAAGTGATGAACTTTGCTCCAGCTTTGCTTGTGAAGAACTGAGCCTTTTGGAGGTTGCTCCTTTTATACCCAATCATGACACTCACCTGTTTCCAATGAACCTGTTCACCTGTGGAATGATCTAAACAGCTGTTTTTTCAGCATTCATCAACTTTCCCGGTCTTTAGTTGCCTCTGTCTCAGCTTTTTTGAAACGTGTTGCGGGCATCAAATTCAAATGTATGAATATTTGCACAAAAACAATAAAGATTTTGAGTTTGAACATTAAATATGTCTTTGTGGTGTATTCAATTTAATATGTGTTGAAGAGGTTTTTGCAAATCATTGTATTCTTTTATTTTTTATTTACATTTTACGCATCATCTGAACTTCATTGGAATTGGGGTTGAATTTTTGAATATCACAGATGGAGGGATGGACTGTAATGCTACTATGCAATGTCAAGTCATCTCACAGTTTTATTGCTGGGGATCAGATTAAATCCTCACTCTGTAATATGTTGATCTGGAAACTTCTT
Organism: Thalassoma bifasciatum; assembly: GCA_008086565.1. Taxonomy (NCBI): domain Eukaryota; kingdom Metazoa; phylum Chordata; class Actinopteri; order Labriformes; family Labridae; genus Thalassoma; species Thalassoma bifasciatum. Next base: position 111,692 of record RPOG01001066.1, on the reverse strand, counting down.
TCAGAAATTTGACTCTCTTTCTACGGCATGAAAACCTCTCATGCTTTCAGTTTGAATTTTGATCATTGGTGCCATCTAGTGACAGAAACATGTCACTGTGGCTTCACTCTGATCTCTGAGACTGAAGATGTGTTTTAGACAAATATTTCAGACTAAAACAAACACTCTGAGTGAAATATTTGGGGGGTTTTTTCATCTAAATGACAGATTATTTTTGTTATTTTTGTTTTTCTACCTTAAAGCGTGTGAGTCCAAACCTGAAAGTGCAAACAGGAGTTCTGGGAGAGACGACTCAACATGTTGGACTAAAACTATCATCAGCTCTGTTCTGTTTTTATCATTTTATTCTCTAACAGAAATCATTTCAAGGCCAGAGGTAGCTAGGAAACACTCTGATAGCTCAGCAAAACTCTTAGGTATCAGATAAAATTCTAAATGATGAGAGAAAAAGCTGAAATTGAATAACAAAAAAGTCAACTTCTAGAATAAAAAGTCTCTTTTTTGTGGTGTTTTATTGAAAAGTGCCAAACCAAAGTGATCAGAGGTCTGAAATCTGCTCTGGTCCAGCTTTGTTTTAACCTAATGGAGTAAAACTCATGAGATCAGCTTCTTTTTAGATGGTTTGCTCTTTTTTCTCTGTTCCACTCAAACCATTACCTCATACTTTCAGAATGAAACACCCCTGCAACGACTTTTTTCTTGGAGATTATTTTCACTTTTAGTCTTGTAACTGCTGCAGTGAATGTTTTCTCTTCACTTTAAACTCACTGAGCTGTAAAGTCCCCTCGTCCAAACAGTGAGTCAGGAAAAAAAATCCTCCAGAGTTTGACCTAAACCTGATTATTCAAGGTGCATGTTTTAATAAAATGAATAAAAAGAACTCACTCATGGAAACACAAATGTATTCTCACAGCAGAAAAGAATCAAATCTGTCACAGTTCAAACTTCAGGAACTTATTTAATAAACAAACTGAACTTGTTTTTTTTTTTTTTAACTGTCTCTGAGCTTAAAACTGGATTCGAAATACGAACTCAAATTTGTCACAGGAAAAAAAAAACCTCTGCCATCTACTTTAATAACTCTGCGCTCTTGTCTGACAACTGCTGCCTATTTTGGGGTGCCGCATTTTATAAATCGAGTGTTTTACTTTCGGTTTGACCGAAGGGGCGTTACCCTGCTCAAGCCCCGTCCATGACTGAACTCAGCTCTGCAGCAGGAAGAGAGGCTCCAAAACGACAACAGATCAAAAACCCTCTGATGGCTTTTCTACAAACCTGTGAGAACGAAAAACAACTCTTTTTCACTTCTTGCACTGCTTCAAAGTGGGTGTGTATGTTTAAATTCCGTGTTGCAGAGATTTTTTTGTGTGCAACATATATTTGCATCACAAACTCAAACGAAGTAAGTATTTCTTTACTTGATGATAAATGTTGGAAATCTCTAAATGTGATCATCAGGGTGATTCCCGACCTAAAGGAACTTTGACGTTATTAACTTTCAGTTTAATGTCCAATTTAGACGCTTTTGTGTTTTCTTGTTTTTCATTTGCTCTTGTTTGAGATTTTTGTTTATCAGTTTCTACATCTGTGACAGCTGTGGTTGTGGGCGTAAATTTCCTGTTTTCAAACGGTTTGTGTTTGTGTGTGTGTGTGTTTTCTCTCAGGGTTCTGAGTCTATTTGCACACACCTTTACATACTCTATTTTTGTACCCCATATTTGTAAACTACTGTTACTTTTGTGATTGTAAATGTTTTATTTTCCTATCTTAATTAATCGTCCTGCTTATATTGTTTGTTTTATTCTTTCAAAACCCTGGCACTCTGTCTGTATGTCAGTTCCACATTTGTTTGCTCCTTTTTGTAATGTTGTTTAAATTCTTCTAATAAAACTAAATAAAAACCCTTCTCACACTCAGGTGTGGCTTTCTCTGCCACTCTCAGGCTCACATCTCCAGTAGGACATGTAGTGGTTATTAAAATGAAGTGTATCAGTTCTTGTTGCTGGTTCATTGATTGTTTGAGGTTTTATTCGCCTTGACATGCTCATCTGATAACACTGAATGACTTTATGGTTTCAAGTGGACACTTTGATAATAATTCATCAATATATCATAATTATGATACGAGTAATGATAATGATAATAATGACTGTAGACCATGTTCCTTACTCATCTGTTTGTATCTCTATTTGTGTCTGCTTCCCTTATTTGCATAAAGAAATATTTCAGTGTTTCTGCTTTTTTTTCATGAGATGTGCTCTACAAACCAAAACAGACATTATTTTTCAAATGTGTGTTCCTACCAAAAAAAGGTCACACACTCTAATAATATTTGATTGCACCACCTTCAGCTTTGATTTCAGCTCACATTCGCTGTAGCATTGTTTCACTAAGCTTCTGCTATGTCACAAGATTTTTTTCCATCCAGTGTTGCATTAATTTTTCACCAAGATCTTGTTTTGATGATGGTAGAGTCTGACCACTGCACAAAGTCTTCTCCAGCACATCCCAAAGATTCTCAATGGGGTTAAGGTCTGGACTCTGTGGAGGCCAATCCATGTGTGAAAAATGTCTCACGCTCCTTGAACCACTCTTTCACTATTTGAGCCCCATGAATCCTGGCAGTCATTTTGGGTTATGCCCGTGCCATTAGGGAAGAAAAATGCTTAATACATGCCAATGATTTGACCCTTCTTAAACAGACTGACATCTGTTCCGCCACCACAGGATGGGTTTTTCCCCGTGGTTATTTAAGAAATGAGAAGTTACTCATTACATCAGCTGGGGTTAAATAAATTGTTTCCTGCTCCAAGATAATCGCCCATGCAGTACTAATCCAATAGGAGACTTGTAACTGTTTGCTCAGTTAAATCCAGGTGGCGTCTTTTTTTCTTGGCCAGGCAGTATGTTTCCCTAGCGTTGGAAAAAAAACTTATCAGTCACAGTTGAGGCTGGAGTACTCAGAAAGAGTTTGTGAAGTTTAGGGTTCACTGTTTTGTGAGTTTTTAGCAGGTCTTCTGTTCATTTCAGGGGAAAAACTAAATAGATTCTCCTGTCCTACAGCATATTCAATTCAACCAAGTGATTCACATGAACCTATCAGGGGGTGTATTATTGTTAGAGGCACGAAACCGCATCAAATGTCAGCCAAGTGTGTTAGATGTCACATGACCAAACCAGCACAGTGGTTCAACACATTTGTTACATGAGTCATAGCATTTATGTCAAAGGACCAACACAGCTCAAACTGTTTCAGAATTAAACTGCAGCTGTGTGTAAAAAAAACCAGGGTTATAAAGAAATGAGTTTTAATGATATAGGACAAACTGTAGCACTGACCTTTGACCTTTTGTGTGTGTGTGTGTGTGTATGTGTGTGTGTGTGTGTGTGTGTGTGTGTGTGTGTGTGTGTGTGTGTGTCAGGATGAAGATGGTCTCCAGGTTCCTGTTGTTCATGGCTCTGAGCTGCTGTGTCTGTGGTAAGTTTCTAGCGTCACTTAATTCTCCACAAAGTGAAAAGAGGAGATCAACTTTGCAGGGTTTTTACACATCCTTAGAAAGTCTTAAAAAAAATCTTCATTTCATGTATTTACAACTAAGACCTTAAAAAGTCTTAAATTCATTAGAATTGTATCTTGTGGTCTTAAATAAATAACTCAAAGTAAACAAGTCAAACTAGAATTTGTAAGGGCAGGATTTTTTAATGTCTTTTTTTTTTTTTTTCCCCACAGGACTTACAAGCTGCTGATATAAATTATCTGCATCCGAGCTGGGCAGACTATTGGTTACTGTTTGCACTTGTACATGCAAACCATTAATCAGTGAGGATCACTTTATGATCAACAAACAGACGAAAAATAAACTTGAATGGGTCTCATTGAGTGACACACATGCTGTGATTGGGTTGTAATACAGCCCAACTATCGACTGTATTTATGTGTATGGTTTTAATTTCATTCAAAGTGACATTAAAAATGTCTTAAAAAGTCTTAAATTCGACTCGCCGAATGCAGGTACCCTGAGACTGAGTAAAAGACGTCAACACTTCCTTTTGAAAATGTGTGTAAAGACTCACATGTTCCAGTGTTTTTCTGCTCCTCTCTCTCTCTCTCTCTCTCTGTCTCTCTCTCTCTCTGTCCCCTCTACAGGATTAGAGCTGAACGTGACTCACAGCTTCTATCAGGCAGAGGAGAAGCAGAACATCACCCTGGACTGGACCTTCACTCCTAAACCACAGACAAATCTCAAATACCTCTTTATTTTCTGTTACATGGTCACTGAAGGAAAAGTTTTAGTTCTACTTGATTTTCAGGAAGGAGATGAGTTCTTAAAGTCTCAGAGTGAAGAATTTTCAGGACGAGTCCAGTTTGACAAAGACAAACTCACAGAGGGAAAAATCAGACTCAATGTGTCCTCACTCAGGACTGAAGACTCAGGAGAGTACTGGTGTTCGGTGCATTTACTCTTGGAGGAAATGTCAGTCGGCTGTTGGCTTAATGTGACTGGTGAGTTTATTTTTTATGAAAAAGAAGACGCTGAGAGAAAACTGTTTCTCTTTCCATGACTGACTCTAATCTGTTGGTCTCTCTACAGCAGCCAGGAATCAGACTCACTCCACCACTGAACCTCAGGAACAAGACTCAGGGGGTCCAGGAGAGACCGGGCTCTACTGGGGACTGGGACTGGGACTGGGACTGACAGCAGCTGTGGTTTTGATTGGCTTGTGTTTTGTTTTTCATCAAAACCTAAAAAAAACTTTGCCTCAAGGATGGAGCAGACCCAATGAAGAGACAGACCTTGAGTTACTTTAGTTCAGCACAGTCTAAAAACTTCAGCACAGAGTTTAAAGACTGTTTATAGACCCATGATACTTCATTTTTTCAAGGCTCCTCTTGGTGGATTTCAGTTTCACCTCCAGCACCATCCAGAAACACCTGCTGATCCGCAAACTGCACCCATTCAACATCCCTGCCTGTCTGAGTCACTTCATCCACATGTCCCTGAGCAACAGACTGTAAAAAGAAAAAGTGGGCTCAGTCACATCACCAGTCCTCACCATCACCTCCAGAGCAGCCGTGTTTTTCCTTTTTCAGTTTCTGTATGCATCACATTGTTTATATACTAGGATTTAGCTGTTAGCAGCCCGTAACATGCCAATGCTAACTGGTGCAAGGACCGATGTTCCCTGTGACCTAAAGAGAAAGAGTCAGGACGATGTTGATCCTGCCGTGTGAGCTCATAAGCAACAACATGGACCTGTCCTTCCATCCATCACTATGGAGAATGTAAGATCTGTGTCCAATAAGATGGAGCGGCTATCGGCACTAACCCAGCACCAGAGAGAAAACCAGAGAGCAGAATAGCATCATGCTCGTCACAGAGACATGGCTAATGGAGCTAACACCGGACACAACCCCCCATTGGAAGGATTTCACCTGCTGTAAGCGGACAGGAAACAGGAGAGAGAGAGAGACTGGAGGTAGAGAGTGACTACAGAACCATGGACAAGCTGTCGTTTCTCATGGACTTTCTCATTTATTTATTTATTAATTTCTACTTTTATTTTTCTAAGCCCCACTCAGTGGCAGCTTGTTTCAGCAGCTCTGTATTTGTCGTTCCTTTATTAGTTGATACTTATGATATTATATTTATACATTCTTGGACTTTTGCATTATACATTTTCTTGCATTGCAGCAGTGAGTGCAAATTTCTCCTCATGGGGTGAATAAAGTATATTATTTTATCTTATCTTACACCACCATGTCTACTACAGCCATCTTCAATGTATATTCCTTTTTCTCTGTTAACAAAAGGTGTTTGATGATGTTTCTGTGATGTACATATCTGTTTAATGTTTGTCATATGTTTGCTGTCTGTGTGTGTCACTGTGCAGTGTGAAAACCAGTTTCCCTTCTGGGACAATACCTCTAAATCTATCTATGAAGATGAAATATTGTGTTTTTTGACTTGTGTCACTTTTGTATTATTTTTGATGGAAGCTTCAAATAATCTAAGTTTTCTGTCTGTTCTGTCTTTTTATGTAAGAAATATTGAGTTCACTGTAAATGTTTTAAGATGAATAAGACGCTGTTACAATGCACACTTTTTCACTGTATGTCAGTTTTTTCTCATGGTGTTGATCTGCTTTAGTATAAAGATTTAAATCTGACTCTCACAGTTGAAGGACAAACAGCTTCTTGAAGTTGGTTATAAACTCATCATAGTTTTTGCTGCAGAGCTGATTGTAGAAATGTCAAAAGTTCCTCTCATGACTTCGAGGATACAACACGCCTGGATTCAGCTCAAAGATTAGAGATGAAAAGAGAAAGTGTTGAAGAAAAATGAAAAAAGTCAATCAGGCTCAGAGTTCACATTTCAACACAAACATTTATTGTTTCACTGAACAAAGGTCACAATTTCTCCTCTGTTTACTCAAAAATGATACAAGTTGAGCTTATATAAAAGAATCTTGGAAACTTATTGTTAAATGAATGAAAGAATAAAAGTTTACAGGTTTGTAAAACTAAAGGGTTTGAATCTAATGATGAGTCCTGAAGGTTGTAACTGGATGGTGCTGAAGGTTAAACTGAAATCCACAAAGAAAAACCTTTAATAAATGAAGTATCATGGGTCTATAAAAACAGTCTTTAAGCTCAGTGCTGAAGTTTTTAGACTCTGTGCTGAACTAATGTAACTCATGGACCGTCTCTTCATTGGGTCTTCTCCATCCTTGAGGCGAAGTGATTTTTAGTTTTCGAGGAAAAACAAAATAAAAAGCAATCAAAACCACAGCTGTTGCTGCCAGTCCCAGTCCTAGTCCCCAGTTGAGACCAGTCCTTCCTGGACCCCCTGAGTCTGGTTCCTGTGGTTCAGTGGTGGAGTGGATCTGATTCCTGGCTGCTGTAGAGAGACCAACAGATTAGAGTCAGTCATGGAGAGAGGAACAGTTTTCTCTCAGCTTCTTCTTTTTCATAAAAAATAAACTCACCGGTTACATTAAGCCAACAGCTGACTGACTTTTCCTCCAAGGGTAAATGCACTGAACACCAGTACTCTCCTGAGTCTTCAGTCCTGAGTGAGGACACATGAAGTCTGATTTTTCCCTCTTTGAGTTTGTCTTTGTCTAAGTGAACCCGTCCTAAAAACTCTTCACTCTGAAACTTTGAGAACTCAACTCCTTCCTGAAAATCAAGTAAAACTGAGACTATGCCCTCAGTGACCATGTAACAGAAAATAAAGAGGTATTTGAGATTTGTCTGTGGTTTAGGAGTGAAGGTCCAGTCCAGGGTGATGTTCTGCTTCTCCTCTGCCTGATAGAAGCTGTGAGTCACGTTCAGCTCTAATCCTGTAGAGGAGAGAGAGAGAGGGAGAGAGAGAGAGAGAGAAGAGCAGTGGAACATGGGAGTTTTTACCCTATGGTCTTGACACACATTTTCTAATGGAAGTGTTGAAGTTTTTCACTCAGTCTCAAAGTGGATCTCCTCTTTTCTCTTTGTGGAGAATAAAGTGAAGCTGTAAACTTTACCACAGACACAGCAGCTCAGAGTCATGAGCAGCAGGAACCTGGAGACCATCTTCATCCTGACACAGGACACAGAGAATGTGAGAGAGAGAGACAGAAAGAAAGAGTGAGTTTGATGCTAATACTGCAATGACATGTTTCTATCACTAGAGGGCGCCCACGTCCAATAACAGCATTACAGGAAATCTTACAGGGGCCCACATGGCCCACATTTGTGTGAAGGACTGTGGGTATTCCCCTCAAAATATTCAGTTCTTGTGCTAAAAATTCAGAATGTATATTCATCTGTTTTATACAGTCTATGATATTCATTTTGGCTTATTTCCATTTTTTTCCCCAATGCACATCTAGGAAATAAACACATTTTTACCAAAAACATTTATAATTGCAACAATTTCTGGGAGAAATGGTGTATTTTCTGGGAAATCCCAGGGGTACCAATACTTCTGTCCATGACTGTATATATTGTTCATTTCAATGATTTTCCCCTGTCGGTGTCTTTATTCACTGTTTGTTTGTCGACTGTATTGTGGACCTCTGCTGTAAAGCAGTTTGTGAACTGTTTTTTTTAAAGGTGCTCTTTGAATAAAGTTATTATTTTTTGCTTGTAATCAGTGTGTGTATAAGAAATGAACAGGGCCATTTTTAAAGATTCTGTTGTCATTATGATTTAAAAAGAGTAAACACAGTTGTTTGTTAATAAACAACTTTTGCTTTTACCATATGAACCTTCACGGACCCTGAGATCCTCCGGCACTGGTCTTTTAAAAATACCCATTGTTAGAACTCATACTTTTGGTGAGGCATCTTTTCAATACTATGGCCCCCGTCTGTGGAACAGCCTGCCGGAGGACCTGAGGGCCGCAGAGAACGTTCATATTTTTAAAGGCAAGCTCAAGACCCACTTATTGCTGTGAATGCGGCAAGGCATTCACAGCTTATGTTCTTCTATTTTCAAAAAAGTTTATTCTTCTTCATTCTTCCGCCCACTTTTTTGGATCGCTTCTTCTTCCACAAATTTCAACCGATTTTCACCGTTCAAACTTCAAAACGACCGGCTCATTCAGGACTGGTGCGCTATGACTTTTCAGACCGGTTTCACTATTACTTTCAGAGATATTTCACTTTTTTCGCGATTTTTCTTCCATCTGGAATGACTGTAAAACTTTCAGATTCTGAAGATTTCTGCAAAGTTTTTCAGCCTCATTCAGCCCCTTCTCATTCAGTCATACTTTCAGCCAGAAACTTCATTCTACCTGCAAAATGTTCAGCCATCGTTTGGCTTTCTTCAGTATATTTCAGCTTCTTTCTATCATCTATAGTTTCTTCACAAAACTCCTTCAAAGGTCATGAAGTTTCTCAGCCCTTGCAGCAGTTTAACATTGGTGTGTATGTGGTGGAATGTTCAAACTGTAGAGTGAGGATTTGAATTTTAGAGTGTGGACCAGGAGGGAAATCACCTGGAAACTTTTTAGATAAACAGGCCCAGGAGCCCCAACTTTCACTCCACATACTCAAATATGAATATGACTCAATAAATGACTGTGGGTAATCCCCTCAAAATATTCAGTTCTTGCGCTAAAAATTCAGAATGTATATTCATCTGTTTTATACAGTCTATGATATTCATACAGTAGGTCAGTCTGACTCACATCAAGTTTTTGTAAGTTTATGTGCAGATTGCTGCAGAAGCATCAGTCCGTTTGCACTCCTCAGCTCTTTCTCTTGTCCCTTCTTGGTGTGACACACAATTCTAAAAAGGTGCCAAAACTTTTTTTTTGTTTAGATTGTGCCCATTTTGGCTTATTTCCATTTTTTTCCCCAATGCACATCTAGGAAATAAGACATTTTTACCAAAAACATTTGTAATTGCAACAATTTTTGGGCAGAAATTGTGTATTTTCTGGGAAATCCCAGGGGTACCAATACATCTGTCCATGACTGTATATTGTTCATTTCAATGATTTTCCCCTGTCTGTGTCTTTATTTATTATTGTTTGTTTGTCGACTGTATTGTGGACCTCTGCTGTAAAGCATTTTGTGAACTGTTTTTTTAAAGGTTCTCTTTGAATAAAGTTATCATTATTTTTTGCTTGTAATCAGTGTGTGTGTATAAGAAATGAACAGGGTCATTTTTGAAGTTTCTGTTGTCATTATGATTAAAAACAGTAAACACAGTTGTTTGCTAATAAATGGCTTCACCCAACCTCTAACCATGAGTGACAGAAAGGTTTTTGTGTTATCATTCAATTTTTTGGAGAAAAGGCCAAAAAAATCAGCAAACTCTGCTGGAGGGTGTGGGTGTGAACTTTTAGTCACAACTGTGAGTTAACAGCCTGTGCTTCTGTGTATAGCTGCGGTGAGTCGTGAGTCAAACAACCACCAAACAAGAGTCAACACTCCCATCTCTATGGGATCAGGGCATAACAAAGGAAAACACCTGTGTAAGCTCATTATGTCGTCTGAGTTTTTCACCTTCACATTTTGAAGTGATTGGTCCCAGTTTGAACGGTTGTTGCTATCTCAAAATTCACTCTAAGGTTTCAGTGTGAGCTCACTCTGATTTGATAGGTTTTGTTTTCACTCTGTCGAATACAAATCAAACATTGACACATTCTGCTTCTCTTCATCTTGAGGAGGGAAGTGAAGCGCGACTCTCTTTGACTGAGGACGGGGACAAATCACCATGTGACAATAGTTCAAATACCTGTCAGAATGTGAGGCTGTTTCTCTCTCTGAGCAACACACAGAGACTAATGCACACTTTTATAACCAGCAGACCAGACGATTGTAACACTCTCCTGTCGGGTCTCTTCAAGAAAACTGTTCACCAACTTTAATTAATTCAAAATACACCAGTCCTCACTGAAACCAGAGGGACAGCTCACAATAACACTGTGAGCAAGTACACAAAGGATAAACACAAGCAAAACTCAGTCATTGTTATCAAAACAAACCTGAAATGCAAACAGTATGACTTACCATGAAAAGTCAAAATGCCACAGCAACAGCCTAAAAATCTCAACCTGTGTCATCCAAGAAAAATAAAGAAATACATTTATAAGTAGAAATTCTATTTATGGTCTGTGGAGTTTATTTCATTTACACTCAATCCCACTTTTTTTTTTTTTTCCTTTTCCTGCAGGTTAAAAGGAATGTTCCTTTAAGAGCTGAAACAGACATTTTTCTCACTCAGTTAATTTAAAAGGCTGCATTTTTGAATATTTGTCATACACAATTATACAGCAGTCACATTGAAATGAAGTATAACCTAGTGAAACATCAATAATCTAATTTAACCCGTACGTATCTTTAAGTGATGCTTTTTTGGGGGGCAATTGGATTTCCACAATAAAAACCATATGATATTAATTTAAATCCAGTTAGGTATGATTTTTTTATTTGGCCGGTGGAAAGTATTTTTGGCAGGTAAATTTTCAGAACTCACTGGCCAATGGCAGATGAGGTAAAAAGTTAATTTTATGCCCTGGTCACAGGCATTCAGTATTGGTTCTTAGCCCTGCTGCTTACATTCAGAGATTTCTCCAGATTCTCCCATTTTTCTGATTATTTCAAAGACTATAGATGAGAAATCCCTAAATTTCTTACAATTATCTGAAAATTGAATGTTGAGAAACATTGTTCTTGAACTGTTCGACTACTTTTTTCACTCAGTTGTTGACAAAGTGTGAACTTTGCTCCATCTTTGCTTGTGAAGAACTGAGCCTTTTGGGGGTTGCTCCTTTTATACCCAATCATGACACTCACCTGTTTCTAATGAACCTGTTCACCTGTGAAATGATCCAAACAGCTGTTTTTTCAGCATTCATCAACTTTCCCAGTCTTTTGTTGCCTCTGTCTCAGCTTTTTTGAAACGTGTTGCGGGCATCAAATTCAAATGTATGAATATTTGCACAAAAACAATAAAGATTTTGAGTTTGAACATTAAATATGTCTTTGTGGTGTATTCAATTTAATGTGAGTTGAAGAGGTTTTTGCAAATCATTGTATTCTTTTATTTTTTATTTACATTTTACGCATCGTCTGAACTTCATTGGAATTGGGGTTGAATTTTTGAATATCACAGATGGAGGGATGGACTGTAATGCTACTATACAATGTCAAGTCTGTTCACTGTTCACAGTTCACTCTGATCTCTGAGACTGAAGATGTGTTTTAGACAAATATTTCAGACTAAAACAAACACTCTGAGTGAAATAGTTGGGATTTTTTTCATCTAAATTACAGATTATTTTTTGTTATTGTTTTTGTATTTCTACCTTAAAGCGTGTGAGTCCAAACCTGAAAGTGCAAACAGGAGTTCTGGGAGAGACGACTCAACATGTTGGACTAAAAGTATCATCAGCTCTGTTCTGTGTTTTTATCATTTTATTCTCTAACAGAAATCATTTCAAGGCCAGAGGTAGCTAGGAAACACTCTGATAGCTCAGCAAAACTCTTAGGTATGAGATAAAATTCTAAATAATGAGAGAAAAAGCTGAAATTGAATAACAAAAAAGTAAACTTCTAGAATAAAAAGTCTCTTTTTTGTGGTGTTTTATTGAAAAGTGCCAAACCAAAGTAATCAGAGGTCTGAAATCTGCTCTTGTCCAGCTTTGTTTTAACCTGATGGAGTAAAACTCATGAGATCAGCTTCTTTTTAGATTGTTTGCACTTTTTTCTCTGTTCCACTCAAACCATTACCTCATACTTTCAGAATGAAACACCCCTGCAATGACTTTTTTCTTGGAGATTATTTTAACTTTTAATCTTGTAACTGCTGCAGTGAATGATTTCTCTTCACTTTAAACTCACTGAGCTGTAAAGTCCCCTCGTACAAGCAGTGAGTCGGGGAAAAAAAATCCTCCAGTTTGACCTAAACCTGTTAATTCAAGCTGCATTTTTTTAATAAAATGAATAAGAAGAACTCACTCATGGAAACAGAAATGTTTTCTCACAGCAGAAAAGAATCAAATCTGTCACAGTTCAAACTTCAGGAACTTATTTAATAAACAAACTGAACTTGTTTTTGTTTTTTGTTTTTTTTCTTCCTCAACTGTCTCTGAACTTAAAACTGGATTCCAAATACGAACTCATATTTTTTCCTCACAGGAAAAAAAAAACCTCTGCCATCTACTTTAATAGCACTGCGCTCTTGTCTGGCAACTGCTGCCTATTTTCTGGTGCCGCATCATACAAATCGGCTTTTTTACTTTCGGTTTGACTGAACCGTTTGACTGAACTCAGCTCTGCAGCAGGAAGAGAAGCTCCAAAACGACAACAGATCAAAAACCCTGTGATGGCTTTTCTACAAACTCGTGAGAACAAAAAAAAAACTCTTTCACTTCTTGCACTGCTTCAAAGTGTGTGTGTTTAAAGTCCATGCTGCAGAGATTTTTTTGTGTGTGTGCAACATACATTTGCATCAGACTGAAACGAAGTAAGTATTTCTTTACTTGATGATATTTTTTGGAAATCTCTAAATGTGATCATCAGGGTGATTCCCGACCAAAAGAAACTTTGACATTATTAACTTTCAGTTTAATGTCCAATTTAGACGCTTTTGTGTTTCGGTGTTTTACCGCGGTGAACTTGGTTTTAGGTTGGATATTCGACGGACATTCAGTACCGACGAACCGCTGCAATCTCACGCTTCAAACCCAGGAATGGCAGCAGTAGAGCGGGTTAGTCCACTGAGAAGCCCCGCTGTCAAGAGTCGGTTTTGAAAACAAGGGACCGTCAATATATTATCCAATAGGCTCCTCAAGGAGACATTTCTTTCTTCAATAGCTTCCATGTCATATGATCAATATTCCTGAAAATGATCTTGTAAAATAGAAGTGACTCTGTACTACAAGACACACCACTTTTCATCTCTAATTTATACTGCAAAAAAATAATGGTTGGATTTAAATCCAAATTTAAACTGTTTTCTTCATTAGCTTCCATGTCATGCGACCAATTGTCTTGAAAAAAAGCAGTGACCAAGAACAATCAGACACACCACTTTTAATTTCAAGTTTGTACTGCTAAAAATAAATGGTCAATTTTATTAAATAATTTCAACTTTTTTCTTCAATAGCTTTCACGTCATGTGACCAAATTTCCTGAAAGTGATCTTGNATATATTATCCAATTCCGAGGAGTTCCTCTGTAAAGAAAGAAGTTATCGAAGGTACAGTATACTAGTTATAAGGACTTTTACTAGAACATTTTATCTTCACTGAGACATGATGTTCTGTGTGGTGAAAAGTAGAGATTAAATATGACGTTTTTTTATTACCAACCTAAATTTAGGTTTAAATTTGACAAAAGAAGTAATCGAAGGTACTCATGCGACCAATTGTCTTGAAAAAAAGCAGTGACCAAGAACAATCAGACACACCACTTTTAATTTCAAGTTTGTACTGCTAAAAATAAATGGTCAATTTTATTAAATAATTTCAACTTTTTTCTTCAATAGCTTTCACGTCATGTGACCAAATTTCCTGAAAGTGATCTACTTTTTATCGTCTCTGAGACTTGTTAGTCTGTGTGGTGTAAAATAGAGATTATACTTGAGGTTTTTTATTTTACCAACTTAAATTTAGGATTTAACTTGACCAAAGAAGTTATCTTTAGTTTTTAAAATTATTATCGGATCATAGACATACTTCACTGTGGTGAAAACTAAAGCCTAAACGTGAAGTTTTTTAAATGCTTAGATTTTATTGACAAATATCAACTCTTTTCTTCAATAGCTCCCATGTCATGTGACCGATTTTGCTGAAAGTGATTTCTAAAAATAGCCTAGTATCTGTACTAACTGACACACCACTTTTGATTTCAGATTTGCATTTCAAAATATTTTAGGGAGATTTTATTGACAAATTTCAACTCTTTTGGTCAATAGCCCCCATGTCATGTGACCAAATTTGCTGAAAGTGATTTCTAAAAATAGCCTAGTATCTGTACTAACTGACACACCACTTTTGATTTCAGATTTACACTTCAAAAAATTTACGGTAGATTTTATTGACATATTTTAACTGTTTTGGTCAATAGCTCTCATGTCATGTGACTGATTTTGCTGAAAGTGATTTTGAAAAATAGCCTAGTAATTGTACTAACTGACACACCACTTTTGATTTCGAATTTGCACTTCAAAAAATTTTCGGTAGATTTTTTTGACAAATTTCAACTTTTTTCTTAATAGCTTCCATGGCATGTGACCAATTTTCCTGAAAGTGATTTCTAAACATAGCCTAGTATCTGTACTAACTGACACACCACTTTTGATTTCAGATTTGCACTTCAAAACATTTACGATAGATTTTATTGACAAATTTCAACTCTTTTCTTCAATAGCTCCCATGTCATGTGACCAAATTTGCTGAAAGTGATTTCTAAAAATAGCCTAGTTTCTGTATGAAGTGACACACCATTTTTGATTTCAGATTTGCACTTCAAAAAATTTACAGTAGACTTAATTGACAAATTTCAACTCTTTTCTTCAATAGCTCCCATGTCATGTGACCAAATTTGCTGAAAGTGATTTCTAAGAAGCCTAGTAATTGTGTTAACTGACACACTACTTTTGATTTCGAATTTGCACTTCAAAAAATTTACGGTAGATTTTATTGACATATTTCAAGTGTTTTGGTCAATAGTGCTTATCTCATGTGACTGATTTTGCTGAAAATGATTTCAAAAAACTGCCTATTATCTGTACTAACTGACACACCACTTTTGATTTCGAATTCGCACTTCAAAAAATTAACGGTAGATTTAATTGACAAATTTCAACTCTTTTCTTCAATAGCTCCCATGTCATGTGACCAAATTTGCTGAAATAGATTTTGAAAAATAGCCTAGTTTCCGTATGAAGTGACACATCACTTTTGATTTCAGATCTGTTCTTCAAAAAATTTACAGTAGACTTAATTGACAAATTTCAACTCTTTTCTTCAATAGCTTCCATGTCATGTGACTGATTTTGCTGAAAATGATTTCACAACATAGCCTAGTATCTGTACTTACTGACACACAACTTTTGATTTCGAATTTGCTCTTCAAAANNNATCAGGAACTGTTAAGGTCAATTGGTCAAATAACATGAAGGCTATTGAATAAAACATTTGAAATTTTACTGAAAAATTAACATAAATTTTTTGGAGAACAATTACTGTATGAAAAGTGGTGTGTCTTATAGTTCAGAGTCACTGCTATATATCAGGATCTGTTGAGGTCAATTGGACAAATAACATGAAAACTATTGAATGAAACAGTTGAAATTTAGCTTTAAAGTGTACCATTAATACTGGATAAAATGTGGTTTGTCTTATTGTTCAGAGTCACTGCTATTTTACAGTATCATTTTTAGGATATTTGTTGATATTACATGGAAGATTTGGAAGAAAACTGTTGAGATTTGGAATTTAAATTCATTTCAATAATATCAGAGTACAAATTGGAGATGAAAGTTTGTGTGTTTTACTCTACAGAGTCACTGCTGTTTGTCAGGATCGATTTTCGGTGTGTTTACATGACAGGGAAGATAATGAAGAAAAGAGTTGAAATTTATCAATAAAATTTGCCTTAAATTTTTTGAAGTGCAAATCTGAAATCAAAAGTGGTGTGTCACTTCATACAGAAACTAGGCTATTTTTTGAAATCACTATCAGCAAATTTGGTCACACGACATGGGAGCTATTGAAGAAAAGAGTTGAAGTTTGTCAATAAAATCTACCGTTAATTTTTTGAAGTGCAAATTCGAAATCCAAAGTGGTGTGTCAGTTAGTACAATTACTAGGCTATTTTTCAAAATCTATTTCAGCAAATTTGGTCACATGCCATGGAAGCTATTGAAGAAAAGAGTTGAAATTTGTCAATAAAATCTACCGTAAATTTTTTGAAGTGCAAATCCGAAATCAAAA
This sequence comes from Thalassoma bifasciatum, assembly GCA_008086565.1. Lineage (NCBI taxonomy): Eukaryota > Metazoa > Chordata > Actinopteri > Labriformes > Labridae > Thalassoma > Thalassoma bifasciatum. The sequence goes on along the minus strand of RPOG01001066.1, from coordinate 95,256 downwards.
GTGGTGTGTCAGTTAGTACAGATACTAGGCTATTTTTCAAAATCTATTTCAGTAAATTTGGTCACATGCCATGGAAGCTATTGAAGAAAAAAGTTGAAATTTGTCAATAAAATCTACCGAAAATTTTTTGAAGTGCAAATTCGAAATCAAAAGAGGTGTGTCACTTCATACAGAAACTAGGCTATTTTTTGAAATCATTTTCAGCAAAATCAGTCACATGACATGGGAGCTATTGACCAAAACAGTTGAAATATGTCAATAAAATTTGCTTTAAATTTTTTGAACTGCAAATTCGAAATCAAAAGTGGTGTGTCACTTCATACAGAAACTAGGCTATTTTTTGAAATCACTTTCAGCAAAATCAGTCACATGACATGGAAGCTATTGAAGAAAAGAGTTGAAATTTGTCAATAAAATCTACCGAAAATTTTTTGAAGTGCAAATTCGAAATCAAAAATGGTGTGTCACTTCATACAGAAACTAGGCTATTTTTTGAAATCACTTTCAGCAAATTTGGTCACATGACATGGAAGCTATTGAAGAAAAGAGTTGAAATTTGTCAATAAAATCTATCGTACATTTTTTGAAGTGCAAATCTGAAATCAAAAGTGGTGTGTCAGTTAGTACAGAAACAAGGCAATTTTTCAAAATCTTTTTCAGCAAATTTGGTCACATGACATGGAAGCTATTGAAGAAAAGAGTTGAAATTTGTCAATAAAATTTGCTTTAAATTTTTTGAAGTGCAAATCTGAAATCAAAAGAGGTGTGTCAGTTAACACAATTACTAGGCTATTTTTCAAAATCACTTTCAGCAAATTTGGTCACATGACATGGAAGCTATTGACCAAAAGAGTTGAAATTTGTCAATAAAATCTACCATAAAATTTTTGGAGTACATTTTTTGCAATTAAAAGTGGTGTGTCTGATTGTTGGGTGTCACTGCTTTTTTCAGAAGGATGAGTAGTCACATGAAATGGAAGCTATTGAAGAAACTAGTCGAATTTTGAATACAAAGCTGACCATAAATTTTTTGGAGTACAAATCCGTGTTGAAAAGTGGTGTGTCCTTTAGTACATCGTCAGTGTAATTTTTCAAGTTCATTTTCAGGAATATTGGTCAGATTACATGGAAGCTATTGAAGGAAAAGCTGCCTCCTTGAGGAGTCTATTGGATAATATATTGACGGTCCCTTGTTTTCAACACCGACTCTTGACAGCGGGGCTTCTCAGTGGACTAACCCGCGCTGCTGCTGCCATTCCTGGGTATGAAGAGTGAGACAGCACCGGTACGTCTGTACTGAATGTCCGTCGAATATCCAACCTGAAACCAAGTTCACCGCGGTTCTTGTTTTTCATTTGCTCTTGTTTGAGATTTTTGTTTATCAGTTTCTACATCTGTGACAGCTGTGGTTGTGGGTGTAAATTTCCTGTCAAACGTTTTGTGTTTGTGTGTGTGTGTTTTCTCTCAGGGTTCTGAGTCTATTTGCACACACCTTTACATACTCTATTTTTGTACCCCATATTTGTAAACTACTGTTACTTTTGTGATTGTAAATGTTTTATTTTCCTATGTTAATTAATCGTCCTGCTTATATTGTTTTCTTCTTTCAAAACCCTTGCACTCTGTCTGTATGTCAGTTCCATATTTGTTTGCCCCTCTTTGTAATGTTGTTTAAATTCTTCTAATAAAGGAGAAAAAAAACGAAAATGAAAACAAAAACAAAAAAAAAACCTTCACACACTCAGGTGTGACTTTCTCTCAGGCTCACATCTCCAGTAGGACATCTAGTTGTTATTAAAATGAAGTGCATCAGTTCTTGTTACTGGCCCATGGATTGTTTGAGGTTTTATTCGCCAATTGTTAGAAATTACCCAGTTCTTTAGACGATCACCTCCCAAGAATCACGTGAAGAAGAACAGTTCCTCAGTTCAGCATTTATTCAGGGCACAGATAAAGTTTACAGCGCTGGTCTCTCTCCATCACATCGCATCACATATAGGGCTTAGCATCTCTGTTCCCCACCCAGTTTCCTGATGAATGTCCTGGTTTGGGGGCCCAGGTACAAGACTCTTGGATCTGTGGCTGGAGGGCAGATATGTGCCAGACATAATCCTTACTCACTTTTTGATTGACATAATTGGTCATTATGTCAAGTTCAGCTGAGCATTCTATTTAGTCTTACGCTGCACATTAGACATCTTAATTATTCACAAGGTTGATATGAATTGTAGACGGATAGCTTGGTATTTTGTTAAGTGTTACACAGTCTGTTAGACATCTTTATCATCCTCAAGGATGATATGATAGCTGTGGCTCCAGCTTTGGTCTGTGACCTGTCAGAACCTTCACCTAGCTACATGCTCTACCAACACTCACACACTTTGATAGCACATCTCTCTAAAGTCTGAGGTAGCTGTGGGTTGAGACAGCCGTGTCAGTCATAGTTGATGGCCAATAATATACGGGTGTTTAGGTAACTCAACCTCTGTATAGGCGTAGCCAATGAATGTTATAAATGTCCAATATCCCCTGAGATCGGGGCTCACTCTTTGGGGGGAGACCAGCGCTGTAAACTTTATCTGTGACCTGAATAAATGCTGAACTGAGGAACTGTTCTTCCTCACGTGATTCTTGGGAGGTGATCGTCTAAAGAACTGGGTAATTTCTAACGCTTTCAAAACCCTTGCACTCTGTCTGTATGTCAGTTCCACATTTGTTTGCCCCTCTTTGTAATGTTGTTTAAATTCTTCTAATAAAGGAGACAAAAAGCGAAAATGAAAACAAAACAAAACAAACAAAAAAAAAACCTTCACACACTCGGGTGTGACTTTCTCTCAGGCTCACAGCTCCAGTAGGACATCTAGTGGTTATTAAAATGAAGTGCATCATTTCTTGTTACTGGCCCATGGATTGTTTGAGGTTTTATTCGCCTGGACATTCTCATCTGATAACACTGAATGACTTTATGGTTTCAAGTGGACACTTTAATAATAATTTATCAATATATCATAATTATAATACGAGTGATGATAATGATAATAACTACTGTAGACCATGTTCCTTATTCAGCATGTCTATTTGTATCCCTATTTGTGTATGCTTCCCTTATTATTTGCATAAAGAAATATTTCAGTGTTTCTGCTTTTTTTCATGAGATGTGCTCTACAAACCAAAACAGATTTTTTTTTTTTCACATGAGGTTGCTGGAAATACAGATTATATCATAGATTTTGGCAAAGTGTGTTCTGACCAAAAAAAGGTCACACACTCTAATATTTGCTTGGACCGCCTTCAGCTTTGATTTCAGCTCACATTCGCTGTAGCATTGTTTCACTAAGCTTCTGCTATGTCACAAGATTTTTTTCCATCCAGTGTTGCATTAATTTTTCACCAAGATCTTGTTTTGATGATGGTAGAGTCTGACCACTGCACAAAACCTTCTCCAGCACATCCCAAAGATTCTCAATGGGGTTAAGGTCTGGACTCTGTGGAGGCCAATCCATGTGTGAAAAATGTCTCATGCTCCCTGAACCACTCTTTCACTATTTGAGCCCCATGAATCCTGGCACAGTCATTTTGGGTTATGCCCGTGCCATTAGGGAAGAAAAATGCTTAATACATGCCAATGATTTGACCCTTCTTAAACAGACTGACATTTTCCGCCACCACAGGATGGGTTTTTCCCCATGGTTATTTAAGAAATGAGAAGTTACTCATTACATCAGCTGGGGTTAAATAAATTGTTTCCTGCTCCAAGATAATCGCCCATGCAGTACCAATCCAATAGGAAACTTGTAACTGTTTGCTCAGTTAAATCCAGGTGGCGTCTTTTTTCTTGGCCAGGCAGTATGCTTCCCTAGCGTTGGAAAAAAAACTTATCAGTCACAGTTGAGGCTGGAGTACTCAGAAAGAGTTTGTGAAGTTTAGGGTTCACTGTTTTGTGAATTTTTAGCAGGTCTTCTGTTCATTTCAGGGGGAAAAAACTAAATAGATTCTCCTGTCCTACAGCATATTCAATTCAACCAAGTGATTCACATGAACCTATCAGGGGGTGTATTATTGTTAGAGGCACGAAACCGCATCAAATGTCAGCCAAGTGTGTTCGATGTCACATGACCAAACCAGCACAGTGGTTCAACACATTTGTTACATGAGCCACTGCATTTATGTCAAAGGACCAACACAACTCAAACTGTTTCAGAATTAAACTGCAGCTGTGTGTAAAAAAACAAGGGTTATAAAGAAATGAGTTTTAATGATACAGGACAAACTGTAGCACTGACCTTTGACCTTTTGTGTGTGTGTCAGGGTAAAGATGGTCTCCAGGTTCCTGCTGTTCATGGCGCTGAACTGCTGTGTCTGTGGTAAGTTTCTAGCGTCACTTAATTCTCCACAAAGTGAAAAGAGGAGATCAACTTTGCAGGGTTTTTACACATCCTTAGAAAGTCTTAAAAAAAAATCTTCATTTCATGTATTTACAACTAAGACCTTAAAAAGTCTTAAATTCATTAGAATTGTATCTTGTGGTCTTAAATAAACTAGAAAAGCAATTTCTGAAGAAATTGCGCTGTGAATGCAGAAGCTGAAGCAGCTCGCGCTGAACTGCTAATGCAGAATCCTGAATATGCTGAATGACTGAATTTATCTGAAAATGGTTGAATGAATCTTGAAAAAGCTTGCGCTGAACTGCTGAATGCAAAATGTTGAAGAAGAACTCTTGAACATGAACATGAAAGCTTGGATGAAAGGATGAACGGAATGAAATAATGTCCTAAATGAAAATATAGATGGATGAATTAAAGAATCATCTGAATTAAAGGAAATGGATGAATCACAATGAAAGAATATCTTATCCCTCAAAGTTGTGTAGGAACTATCAGAATTATCAATGTTTGAGACAGTGAAGTGAGTGTGTGTGCTGTTGTGATTGTGTATGTGTGTGTGCCTGTGTGTGTGTGTGTGTGTGTGTGTGTGTGTGTACATGGTTAATATGCTTGTGTGTGTTGTGTGTGAGTGTGTGTGCTTGTGTGTTTGTGTGTGTACATGGTTAATGTGCTGATGTGTGTTGTGTGTGTGTGTGTGTGTGTGTGTGTGTGTGTGTGTGTGTTTGTGTGTACATGGTTAATATGCTTGTGTGTGTTGTGTGTGAGTGTGTGTGCTTGTGTGTTTGTGTGTGTACATGGTTAATGTGCTGATGTGTGTTGTGTGTGTGTGTGTGTGTGTTTGTTTGGTGTGTTTGTGTGTGGGTATATGTTTGGTGTGCTGGTGTGCTGTGTGTTGGTCAGTGATGCAGAGAAACAATCACTTGAGTATCTTTCTTCATCAGTGTTTTGATCTGTAGATATAAACAGGTGTGTCAGATCACAGGTCTCCATGGTAACCTGCTCGTTAGGCTGTTTGAAGCTGCAGCTGTTTGATTTAACTGACAGACAGTTGATGAGGAGCTGGATTTGAGCCAGGGACAAGGGTGCGAATCTCCTCTAGCTGCGCAAAATCGTTAAGGGCTAGCAGAAAAAGAAAACTATCATGAGATACACAAGGCTTAGGAGTATCTATTGATGTAAATTTCATGTCTGTTGAGCCACAGGTTTTACCAGAAATGTAAGTTAAAAAAGTGTTACTTTTTCTTTATCTCTCAGAAAGCTCCTCTCTCTCTCTCTCTCTCTGTCCCCTCTACAGGATTAGAGCTGAACGTGGCTCACAGCTTCTATCAGGCAGAGGAGAAGCAGAACATCACCCTGGACTGGAGCTTCACTCCTAAACCACAGACAAATCTCAAATACCTCTTTATTTTCTGTTACATGGTCACTGAGGGAAAAGTTTTAGTTCTACTTGATTTTCAGGAAGGAGATGAGTTCTTAAAGTCTCAGAGTGAAGAATTTTCAGGACGAGTCCAGTTTGACAAAGACAAACTCACAGAGGGAAAAATCAGACTTCATGTGTCCTCACTCAGGACTGAAGACTCAGGAGAGTACCGGTGTTCGGTGCATTTACTCTTGGAGGAAAAGTCAGTCGGCTGTTGGCTTAATGTGACTGGTGAGTTTTTATGAAAAAGAAGAAGCTGAGAGGAGAGTGTTATTCTTTTCATGACTGACTCTAATCTGTTGGTCTCTCTACAGCAGCCAGGAATCAGACTCACTCCACCACTGAACCTCAGGAACAAGACTCAGGGGGTCCAGGAGAGACCGTTCTCTACTGGGGACTGGGACTGGGACTGGGACTGACAGCAACAGCTGTGGTTTTGATTGGCTTGTGTTTTGTTTCTCGTCGAAACCTAAAAAGAACTTCGCCTCAAGGATGGAGCAGACCCAATGAAGAGACGGTCCATGAGTTACTTTAGTTCAGCACAGAGTCTAAAAACTTCAGCACAGAGTTTAGACCTGTTTATAAGACTGTTTATAGACCCATGATACTTCATTTTTTCAAGGCTCCTCTTGGTGGATTTCATTTTCACCTCCAACACCATCCGGAAACCCCTGCTGATCCGCAAACTGCACCCATTCAACATCCCTACCTGTCTGAGTCACTTCATCCTCATGTCCCTTAGCAACAGACTGTAAAAAGTAAAAGTGGGCTCAGTCACATCACCAGTCCTCACCATCACCTCCAGAGCAGCCGTGTTTTTCCTTTTTCTGTATTCGTCACATTGTCTATATACTAGGATTCAGCTGTTAGCAGCCCGTACCATGCCAATGCTAACTGGTGCAAGGACCGATGTTCCCTGTGACCTAAAGAGAAAGAGTCAGGACGATGTTGTTCCTGCCGTGTGAGCTCATAAGCAACAACATGGACCTGTCCTTCCATCCATCGCTATGGAGAATGTACGATCTGTGTCCAATAAGATGGAGAAGCTATCAGCGCTAACCCAGCACCAGAGAGAAAACCAGAGAGCAGAATAGCATCATGCTCGTCACAGAGACATGGCTAATGGAGCTAACACCGGACACAACCCCCCATTGGAAGGATTTCACCTGCTGTGAGTGGACAGGAAACAGGAGAGAGAGACTGGAGGTAAAGAGTGACTACAGAACCATGGACAAGCTGCCGTTTCTCATGGACTTTCTCATTTATTTATTTATTAATTTCTACTTTATTTTTTCTAAGCCCCACTCAATGGCAGCTTGTTTCAGCAGCTCTGTATTTGTCGTTCCTTTTTTAGTTGATACGTATTATATTTTTTCCTATACATTCTTGGAACTTTTGCATTATACATTTTCTTGCATTGCTGCTGTGAGTGTGATTTTCCCATTGTGGGATGAATAAAGCATATTATTTTATCTTATCTTACACCACCATGTCTGCTACAGCCATCTTTACTGTATATTCCTTTTTCTCCGGTAAAAAAAGATGTTTGATGAAGTTTCTGTGATGTACATATCTGTTTAATGTTTGTCATATGTTTGCTGTCTGTGTGTGTCACTGTGCTGTCTGTGAAAACCCTTCTGGGACAATACATCTCTATCTACCTATGAGGATGAAATATTGTGGGGTTTTTTTAACTTGTGTCATTTTTGTACTTTTTTGATGGAGGCTTCAAATAATCTAAGTTTTCTGTCTGTTCTGTGTATTTATGTCTTTTTATGTAAGAAATGTAAAGTTCACTGTAAATGTTTTAAGATGAATAAGAGGCTGTGTTACAATGTACACTTTTTCAGTTTTTTTTCAGTTTTTTCTCATGGTGTTAATCTGCTTTAGTATAAAGATGTAAATCTGACTCTCAGTTGAAGGACAAACAGCTTCTTCAAGTTGGTTATAAACTCATCATAGTTTACGCTGTAGAGCTGATTGTAGAAATGTCAAAAGTTGCTCTCATGACTTCGAGGATACAACACGCCTGAATTCAGCTCAAAGATCAGAGATGAAAAGTGAAAGTGTTGAAGAAAAATGAAAAAAATTCAATCACATTTCAACACAAACATTTATTGTTTCACTGAACAAAGGTCACAATTTCTCCTCTGTTTACTGTAAAATGATACAAGTTGAGCTTATATAAAAGAATCTAGGAAAACGTATTGTTAAAAGAATGAAAGAATAAAAGTTTACAGGTTTGTAAAATTAAAGGGTTTGAATCTAATGATGAGTCCTGAAAATTGTTCTGCTCTGACACAGGTTACTCTGTCAGTCACAATAACAGAGGAACATCCTTCTTCTCTCCTCATCCTCTGACTCTCACAGAGTAGCACACTGTAAAGTCCAATATGTTGATTTTACTTAAAAAAAAAACAAAAAAAACATGGATACTCAAATATAAAGTGTGAAAACATTTTATTTCCAGTAGTTCAAAAAGAAAATCATCATTTTGCTGATATCTTAAACAGTCAGTCTACGGCACAGAGCCAGCACTACAACAGCTGTTCTACACCATTTAGCATAATCAGTCAGTTATATGGAGTTTACAAACAGACTGAAGTGGTCTTGGAAAAGTCTGGTTTATGTCTGATCAAAATCCACAATTTACAATGAGATTATTGGCGCTGAAAAAAGGGTATTTCTGAAAGCTAATTCTTACCTTCCTGATTAGGTTAGATTGGACTGGATTGATTTGAAGTATGTCGAGGTCTCTATGATAACGTTAGGCTGGCTTACAGAATTTAAAAGATCTGTTTTCCTTTGCTGGAGACAAACTCTGAGATTTATTAAATAGTTTAAGTAGAAACAAGAGCTGAGCTGTCTGAAAGAAAAGACAAAAGAAAAGAAGAAAGATAAACAGGACAATAATGGAGCACGGGATGAAGACTAAAACATGAGCTGAAGCCTAAAAAAGTAGCTGAAGCCTAAAACAGGAGGGAAGGCTAAAACAGTGATTTAGGTAAAATGGGAGCTTAAGGCTAAAAAAGGTAATAAATGCTAAAACAGAAGCTTAAGGCTAAAACAGAGATTGGAGCCTAAAGCAAGAGCTAAAGGCTAAAACAGGGATTAAAGCCTAAAGCAAGAGCTAAAGGCTAAAACAGGGATTAAAGCCTAAATCAAGAGCTAAAGGCTAAAACAGGGATTAAAGGCTTAAACAGGAGCTGAAGGCTAAAACAGCGAAAAGTACATGAGACAAAAACATCACAGCACCATATTCTACACAGCGCACAGTAAACAAAGACTTTAATATGACAAATGACTTTATCAGTTAAATGGTTTGAAAAAATCAAACAATCAAGGGTTAAAACAGGATTTATAAATCCTGTTTTACCAGAGCTCAAGTGAGGTTCCTTCTGGGTGTGTCAGACCGTATTAATCCAAAGAGGCCTTTCAGCAAAGTCTGAGCATTCTCCACTCAAAAAAAGTTCAAAAATGGCTCCAATTTTTATAGAACCCCAGAGGTTTGTCCTTCAGCCAGTTGTTCATTTCTTCTTGGGGAATAAGTTCAGTAGTATTTCCAGTAGCCAAGAGTTTAGGAGGTATATCAGAAATCTATTGGAGTAGGATACACAGTCTGGAACTGAGCAAAAGCATGTGAAGCAGCCTCAACATACAAGGGTTAGGATTCAACACAGGGTGTAATCCAAGAGTACAAGACAGGGGGCTTGGATCCAGTTTTTTTTTTTTTTTTTCTTGAAGATGCCAGAAATTTCTTTACAAACCGTAATCCAAACATTTTTAACAAAAAGACAATCATATAAACAATGGTGATGTGATCCCTCTAAGATCTTACATTTATTATATTTGTTAATGTGTTTGTGCTAATGTTGATTCCTGTCCTCATGCAGCAGCTATACTGCAGTGATCTGTTCAAACCTGAGAGTCTGTCACTAAAATGGAGAGTCAGGTTATGTTTGCTCTGCTTGGTGAGGTTGGAGTTGGTAGATGAGCACTGGTAGGACATAACCCGTATTTACTAGCGTTACATGCTACAGGTATGTCTCAGAGCACCAGGCTGTGAGTGGCTAAGCTAAATGTAGCCGGCTACTAAACTGCGCTACAAACTTAAAAGGTTTGTTTGTTGTCATGTTTCAATGAACAGTGTCATGTAAGTGTTGATCAATCCATTACCCTGTTGCATTGCAGCAGGTAAAAAGTTGTCTAGAAAAAAAAAGTAGAGTGGAAAAGGAGCTGCTCTACTTTTACTTTCAAAACAAAAACATCTGCTCACAGTTACATTTAAGTGCAGAGCAAAGAAATGTATGTACAAAGAGCAGTGATTTCAGAACATCAAAAACACATGAACAGTTATAAAAAAGATAAAAACATTCAGACAGATAAAATCACGACATTTAACATTAATTTCACTGTTAAAAACACTTTCCTCCTTTAGTTCTAACACTCACTCTTTAATGAAGTGTAAAACATAGAGCAGCACTAATTTCATAACCAACTGATTAATTTCTCTGACTCACCATCAGCTCCTCTGTTCTACATTAAGATTGTCAAGTTAAATCTTTGTTCCCTCATTATTAAATTATCCTTCAGCTCTGATTGATCTTGTCATTGAACACCAATGTTTTTTTCTGTTATTTACAATAGATTAATGTGTATTTGAAGCAGAATTTCTTGGAGTGAGTTAGAAACAGTCTGTAAATATTAAAGAGCGTGTGCTCAAATATCCATCTTCTTTTCTCCTCCAGGGTTTAAGGGTGTACAGCTCCTCCCAGCTGTCATTGGGCCTAAAGCAGGATCCACTCCTCGGCCCTGTCTCCATCCATCACATTTTTTTTATCCTTCCTTGAGAAACGCTACAAAGCTGGTGTTTGTCCAACAAGATCTGAGATGAAGGTTTCTCTGAGTCTATCTCTGTATCTGTTCTTTTAGACGAGGGGGAATTATTAAATACAAGTAAACATAAGAGAACAACAATCAACCCCACAGGTGCTGCTGCCATTGCCAGGAACATTAACCAGTAGAGATTGGTCTCTCCTGGACCCCCTGAGTGTGGTTCAGTGGTGGAGTGGGTCTGATTCCTGGCTGCTGTAGAGAGACCAACAGATTAGAGTCAGTCATGGAAAGAGAAACAGTTTTCTCTCAGCGTCTTCTTTTTCATAAAAAATAAACTCACCTGTCACATTAAGCCTGCAGCCAACTGACTTTTCCTCCAAGGGTAAATGCACTGAACACCAGTACTCTCCTGAGTCTTCAGTCCTGAGTGAGGACACATGAAGTCTGATTTTTCCCTCTTTGAGTTTGTCTTTGTCTAAGTGAACCCGTCCTAAAAACTCTTCACTCTGAAACTTTGAGAACTCAATTCCTTCCTGAAAATCAAGTAGAACTGAGACTATGCCCTCAAGGAGCATGTAACAAGAAACAAAGAGGTATTTGAGATTTGTCTGTGGTTTAGGAGTGAAGGTCCAGTCCAGGGTGATGTTCTGCTTCTCCTCTGCCTGATAGAAGCTGTGAGTCACGTTCAGCTCTAATCCTGTAGAGGAGACAAAGAGAGAGAAAGAGAGAGAGAGATGAGCGATGAGCAGTTGAACATGGGAGTCTTTACACACATTTTCTAAAGGAAGTGTTGAAGTCATTCATTCAGTCTTCTCTCCTCTTTTCTCTTTGAGGAGAATAAAATGAAGCTGTAAACTTACCACAGACACAGCAGCTCAGCACCATGAGCAGCAGAAACCTGGAGACCATCTTCATCCTGACGAGAGAGAGTGTTGGAGAAATGCTGTACTGCTATGCTTGTAATCTATGTTATCATTCTGACGTCAAGGACAGACTGCTCATGCAGAAAGTAGGTATCAGCTGTTTACAGAATGTGGTCACATGATGTCCGTTCAAATATGCTGCCTGTTAACTGCTGGTTTTTACATGACTAATGACTATACGATCACGCCCAGATGATGATTTCACTGTGAATAAACCACCACTGATCAAGTTCACAGAAAACTTGAGTGCATAATGCACTCAAACTATTTTGTTTATTTTATGTTGTGCACATCTTACCCAGTTTTTTTGATTCATGTCAGCAGGACTTTTTACCTTTCATGCCTTGACATGCTCTTTTATGTCACTGTGACACACAGCGGGTCAGTGCCTATGAGCCTTTGTAGTAGTTGATTTCAAGAATTGTACAGAACAAAATGACAAATTACTGTTATCCTTGACATCTAGTCTACTCTGATAGAGTGTGGTCAGCTGGTCTGTGCCATGGGGGATGAACAGCTGATCCACACTGTAAAGTATGGACTGTCAGTGTAACATGAACAGGTATACACTGTGAAGCGCAGACAGACTGCCACCTGTAAAATAACTAAATTGTGGTCATGTACAGCACGCTCTTATTTCCACTGCTTGCCCTCCTCACTTGTGGTGACATGGTTTGGTAAGGAATTACATGAGGAAAATAGTATTTTTCACAGGAGATTACTGTAATTTGACTGTTTTCTTAAAATGAATATTTTATACCATGAAAGTACAGAGATTAGCCTGGAAAAAAAAGAAAAGAAAGAAAAAAAAAAAAAAAAACTGTAAAAGCACTGGCAGCATAGTTTCCAAATGGATACCGTAAAATTTCAGTCAAACACTGTAATACAAAACTACAGAAAATAACTGCGGTATTACAGTATCTGCTTGGAAACTTTGCTGCCAGTACTTTTACCATTTTTTACAAGTTTTTTTTAATACAGTGTACTCACCTGTTAGAGTTCACTCACAGCTGAAGACAACAAAAAACTCTGAATAGGAAACAGAGAGATCACTGTATCTTCTTGTAATAAGAATTCACTTCATCACTTCACTGAGCTGCAGTAAATATGAGAACATAGTACACTTTTTTTGCGGAAGGGAAACCGGTAAAATGTGACTGGTCATGAGGGAACTGAACGTGAAACTGTTAGCTTGTTTGAGGAACCTGATTGTTCCGTAACTTGTCACACTTTTGTGCTTCAGTGTTTGACTAATTTTATGGTGTCTATTTGGAAACTTTGCTGCCAGTGCTTTTAACTGTTTTTTTGTTGTTGTTGTTGTTTTTACATTTTTTCTTCACAGTCAAGATAATCTCTGTAATGTCATTGTAAAAAGTATTTATTTTAGGAGACATTTAAATCTGTACTGTACCAACTCTCCACACCGATGAACAAACAAACACACAATACCTTTATGACACCACTATACTGAACAATATCCCTTTATGTTCTGGAGCCTTTAATAAATAAATGACAGAACTTTGACTAGTCGGTAAAAGTATGAAAAACAACTGTGTAATGATCTGGAAAAATGGACAAAGATGTACAATTTTTTTTTAGAACAGACAGTTCAGAGCTCAAGATAAGAAAGACACAAAAGATCTGCATTATATATAAGCAGATGTTTAATTGTCACAAAGGTTAAACAGTGTTTTATTCATTTTAACTATATAATCTGAAAGTGTTGAAGGGACAATAAATCACAAACACTGACTGAAAATAATATTTATATAGCATCGATGTTACATTAGTTAGGTCACTGCCTAATGATCCAAATTGGACTGTAGACACTAAAAAGGTTCATGTTGACGCTTTAAACACTTAAACTGGTGATGTGATCAGAGGGATGTCAATACAGGTCGAATGGAAATGATCAAAAACTGACAGAGAGAAAAAGGCAGAGCTCATGGGTGATTCATGCTGTCTACACCTCATGGCTCTCATGGTGATCTACACTGCTACCATAGACATATATGGATATATCTGTATAGTGTCCCCTCTTGGAGTAGACAGGCCGTCTGTGTTTCACAGTGTAGACTGGTGCCCTCTGCTGGCACTATTTTCCCATAACCTACAGTACATACAGTAATCTGATGTACTGATTATACAGATGACTCTTCTACAGAAGAGGGTGCTATCATTTATGATAGTTTTCAGATGGTTAACTGATGGTAAAGTGCTGTATTTTAGGAATACATTAAAGTTCTGTTCAAAAGCGGTCAATGATTGCAATTTAAAATGTTTTTGTTCGTATTGACGGTAAAGTGCTGTATGTAAAAATCACAGATTAATGCTGTTGAACTCCTGCTGTAAATCGACAGCAGTTCTTTATACTGTAGATCTGATTCTTTTGACTGGTACTGGGATTAGGACCTCTGGATTTGAACCCTGACGTCTTCAGGATAAGTGAACAAGACTGAAACTTTTCTCTGGTTTCTAATCTCAGACAGATGGAAAAACACATGACGCTGGAGAAGAACCAGCACTGCAAAGCAGAGGAGGATTAAAGAACTCATGGGCCCCTGGGCTACTCTTTCTATGGGCCCCCCTTGGGCATCATGCTCCCCCACACACACTCCAGGTGCACTAGCATTCCTGGAGCAGCCTTTAATTATAACAAAAATACATAGGAAGGGTATTCAACCAGATTTTAGCTAACCCAAGCTAACTAAACCAAAGTGGCAATTAGCCTCACCAGATATGACATGGACATGGTAAAATCAAAATCATTTTACACCAAAGTGATCTCACGTTTTTCATACTATATTTCTTGGATTGGAAGTATATAATTTTAAATATACTCAGCAATTAGTTATATTTATGGCAAACAAAGGGTTATGCAACTTGTACCTCAGCCCTTGGCCTTTTTTACTTGGATGTAAGGCATTAAAAAGGGTCAAATTTCAGTGTGCCACCCTTTTTTAACCCTCACCCCTAACATATCAAGAACTAGACAGGCTTTTGTGTACAGTTTCACATCACCTTTATTATGCTTCCTTGAAGAATTGTTTCTTGTGTCTGTCTGACTTAACTGGAATCATTATCTTTATAATGAGGAGGAATATTAGGAATTATGTTATATTTATTGTATTACAGCACTATACATAGCATAGAGTCTAACTGTGAAGTTAATGAACTTTCCTGGTGAAAAATGACACCCATCTACAGTCAAATAGTGAAATCAGCTAACAGTTTAGAATGAGTACCTTAGCTTAAGCGAGCACCAGCTGATGAGGATAATAACAATAACAACAACAATAATAATAATAATAATAATGATGATGATAACTTTATTTATAGAGCACCTTTGAAAAACGGTTCACAAAATGCTTTACAGCAGAGGCCTACGATAAAATTAACAAACAGTGAATAAAATACACAGACAAGGGAAAATCATTGAAATGAACAATATACAGTCCTGGATGATAGTATTTGTACCCCTGGGAGTTTTCCAGAAAATACATAATTTCTCCCAGAAATTGTTGCAATTATAAATGTTTTTGGTAAAAATGTCTTTATGCCTTAATGTGCAATTAGAAAAACACACAAAAAATAAAAAACAAGAAAAAAAAGCCCAAAATTGTCACAATTTTACACAAAACACAAAAAATTTGGCAGGATAAAATTGTTGTAGACACTGTTTTAGAATTGTGGGTAAATCATTTACTTTCCAGCAGGAGTTGCTTGCTTAAACTCAGCTGTGGCGAGTAACAGGTGCTGGTCATATAGAAATCACACCTGACACCAGTTAGAATGTATAAAAGTTGACTCAACCGTTGTGTTGTGAGCCTTTGTGTCTCACACCAAGAATGGAGAAGAGAAAGAAGAGCTGAGGAGTACAAACAGAATGATGCTTCTGTAGCAATCTACACATCAACTTGCAAAAACTTGACGTGAGTCATACTGAGCTATTGCATTTTTGGCGGCAGAACTGAATATTTTGTGAGGAATACTTCCAGTCCTTTGCTGAAATTTGGGCCCCTGTAAGACATATTAAGACGTTTTGGGGGGGGGGGGGTTCCCAAAAAATTTCAAATGCTGGAAATCTAGCACCACACTTGAATACTTCACAGGAATTTAGATGGCAGACAAAAATATTTAAAAATTACAGGTTTCTGTTTTTTGGAACAGTTTATTGAGTACAACTTTGTTAAGAACAATTTAAATATAAACAATGAAAAAGTGACAAAAGTTAATCAGAAAAAGAGCAGAGCAAAGACAAAAACAGAGTAATCATGGAAGACAGACTTATGATCTATTTAAAAGTTTGCAGACATCTTGGTGACATCCTGCTTCAGGTTGACCACGTGCACCTCGATCCTCCGGTCCAGCTCACTCATGGAGGTGGACAGGGTGTCGTACAGAGCCTGAAACAGTGAAGTGAAACATGAGTGAAACAGCAGTTTATGTGTAGACACTGAGGCAGACTCTGAAGAGACGTTCCTACCTGAGCTTTAGCCGTCTCTTTGCTGCAGACGTCTCTCAGACTCTGGATCTTTGCCTTCAGCTGCTGAACTTCTCTGTTGACCTCTGTGATTTTATCGACCATCTCTTCTCGCTTCTGATGGATTTGGTCGCACTGCCTGGAGAACGGATGAGGGTTGTCACATTTCTGTCCTTGTACTGCTCAGCTTAAACATGTCAAATATGTTTTTTATGTATTCATTTTTGCATGAAATACCCCAGCACGTCTTGAACATGTTGCTCCTTTATCTCTCTCTTCTTCTGCCTGCGGATGTTCTGCTTGGACTCTTTGTCCAGCTTCATGCCAAGAGCTCGCTTCAGCTGACTCTCCTCGATGCACAGGTTCTTAAGCTCCTTCTGCTTCTTCTCGTACTGGGCCAACAGCTCCTGGTGCTGTAAACAAACAAACAAACAAGCAGCGAAATGATGCGCACAGGCTAAAACTGAGAGACGACAACTATAAAACAGGCTGACCAGTCTGACATATCAATATGCCTTTTATAAAAATCCTATAAAATACAGTTGTGCTCAAAAGTTTACATACCCTAGCAGAATTTATGAATTCTTGGTCTTTTTTCAGGGAGTATGAATGATAACACAAACACCTTTCTTTCACTCATGGTTCGTGGTTAGGTGATGCCATTTATTAAAAAACTGTGCTGACTCTTTTGAAATCATGATGACAGAAACTTCCAAAATTACCCTGATCAAAAGTTTATTTCCCCCTTTAACATCATGACCGCTTGAAATCTTTTATGGTAGTTGTAGATGAGGGTCTGTATTTTCTCAAATGGTTAAACTGTCCATTCTTCTTGGCAAAAAGCCCCCAGGTCCTGTAAATTCCTGGGCTGTCTTGCATGAACCACGGGATTGAGATCTCCCCCCAGTGGCTCAATGATATTGAGGTCAAGGGACTGAGATGGCCACTACAGAACCGTCACTTTATTCTGCTGTAGCCAATAGCAGGTAGGGGTGAGTATTGGCCAAAACCTCATGATATGATACGCATCACGATACTGGGGTCATGGTATGATAGCGTCACAATATTGTGATATATTGTAATATTCTTTGGTTAACTAAGAAAAAAACTTGAGATTATGTATATGTAAATCTCATACTCACAAAAATGGCCAAGAAATCATAAATTCTGCTGGGGTATGTAAACTTTTGAGCACAACTGTACATGTGCACACAAGGTATTATTGTGATATTTTACACGTTTAGTATTTGCTTTTACAGCCTTTATCTATTCATATTTCATGCTCCATAGCTCCAAATGACCCTGACATTTCCTTTAAGGTTGGCACTCATCAGAGCATATTTTTAGACATCAATGTATTCAAAGAACTTTGTGTCTCGTCTTCACCTCCTCCTGTCTCTGCTTGGTGTTGTTCATGCTGCTCTCCAGGTCCTGCAGCAGGTTGAACATGTGCTGGATCTCAGCCTCTGTCTGGGTCACACTCTGCACCATGCTCTGCAGCTCCACCCCACGTTCATCAGTTTCTTCCTGAAAGTAGACGAGGAAAACAATGTTACCACTCACTGAATGATGGTAACAGGTCACATACATGAGCTAACCTGTTCTCACACACCACTCACCATGGAGTTCTTGATGTGCTTGACGTTCTCTCTCATTTTCTCCATCTGACTTTTCAGCTCCTCTGGGGATTCCACGATCTGAGACTTCAGTTTGTTGATGTCTTCCTTCAGGTTGCTGACGTCAACTTTCATCTGGGCCTGACGTGGGGACGCACACATCGTACATCACATTATCCCATGTAATTATTGTGATGTTGAAGATGAGCTTCAGATATTTACACCACAGATTCTTACCAGTTTCTGAGTCTTCTCTGCTATTTTGGTTTTCCACTCTGCAATGCTGTCATTCTTTGCGTTCTGAAAGGAGACGCAGCCCTTTTACTTGAAAAACACTTATTCTTGCAATAACAGGAGTCATTAGTTTATCACTGTTTGAACATCACCTACCACTTCCTGGTACTCATGCTTGATGGTGGTTTGCAGCTCAGACAGAGCAGCTGCCAGCTCATCAGCCTCAGCTTGCTGCTCTGGAGGAATAGTCCTGAACAAAACGCACAGAAATCCTTTGTTACAATTGTGTCTGTATTTCTTGACATGTTTTTGTTTTCAGATGATCTCAACAAAACAGTATTGATCTGAATATAAGACAACATATAGTGCCATGGTGTCATATAGTGTAGCATAATGGAGAAAAGCTTATGATAAAATGAGATACTGTTTTTTTTTTCTTTAATAGTGCAATATCTAGTGCACCCAACATTACAGTGTGTGGTGAAAATGAATCAGTGTTACCTCTTTCATACACCAGGTCGTAGCTTTTTATCTTTTTTTTAATTTAACAGACTAAAAAGCCTTGTTATTTATATTACTTGCATGACGGGATATAATTTCTCTCTCTATGTGATCACGCTTTTACAATTCTCTTTTGCTCTCTGAATCGTGCACAGCAGAGTTCTGCCCCGATGCACACGGACAGGATATTTCTGAATAATGTCCCTCACGGCCCCTGATATAGACGTGAGCGGTAGGACACAGAAAGACGAGTAAAGTCTGTATAGCAGACAGAGTTAGGAAAAGTAATGGGAAACCGACACAAGAAACGCAGAAAAGAGAACTTTTCTAGGGCTCTCAGCCTCAACATTTTGTACGTTACTATCACTTGTATGAGACGACCCCACTTTTTCAAAGGGTTTTTTCTTGAGAAAATACACTTTTATTCAGAACAATACAGTAATTTATTCCTGAAGTATTGATCTTCCAACCTAAACCTAACAATAATTAAAGCACATAGCTCAGATCCAACACTTACGTCAGCCTCTCAATCTTCTTCTCTGCCTCTACGTTGCTCTTAGTGTAGGCATGCAGTCGGTCCATGTCTGACCTCTGACAACACAGAAAAGTGACAGTTAGAAACTTTGCTTCTCAAAGCACAGTTAAAAAACAAAAAAACAACTCTTATCGAGACAGCTTGCAATGTTGGCTGTTAGAAAAACATGACTACAACTTAACATCAGTATCAAGTTTGTGTTTATATTCCTGTGTAGAATAATCCAACCTACTAGTTTTGCCTGCTTGTCAAAAATCATTTCCATCCTCTGCTTTCGGAAGTGAAGGAAGTTCATAATGGCACTTAAAACAGTCAGAGTCTTCTGTTTCTCTGACAAGAAATAAAGAAAACAAACATCATCTGGAGTTATCTTCTGTCTTGATTTTTAATGCTGGATGTGCAAATGTGTGATGTAACTTTGGGATGGATACAAACACATTCTTACTTGGAGCTAGAAGGTCATTCAGTGAAAAATCATACACCAGGCACATTGGCAGAAACTGACGCCTGGAAGAAAGACCAAGAGTTGGTAAAAATCATACGTACAGGAGGTTGTGCAAGTATTCAAGGCCTGAATCAGTAATCACTTATCATGTGGTGGCTTCCTCATAATTTCTTAACTTACATGCGCGTGTAAACACTCAGTATAGCCGTCGCTCCCTCATGATAAGCTGGATGCTGAATGTTCTCCAACAGTGGAACCTGTGGAATGAAAAACACACAAAAAATAAGCAGGTGTGTGGTGATTTCTCCACCCGTAGAGTGTACCTGAGGCATGAGGCTTAGCTGTGGCAAATCAGAACTCACCATAGAGTGACACTCAGGTCTGAAGCCAAAGAGGAGGTGCAACACTCTCATGTACAGTGTTTGGACTGCCTCTGGCTTTAAGAGAGAAAGATAAGGAGAGAATGTATAAGTAAATAAGTCAAAATTTTAAAATAAAAGGTCAATATTCTGGGATCAATAGCCAAAATTTTTGGATAAAGTCATACTTTTTTTTATTCAGAAGTCAAAATTCTAAGACGGAAAGCTAAAATTCTTGAATAAAGTGGAGATTTTGAGATAATAAAATGAAAAATTATAAGGACAAAAAGATAATTTTTTAAACAGAAATCTAAATTCTGAGATAAAAAGTTGAATTTAAGACTTTTTCTCGTTTATTTGACTTTTAATCTCCTCTTTTGACTTAACATGAGCAACAAAAACAAAAAACTCAACAGAACTAGTTTTTCGCCTTCATATGTCAACTAGAGGAAATTGGCTTCTAATCATTATTTGTTTTTCTTGTTGAAAATTTTCACTTCAAACAAGAAAGGGGTGTTTAATCTAACTGTACTTCATGGTAATGAAGCATCTTTGTCATCTGTGAGTATCTTTGGGTAGGTTGCAGGATCTCCGAAAGGTTGGGTAAGGGGACCTCTTTTTGGGTTATGGTGACCCTATTTTTGTTTATACTGTTCTTTGGATATGCTCTAAAGCAGTGGTTCTCAACCTTTGGCTCAGGACCCCATTTGGGGTCGCCTGGAATCCAAACAGGGCCCCCTGAAATGTTTTATAATTGATTAATTAAAAAATTCTCCTGTAATTATCATTATTTTTAAGATTAAAACACAACACACTGAACAGCTGCATACAATGTTTAGTATGTAGTTAGCATTTTTAAATAAATGATTTTAGTATTCTAATATTAAGCATTTCAGTACAGTATCTTATTTCTAGTATTTTAGTATCTAAGCAATTTGCTTTCTATTTTTATTTCCTGGAGTCAGTATTTCAGCATTTTACATTGCAATACTGAACTTTGATTTGTTTGTTTCTTATGTTTGTCTACAGTTGTTTTCATTGTTTACTGCTCTCTGTGTGTCCCATGTGGATATGAACATTTTTTTTTAGTGTGAAAGTTCACTTAGACTCAAGTTTACATCCTGACTGGGAAAACTTTGTGCACAAGAAGGCTACTCTGAATTTACAACACAGTATACAAAACTAATTTTGGGAAAAAAATGTGGATAATCCCCCCTCACGGCCCCTATTATTATTAAAGTGACCGAGGCTCCGTCTCTCCCCCTGAGGGTCCTGAGGAGCAGAAACAGACGTTACCTTTGGAGAAGGAGTCAAATCGCCTTTGGTTAAGTGTTTGGCCTCCTGACCAGTGAGAACTTCAGTTCGGTAAAAATTCACTAAAGTTTCCGCATTATGGATAGGGAACGTGTTTTCAGACATCTTCGCGACGGTTAGATCCTTCGGAGAAACTTTCAAAACATAGAAAAACGTCTGAATCCAACGACAGATCAAAATTGGCGCCTTCGAACAACTTCCGCCCTTCTTGAGTTCTGTCCTATGATTGGTCCAGGTTTGGGCACTGTTTCTTCTTCTATTACTGTAAATAAAAAACCACATACAAAAGCCCGTTAGCGCCCGCTCCGTCGGATATATTAAGTCTGCGTCCGCACCAAAACTGTGAATAACATGTTTCATCTGCAAATCTGTGAGCATATCCTGCGGTGTTAAACCATAGACTGTATAATGAGTTCTATGAGTTTCTATATACAGTCAATGTGTTAAACAGACTAAAAAATGAAATGAAATAAAATAAAAAACAAATAAATAATAATAATAATAATAATAATAATAATAATAATAATAATAATTATTATTATTATTATTATTATTATTATTATTATTATTATTATTATTATTATTATTATTATTATTATTATTATAACATTAATAATAATGATAATAGTAAAACCATAACTAACCAGAATCTGGAAAAATCTACAAATACTTAAAGAGATTGTCGCTGGAATGTCTAAATCAGACTTCAGAATTCAAAATTAAGTATCTACTGAATAAGGTATGAAAGATCATCATTTCTGGATCTTTTCTAAACTTGGTATCTGAAAGACACTTAAGATCACCAAATCTTTCTTATGATCTCATAAAATTTGTTTTTTTAATAAAGAATATTAATAAGGAAAACATGTATAATACCATTACTTTGACCGAACAGTAAGTACACATGCCGTTTTTTAAAAATGAAACATTTATTTGTTGTCTTCATGAATGGGCGAATTAGTTATAAAAAATTACTTCAACATGTTAAAGCTAAACAAGCAATGGATGTAAACAAATCTATCTATGTGTTAATTCAGGATTGGACCTCTGTATTTTATTTATTTGTCTGTCTGTCTGTTTTTTTGTTTGTTCTTCCTTTTCCTGATGTGTTTTCAGTTCCTTTTTGAAATGTTGCTTGGTTTGAAATGTTTGTGCTATCTACATGAATGCCAGGGGTATTTTAATGAATAATAATAACAATAATAATAATAAAAGACTACTTTGGATTTCATGCTCTCCACCCCTAAGCAGGAAATAAACAGATTTATAACAAAAACATTTGTAATTGCAACAATTTCTGGAAAAATTCCAGGGGTGCCAATACTTTCATCCATGACTGTACTTGCCAAGTTTGCCTTTTTTTAATTTGAAAGGGGACATGTTTAAGAGCCTAGTCGTCGTAGAGCGAGTCATTGTTCTTTTCCACTGCTACCACGACTTGATAATGTTATATTTTGAATTTTAGAAAGAAACCTTGAAGAGGAACGGTCTTATTTTGGATTTCATGGTCTCTCCCCCGAAGCAGCAGGGGGCGCTAATGTAACAAGTGCAGGATAGCACGTGACACAACAAGGAAGTAGGAGTTTGTGTTGTTGGTATGGCCGGTGGCTCTGCTGTGCTGTAGTTTATTCACCATTCAGGAGATTAAGCGTGTGTAATGCTAGTAAGTGAGTTGAGGTGACTTTCTTGACGCCGCACAGGTGTTGTTGTTGGAGCTGACATGGCGGTGAACTGGACGGAGAGGGTCTCTGTCTTCTCCAGCAGCCCGTCCCGCTTCCTCTCCGGGACAACAGCTGAGGTTTTCCTCGCAGAGCTGCTGCGAGAGCTCCGGGATGACAGGGCCACTTATAACGTCAAGGTAAAATAACGAAATAAGATGTTTTCACATGAGTTAACAACAATTCCCTCCTCCCTCCTGTGTCGTGCTTCACAAACACAAATGTTGCTGTTATGTGCTTCTGGTTTTGGCAGTTTTCGAATCCGCCTTACTATAGTGATTCCCAACCTGTGGGCCGCGGCCCCCTGGTGGCCGTGATGGTATTGTTGGTGGGCCGCCAAATAATTTCCAAGCCATTATGATTTTAGAGGACTGTAATTATATCAAGACACAAGATACAAAGAAAGGTACAAATATACAGAATACTGTCTTAATTGTTAAAACTCAGTTGGGAACTTGGTCTGGAAAATAAAAATGCTCATCAAAAATGTCCACTAAGAAGGCATGTTAGAGCCTAATGGGTAACATGACATACTATATTCTAATGCAGTAAGTAGTAGACACTGCAGACTGTATTTGAATGTAGTATATAGTATGACAATTCTGTTTGGTCTGTTTTGTAGTTTGCTACCCTGGTTTCCAGTTTGAGGAATGCAAGTAAAGCTGATGGATTTTTTTCTTGACTTTATTATAATTTATCATTGTTAAGTTATTATATATTAGGGCAACTTAATAAATATTGAATCAATAAATTCTCCAGAAAGAAACCTCTAAATTTTGAAGGAAAATGTTGGAATTTTCGAGTTTGAAAAGTCCCAAATTTACCTCACAGAACAGGATTAAAAACACAAACGTCCTCTGCAGTTATTACAAATGTTTAATGATCTTTTGTAATAACTGCAGTTTAAATGTGGATGTATGTTGCAGCAAAATTCATCATATTTGATTTTCAAATTAATATTATACCATTTGTTGTTCATTGAAAATAATCTGGACTGGATTGACTTTTTAGTTTCAGAGATGAAAAGCTGCTTCTGATAATGCACATATGATTTCAAGTATGTTAATAGGAAAATGTAAACAATGTAAGTACCCACTCAAAAGATGGTTTAGGGTTTTACACTTGAATTGTTCCGTTGCTTCGCCCGAATTTTCTCCGGTCTCCATCAATTTCTATTCAGACCTGCGTCCAGGCGCTTTGCATTGTGGGAAACAGTACGCCAGGTAGACTGGTCCGAAGCATACTGAGAAATTTTCCCACATCAGTAGTTTTGGCATACTGCAACTTTTGCATTTGTTCGCATACTGCATACTGCATAGTGCATACTGTATACTACATTTTGGACAAATCAGTACATACTGCTTGTATAGTATGCAAATTGTCTCCCCAGACATGGACTGTCACCCTTTTTATTGACTTTTTGTTAATCATTTCAGAGCTGCTTATGTTTGGAATTGATCAATACTGCTCATTTGACTGTTTTTTAATGTCTCGTTCTTAAACATTGTGTTCATTCACACTGTTATAAAACCTCTGCCCCCCTCAGGTCCTCCTGTTGTCCCCCTTATGTGAGCACCCAGCTCTCCTGTGTGGCTCAGACTCAGTGGGTGAGGAAACGGCCCTGGAGCTCATGTCTGTCTTCACACAATGTCCTCAAAAGTACGTCCAGTTTCGCTGCCACCTCCTCCTAGCTCTCACCTCTGTGTTAGTCTGCACCTCCTGCGTAAGAAATCGTTCCCGTGCCTCTCAAGACTTCCTGGACCTGCTGCTCCAGGTAGCCCAGGACACCAGTGACCTCCACGGTGACAGCGCTCTCCGCTCTTTACGGGCCACGGCCTGTGATTGCCTGCGGGAGCTGGAAGCTTGCTCTCCAGGACTCCTCTCCCATCACCTGGAGCTGTTGGCAGGACTGCGGCTGAGGGAGAGCTCCAGACTCCACCAGGCCTACGCAGGACTCCATGTTCTGGTGTTAAGAAACGCTGTGTTCCAGCTCACACAGGAGGCTGGAGCAGGGGCAGAGCACCTCAAGGCTCTGCTGGGAGGGAGTACAACAATTGCATGGGAAGCTGAGCAGGACTCTGGCCTGGTGAAAAACAAAGACTCAACCTTTCTTTCCTCTCTCATCGTGGGACCCATGGGTACAATCCCCACCCTCCTGACGGGGCCGGACTGTAAGGAGCTACGTTCAGTTCTGTCCTCCCTTCTAGAGGAGTCTTACCTCCTCACTCCTCACTGTCAGTCCTCACTGCTCTATAGGCTGATAGAGCTGGTTGCTATGGTACCTGGTGTCCCTCCGTCTGTATTCAGAGCTCAGCTGCTGCGGCTGCTCGGCACAAGTGAGGTGTGTATGAAATCAAATAACAATGTCTGATTGTTTCTCCTAACTTGCAGTTCTGTAGTTAAGTTATGGTTTGTTCATCCACAACAGCTATCAATGCTTAAAACCAAAATATTAGGTATGAAATGGGTAAATAAAGCACTTTTAAAATGAGCTGTGATAGAAATGAAATTCATAGACTTTTTCCCTCAAAGAAAAGTGATCACACTCACAAATACGTTGACATACATCACAGTATTTCTCCAGTGGTTTGGCTCATTTCTTAACACAGAAATTACATTCTCAAAATAACATGGAAAATATTCAAACATCTTGGCAACTGTTCACAACAGAATTTAGTGAAATCAAATTGCAAATGTCAAGAGTACATGTCTCTTTCCAAGTAAAAAGATCTTGTTGATAAAAACTGATTGTTAAATTCTCAGTATAATGGTTGTCCTCTCCAAAACATTTCAGCAGCATTTGGTTTTATATGTCATCAGATGCACAATATTCTGCTCAATTGTCAAAATAAGTCAAGAACATAACACTTTGAATACCGTATATGAATCTTTTGAACATTTGATAAATTGATAAATTCAGTCAGATGAAGTAGTACCCGACCATGATCGGGGGAGTTTCATCCATCTCAGATGACCAGTCAAACAGTTTGTTTCGTTACCTATCAGGTGCTGTTGATTGTGATGCTGCCAAACATGTATACAAAGAGGTTGGCATAGTTTACAGCAATGTAGCTTACAAAAAATGTCCTTGTTTTTTGTTTATGTATTTATATTACAATATCTTATGTTGTTTACTTTTTCTTTTACTCTGATGTGTGTGTGATTAATAATACTTACAATTTTTGACTTGCAGTGCTTGAACAATGCGAAAGAGACTATGCATTTTTAGGGCACTCACTGTTTATATGAGAAATGCATTTGGTTTTGACACGAGTGAACTGTTTTTGAAGAGATCAGAGCTTTTTCAGGTGAACCATAGTGTTTTGCTGAAGGTTATGTTGATAAAAGCACTAAGAGTGTTGAGAATGTTTGCTCTTTTTCAAGAAATGAGCCAAAGCAAATGAGAAGGATCTTTTCATTTTTGGTGGCACTGACTATTTCTATGAGAAAAGAGTAGGGCTGAACGAGTTGCAAAAATAATCTAATTGCAATTATTATTTCCTTATTGAGTTTATTTCTTGGTTCCCATCTTATGTTTTTAAACAAACACACTGTAGGACACAAACAGTCACATTAATTACAGCGCAACTCACTACCACTACAACTCTTACTGCTTTTTGCCCTTATGGTCCCGTTTTACTTCTTTTTTTGCAACTTTTGGACTATTTTTTGATACATTCTCACTATTTTCCAGGTTCACTCCCAATTTTCTTGCCATTTTTTTGTTGCTTTTTGGCCACTTTATCCCTTTCACTGTTTTTCTTCTGTTTTTCACCATGTTTGCTACTTTCTGAATTGTTTAGTTTCCTCCAAAATTTTTCTTGCTAATTCTTGTTGCTTTTTGACCATTTTTGTCACTTTTCACCCTATTTTTCCCCCTTTTTGACCATTTAGAAAAACAAAAACGTTTTGAGTATTTCCAGGTTTGATTCCAATTCAAAAGCCCATAGTTGTTCCTTTTTTGGCAATTTTTACTACCCCAAACTAAGTGTTATTGCTGTTTTTGCCTCTCTTTTATTTACCACTATGCTTGTTTCGCTTGAAAAGGTATTTTTTAACAGTTTGTCTCTTCGGTTGAGCAGGGTTGAGTAACTCTGGTGTATAGCAGAAAACATCTGCTGCAAAAAATGTAGCTGATAGTTTGAAGAAATATAGCACTGTGGGTGATAGAATATTGCAACAGGACATATTGCAATTTAATCTAATAATGTTATAGTGTTGTGCTAAACTGTAAGACTGTTTTGCAAAATGATCTCAGAGTTTGGAGAGTGCAGTTACAGCCAAGAAATCAGCCAAACCATTGGAGAAAAACTGAAAAAAAATCTCTTGCCCCCTCAGGTTTGCCTCCTCCACGCCACCCTGCTGATGAAGTGTGCCTTCACAGACAGCCTGTTCAGCGCCGAGGACGAAGCCTTCATCCTCAAGCGCCTGGTCGTCCTCTCCCAGCACCCCCTGCTGAGCACCCCTGAGAAGCTCTTCTACATGGACTGCATCCTGCACTTCCCCGAGAACCGACCAATCAGCTGCGGCGACGAGAGCCTCCCCGTTCTGCTGACCCCTCGGCTCGCCTCGGCCCTTCTGCCGACCGTTTTTAACGACAGCGCGACGATGCTGGCTCGCCTGAACTTGCTCTCTTTGGTCTACCTGGAGGAAGGAGAGGAAGGGGAGGGGGAGGAGGGCGGCGGGCTGGCGTATCTCTTCGAACACCTCAATTCACTGCTGGACATCGTGGATCACGGCGCCGGCCGAGAGATCGTCGTCACTTTCTTCAGAGCAGCTTTCCTCTTCCTTCTCTACTTCAACCACTTGGAGCACTTCGCTAAAAGCCTGATAGAAAAACTCTCCAAGCTCTACCTCCACCACACCCACCTGGCTCCACAACTCATCAACCTGGTCGACCAAACCCAGGACAAGCTCCCAGAGTCCACCTGGGCTGTGCGGCTTCTGAAGAACCTCCAGAAAGTCATCACTGAGACTTCACTCACCAGACTCAACTTACGGGATCTCAGCCAGCACCTTAAAGTGCTCGCTCGGGTGGCGGAAGAAGGAGAAATCCTCCAACGCGGCACCCTCCACTTCCTCTCCAGCGTCATCGCTCCAGCTCCTTCCTCGCTTTGCTTGAGCGGCGACTGGCGTCTGGGAAACAGCCTGCTGGGAATTTGTCGCCGCCTTCTCAACCACCCCAGCCTGGATTCGCTGCTCATTCCTCTCGCCGACGTCCTGCAGCATCTCACCTGCAAATACGGGGACACGGATATTCAAGACCACGCCCGCCTGTACTACACCCTGCTGACCACGCTGTCCCGGGAGAAGCTGGTCAGCGTGTTGGCTCAAGGTTTAACCGAGGGAGGGCGGCAGGTGAAGAAGAGAACGCTTTCTTCTATCATGGCTGACACCGAGGGGCTGACGAGTACGTTAACCATCCACCACACGGATAAAGCGATATTCAGGCTGGTGGAGGCCCAATCTGAGCTACACAGGAAAGAAGAGGGCGACACAGAGAAGTGTCCCGACACAGCTCTCACTGCCTATAGAGCTCAGTTTGAAGACCCCGGCTTTGCCTCAGACGTCCTCTTAAACTACCAGCTGGCTCACATGGAAACCAGCGACCCCCGCTTTGATCAACTCTTCAGCATCCGCCTCCACTTCACGCTCACAGACGCCCACTACGAGGAACTGAGCGACATCAGCGTCCCGTGTCTGTTCAGACAGAGGCCCGCGCCTAAACTGAAGCTGACACTGAAGCCCAGGCGTCCGTACCCCACCACCCTCCAGGCCAGCGCCATTTTCACCTCCCAGGACGGGCTCTCCTGGCACACTCTCCTACCAGACATCCACGTGTCCTTCCAGCAGACTTTCAAGCCTCCACCTGTCCCCGCATCGTGGGGGCGAGGTGCCAAACTGAGCTTGTTTGACAGTTTATGGGAGGAAATAAACTCAGAGAGTGAAGAGAAGGAGCTGGAAAACCGTGCTACCAGTCTGTTCTGCTGCCAGATGAAGGAAGACGCTTTAGCTGCTTTGGTTGAGAAGCACTTCCTCCCTTTCCTTATATCAGATCTCTCTGATACAGAAGAGTTTAAAGTGCTCTTCTTCCTCTCACCTCAGTCTCATGTGCTGCTTAAAATCAGGTGCGAGGAAGACGCGGTGCATTTCAGCATCTCCACAGACAACTGGGAGCTTCTGCCTCACTTAAGTTCTTATTTACTGACAATCACGACCTCACGAGACGCTCAGAGCCGACTTTAAATCACGTTACTGCCGTTTTTAATCAACAGCTGACTTTTATCCCAATCAACCAATCTTTGTCAGCATATATACGACTGAAAATTGTACTCAAATTAAATTGCTGGAAACATTTGATTCAAAATAAAGTTATTGCTCTTTGATCTGCTGCCATTGCAAGTCAACAATTGTGTAAAATTTGACTACCATGTAATAGATTTATCAAATCATTTAACATGCCTACAGCTAAGGGGGTTTTAATTGAAAGACAGGAAACACAAACTGGGGCTCACAAACTTCAGCGACAAATGGAAAAACTAGAATAGAAAGTGTAAGTATCAAGTGCCTTTGACTGCTTGAACACATTCATGAAAGTTTGTACCCCTAATCCGAGTCACCCCACTTTTTTATGATAAATAACAGCAGATTTATTTTGTAACTGTATCATTGTAGACATAACAACGCTGCTGTAACATCATAGATGGCTGCAAACTTTTAAAAATCAGGACCACAAAATGATCTGGTTGTCTATCAGCGGTCTTTTCTACTCTTACTGAATGAGAGAGTCGTTTATTTGTAAATGAATAATAAATTAAATCATGTTAATAACAATATTGGTGTGACTTTCTGCTTAGCAAGGCAGATATCAAGCTACCTACAGGTTAAATATGGAACCATTAAGGTTAAAGTAAGAATTCAGTATTAAATCAAACTGTTACAACCTCATAATACAAAGGTTCTTGCTTCTTTTTGCACACTCTGCCTTTGGTACCATGTTAATCTTCTTACCTATCGCTGGAGCTGGCACCTCCACAACACTAGCAGTGAAGAAGTCAGCCAAGAAAGAAAAATCTGATATAACAATAACAATTGTATTTTTTTAAATTTACTTCAGTACAGAAATCTCTAATCTATCATTCTGAACACCGTTTATTTAGAAATAAAAAACCCACAGAAAGGCTTGAAATTGCATCCCTATAATGAATTTTGGTGTTTTCTGAGAATAAATGTCTGATGTACGACTTGAAGAAAACAAAAACAAGAACAAGCAAAATTAAAAACTTTATTGTTAGTGTCCCCTCACTGGCCCCCAGTGAAATCACCTTTGATATTTTTAAATTAAGAAAAGTGTCTCACAGCCTCACATTCGCTTTTTAGCACTGAGTGTATGTAAGTCACACAGACACCAAACAGACGCTTACAGAAGAGAGATTCCCATGCAGTCATGGGTATCAGCCAGTTCATACTGAAAGCTGCTCAGACTGCAGTGAACATCCAAATGTCCTTAAAAAATGATAATCCTCAGTTCAGTGCAGGTCTGTAGCCCCTTCAGTCAGAGAGGTTTCTGAAGTTGGGTCCTGTAGAAGAAGGTAAAGCCGTCTGTTGGCTGAGGAGTTTGTCCATGATGGCGATCTCTGAGTCCCTCTTCTCCACTTCATTGAGGGGGGTCCAGGACATGTCATGCTGAAGTTTGAAGGCACCAACGAACACATGAGGGCAACTTGGACCCCATTCCTTCAAGAGGCGAGACAGAGAAACAGGTTTTTAGTGTGGTGTAGGGTGGTGTGCTTGGTTGGGATTCAAAGTTGAAACAGAGCTACAGTTGTGCCTAAAAGTTTACACCCCCTCCAGCAGAATTTCCTGATTTTTCTGGCCTTTTCTCAGGAAACATGAATGGTAACACAAAAACCATTCCATCACCATGAACCATGGAGACAAAAATGATGCAAGAATTGCTTGCAAGGAGTAAAGAGCTGATCCTGTCCGGAGTATGTGATAGCCTGGCTTCTGTTCCAGTTGTCCGGCTGATCTCTCAACATTCCCCTTCAAAACACCCAAGGTATGTCTTTAGGGGCAGTAAACAAACACATTCCTGCTTCTTAGGTCAGAGGTTCATCAGAGGTTGGGTGAAGACATTTATTAACAAACAACTGAGAAAAGGCCAAAAAAAATCAGAAATTATGCTTGGGGGAGGGGTAAAATTTTGGGCGCAACTGTATTTCTCTTGCATTCTCCAGCCTCAAAAATAATTCATTGAAATAAAATAGTGCAAAATGTCAAAAGTTTATTAGCTTTGAGGATTACCTCTGTCTAAAATCTATAGAACAGAATATTATTTTATCATTTTCCCCATTTCTCAACATATATGGAATCCTCACACTTAAACTCCCCATACATTACAACCATTATAGTAAATTTATCTCTCTATTTTTATAAATCCCTTCTAGAGCCTGATCAAAATGGGATTTTTGGGGCTGATACCGATACTGGGGGCAAAAAAAAGGCCAATATCTGATATATTGACCGATATCCAATATATTCGCTGATACATGAAACATTGATGTACACAGGATTTATACTCTCCATGAACACAAATTGTTATAATTCCCAAAATATGATTCAAGACAAAGGAGCAGAGCACCAAAAAGTTAAAACTAGGAACTTTAATTATAAAACTGTCAACATAAGGACAGTAAACCAACTGATAAATAATGAGGCAAACTGGGCTGGAAAGCGTGACCGGTGTGTGAAGGGGAGGGGTCGGGCACGGACGCACAGGAGCAGGAACGACAGGATCTCCACACAGAATAAAAGTTTATACATCAGCTACATAATGGCCGATGTTGATTTATTGGTGGCACCAATTTTGGATAATCGGCCTCTGTCAAAGAAACACAAGACGACCTGTCCCCAGTCTGATCCAACCCTAACTGCCTGTTTTCTGTCTGCCTGTTACCGTGACCTCTCTACCACATGGACTTTGAACACCTCCTCTCAACACTACATGCGTGAGCTTGCAGGTGCTCAGTTAGTTACGCATTCACGTGTCAACATCTGTGCAGGGGATCTGTCCGAGCAGGTGAGGTAACAGGAACAGCAAGTACATAACTCCTGATGTAAACAACAGGTGACATAACATGGAACTATACATTTCAATATCTTGTGTTTTTACTCACCTTAGGAGAGATGATAGAGAAGTATTTCTGTCCAGATGGGCGTTCATAGAGGTAGTACATGTTGCCTGGCTTTTTCACAATATTGCATGCGGCGTGGTGGAGGTCAGCATCTCTTTTAGCATCTTCTAAAACCTAGAAAGAGAACATTTGTTTACTAAAGGAGACTACTGATCATCCTGTGTGAATAAAACTACTCATTTGTCATGACTGATGTGCAGGGGTGAAAGCAGTTTTAAATTCTTGCCGGTACAAAACCTTCATCTTTGGACTCCATCTCCTCTAGTTAAATAATACAATAATAAAAATGGAAAACTTGGCCTTGTTGAGATTTTTTTACAGCCTGTAGAAATTTTGCGACCAAAGGTCAAAATTGTGTTAAAAAATCAAAATGTTTAGATGGAAAGTCAAACATTTGAGATGAAGTCATAATTTTTCACAAAAAGTCGACATTATGAGTAAAACGTCAGGATTTCGAGAAAAAAGTCAAAATTGTGACTTTTTAATCTCATTAATTTGACTTTTTATTTCAAAATCTTGACTTGATATAGATAAAAAAAAAAAAAAACCTTTAGAAAACAGTTTTTTCTTTCCATATTTCTAACCAGCAGAAATGGGATTCTGTATTCATCACCCTCAGCTTGTTCAAAATATTCATAATTTTTCTGAATTTCTGTGGTAACTCATCTTCAATGTCTTTACTTTTGAGCAAAATCGTGTTAGTCCTCTGCATTATTTGATGAAAAAGTGACTGTTTTCAAGTGTTTCTCTCCATTTTTTTTTCACATTGTCAGGAGACAGTTACTCACAGATATTTAAATCATGTTGACAGTGTTTCAGCCATAGGTTTGATGTGTATTTTCTTACCTTTCTGGCCTGCTCCTGAAGGTATCTGATCTGATCTGCAATCACTGTCAATTTGTTGCTGGCATTGGCTTTAATGAATTCATCTCCCTAAAAACAAAACACAAACTTTGAATGAAAATCTCATCCATACATATAATTTTTAAATTTCATTTTTGAAGTTTTTAAATTACTTCAGAAAATTTCTCTAACATACCTTTTGAACTTGTGATGCCAAGGACACTAAGTCCATGGGGTCTCCAACTCTGTGGGTTTGGTAGGAGCTGACCAGTTCCAGCCCGCTGGGGGCGCTACTGCTCTCAACCAGAGTCACTGCACAACACGTAAAAGTTACATCACTGGTAAAACCTGTAACATGCTGCAGGAAGAAATTTCGCATCTATTTTCCCAACATCTACCTGAATTACTACTTTGCAGCTTCAAATGCACCACTATCAATGCGAAGGCACAGAATTTAAAGTGCGTCACACATGAATTATAACTACATCATATGGAGTTTTACTGTTTTGTAACGATGTATCAAGCGTAGTCGTGTCATTTACACTTTAAAGGCAAGTTACTATTTAGTTATAAGATCAATTGTGAATGTTTCACTCCTATTAGACATTTATAACACCACTCTCCTAAACAGCAGCAGTCGTGTGTTTAATACATGTGACTTATCAGGAACAATAACATGCATTTTTGTCACCAGTTTCATTGCACCGTGTAAGAAATACAGGTTTGACACGAGATACTCTGTAATTGTCACATGAAGAGTTTCTGTTACCTGTTGTGGTTTTGTCGGGCTGGTGGGGGAGGCTGACCGTCCTGTCCATGTCTGAATGTTTGGTTAAAACTAGTAAAATGTCTGGACACTTCACGAATATAGTCCTTCCTCACCAGCTGCTTTTGTAACCAGATAATATTTGACCAAATATACAGCAGGAGCAGGAGTCTCACGCTCTCACATCTACGCCCCTTTTTGAAGAAGTAGCTGTCCAATGCTGTGCCTGAATGTAACACTAAGAATAAGTAAACTAGAACTAATTTTAGGCATACTATGGGAACCAGATAATACATAAATGTCAATATAGACACAAAAGATAACATTTAATTTTCATTTTTAATTGTGAATCTCGTTTTTAACGATATTTTTTTCAGGCGTCTTAGTAACAGCTTCGCCGTGCTACAGAAATGCTAAACAAGAGAAGATGAGTCATAGTTGAGAAACCAAACGACACTTGAACGACTACGTTTCGTATGTTTTATTGCCTGATTTTAATTCAGGGCAACAATTATAAGACAAGCAGATAGATTAACGTTCCAAGCGTTTATATTTTCTTGCAAAAGATAATGCAAGTACAATACATAAAAGCCTCAAAAGTCGTCTCCCTGCATTTCTCCCATGAGCCATTGCGTGAGCACTTACACAACACTGCTGTTTGCTGTGAAGAGTCCCCCGAAATATCATCCATGAAAATTACTTTAAAGAATTTTTCTATATGTTATAACTATTCAGTTTACTTAGTAAATTCCTTATCTATTAATTATTAACTTTTTTTTACGTTTTTATAGTGCTATTTTTCCTGTATTTCACCCATAGACTGTGAGTTCACCTCTAACAGGATTCCATTGAACAGAGGCTGTGTTCTTAACTGTTCCTGTCAAAATAACTCCTGCACTTTACTTATCAAATTGCTTCTATTTCATTATTTTAATTTTTTGGTTGTTGTTGTTTGTCTGTTTGTTTGTTGTCTTTGTTTAACATGATGCTGCTGCCTCTTGGCCAGGTCACCCTTGTGAAAGAGGCCTTGATCTCAATGGATCTTTTTACCTGGTTAAATAAGGGTTAAATAATAATAATAATAATAATAATAATAATAATAATAATAATAATAATAATGCAATTCTCCATCTTAATAACTAAAGTGTTAAGATGTACCAGTGTTTTGTTTGGCTCATTTACAATATTTTAATGTATCTTTTCTAAGTTCTATTTGGGGTCAAATTTGCCATTTGTCGGACAGTTTGTTTTAATTTTTATTATATCTTAATAAAGAAGTAACTGACAAATGAAAATAAATAAAGATGAACAAATAAAGAAAAACACAACTAAAGTTTCAGAAAACTTCCTTAACAGACGAATGTTGTACAAACATTTTATAAGGATTTCTCTGTGAGAAAAAAAACACATGGTCACATGTTCTCAATACATATATATATATATATATATTCTCATAATAGTGATAGCTGTTATTATCATCATTGTTATTATTATGATTATTAGTAGTAGTAGTAGTAGTAGTAGTAGTAGTAGTAGTAGTAGTAGTAGTAGTAGTAGTACCTACCACAGTAACCATGAGCAAAGTATTATTATTATTCTTTTTTCCAAGTACAGTTGTGGCAACAATTGATAACATTGCAGCCATTGCCTATAAAAATTTACAAACTTGGTGGCTCAAAGCTGATATCCTCATAGTAGTGGTTGTTGTTGAAGTGTAGTAGTTATAGTAATGCGTTCTTTTGCACGTTTCCCTGTTTTTAATTTCTGCATGAGTCATATGAGTGGAATTAGATTTTGTTTTGGAACTTGTGTGTCCAGTCTGAAGATTATCTCTGTGTCGTGAAGCACCTTTGTGAATATGAAACTAGCTGCCAACTTTTTCTAATTGAATTATCTTATCTAGTCTAGCTTTTTTTCCCATATAAAGTGACTTTTTCAGTCCTCGTCAAACTGTTCTTTGCATTTATTTTTTTCAATTTAAGTAATACACCAAGGTGGGTATCTTGTGTAGATGGTTGTGGAGCAGCCAGGCAGGAAGGGCCCCCCCTTCTCAGGGGCTCCACTGTTCAGATCCCACCTCCAGACAGAAGTTACTACTGGAGAAAAGTTACACCTCCTCTGTTTCTCCTCTGCCGGCTCCTGTAACCTCAGCAGCTTCAGTCTGGTGCAGATCCTTGACACTTTGGCACCATGGAGCTCCGTTACGCGCTGTTCTTCTACCTCATTCTTCCTCTCTGCATATCTGACTCTTCTCCGGGCAGTCGCTATGTTTTGGAGCCTTATGATTTCCTCTTCGACACGGCGGTGGATGCCTACAATAAGGGTGACTGGTTATCGGTCATCCTGAACATGGAGAAAGCGCTCAGGAACAAAGCTTTGGTCCGGGACGTGAAGGCGCAGTGTCGGCTGAGCTGCGCAAACCAGACCGCTTTTGGTGAGCGCCTGGCCGGGCTGGGAGTTCCCATCCCGGGGGCCGGCTCTGTGGAGGACCTGGGATTCTTCCAGAAGATCCTGAAACGGGCCGACTGCGTCAACTCCTGCGAGACTGAGAAACTGGGCTCACCAAGTTTTCATGAAGTCACCAAGGAAGTGGAGCTGGAGTTTCAGAAGAGGACGCCCTATAACTACCTGCAAGTGGCTTATTTTAAGGTACAAAGCTGAGCACAGGAGGCTACAAACTACAAGAGAAGATGCAGAAATCACTGTTATCCTTTCAGAACAAATGCATCAGAATAAGATCTTATTTTTCTGTCTAGTTTTATTTTTTCAAAACACTTTGATCATGTAAACTCGCGTTGTTTGTATCCTCATTCAAACTTTTGCTCCAAGTTAAGGCTGAGTTGCATACAGTAACTACCCCAACCCCCAAAAACCAAGTCCTCCATGCCACGTCTTAAGGTGGAGTCACAGTCTGACGTGAGGACGTCACTTTGAGGATCCAGCGCTTTTAAGACCCAGCGTGATACTTTCTAATAAGACACATAAACTCAAAATGAGCAAAAGGCAAACAAACTGTTAACACTCTAATAAATCAAAGCTGAACTGTCAAACTAAGTTTTCCCTCAGTTCAACTTTCCTACAAAACCTGAATGCAGCATTTAGATCCAATCACTTCATAGTTTAGCACAGAATTAGAGAAACAACCACCTCTGCAGAAAAGCTGCTTATCTCAGATTTTCCCAACTTTTCACAAACACACAAAAAGTCTGAGGTAAACCCAAACTCTTACTGATTATTTCCACTGGATTGAAGCTTCATGACATAGTTTCATGCAGATATATGGCACCAAAAAATAGAGACAGTTGCTGCACGTTACACATTTTTTTTAGTTCAAAGTTAGAGCTGTAATTTAATAACAAACAGATCTCTTCTCTAAGTTTACTAAATAAATAAAAAAGATTTAAACATTTTAACGATGATTATACACTAATGGCTGTGTAACGCATCTTTATTTAAAGCTGGGTATTGTTAGGAACCTCACATTGTAATTCAATTTAGATTCTTTAGATTTTTTGTGGGACAGCGTTAGTGTGGACAATAAATGAGTAGGAAATATTTTTCTCACTATGTCAATTGTGAAATTGGCCAAATTTGCTCTGCTTTTTGGTAGGAATGGTATGATAGAGGATCAGGACCACCTGATTTTTAAAATTTTTTTTTTGAAAAAGCGCATTTTTGAGCTTGATCTCATAAATTTACAAGTGGTAAATCCTAAATTTACACGAAGAAAGCTGTCAATTTAGGAGACTTGAGTCATATAGTTACGAGAATGAAGAAGTCATAGATTTACGTGAGGTAAGTTGTGAATTTATGAGAAATAAGTCATACATTTTCGATGATAAAGACATAGATTTACGGCAACAAAGTCATGAATTTACCAAAAATTAGTCCTGTTGAGTGCTGGTACAGATTCCAAGGTACCAGGCATCTGTATTGGTTCCAATGTGATACCCATTCCTAATTATGCGTATTGTTATGATCAGAGGTGGGTAGAGTAGCCATAAATTGTACTCAAGTAAGAGTACTGTTACTTCAGAATGATATAACTCACGTAAAAGTGAAAAGTATTCCTCCAAATAATTACTCAAGTATTATTTATTAAGTGTTCAGTGAAAAAACTACTTGAGTACTGAGTAACTGGTGAGTAACTTCTGATTTGTTATTTCTTTTAAATCAGAGCATGAATGTCAAATGGATAAAAATATAACATAAGAGTGCGCTATTTGGATATTGCAGAACAATGTCACTTAGACAGATATAACAGTAAATCAAATATTGCTTATATAACTTAAATTAGGGCAACTTCAATCACAAGAACATGGTCTTATTGGTAAAAAATGTGTTTCTACATGTTCCCCCAAATAATCTCTCAGTGAAGTGACTTTTAGGCTTCAGTCAG
The DNA here is from genome assembly GCA_008086565.1 of Thalassoma bifasciatum. Lineage (NCBI taxonomy): Eukaryota > Metazoa > Chordata > Actinopteri > Labriformes > Labridae > Thalassoma > Thalassoma bifasciatum. The sequence continues at coordinate 57,282 of RPOG01001066.1, read as the reverse complement.
TGATGTCACTGCCATACTCCACATAAATTAGTCACTTTGCTTCAGTGTGGGGACCATAGACTGTATATAGATTATTTTTAGATTATTATGAATGATTGTACAGTCAATGGTGGGGACACAGATTTTGTGCGGTCATGTGACTGCCTGGCTGTATTTGATTGGTGAAATGGAGTCAAACGTCTGTAGTGATCACGCTGAATTGGTGAAACAGTCATGTGACAGCGTCCAAGGCAGAAGTTTCTCAGACAAACTGAAAGAAAAAGGTTGTGCGAGCAGTAGATAATAGATAAAAGTAAAAGTAGCGAGCAGAGTGTAACCCAATGTAAAGGAGTAAAAGTAGCGTTTCTTCTTCATAAAAATACTCAAGTAAAAGTAGGAGTGTGTCATTATTAATTATTCTGACAAGTACAATTTATCTAAAAAGTTACTTAAGCAAATGTAATGGAGTAAATGTAGTGCACTACTACCCACCTCTGGTTATGATTGACTCAGGGAGAGAATTAAGTAATTGCATATAATTACTAATTTGAAAATCTGATATCTGAAAATGAACATTATACAACAAATAGGATACAATTCAAATCCAAAACAGCAGACAGTTCATTATCTTTGCAATTAGGTGTGTGGAAAAAATTATCAGTGCTGGTAATTGGCTAAATAAGTTGTAAAATATCAGATATTGTCCAAAAATCCAATATCCTTCATCCCTAGAAATAAGTATTAGCTGCTTCCAAACATGAGGACATTGGTGTGTTGATGGTGTTCTCCCGTGCTTCCAGGTGGGCATAAACCCTTAAGCTCTGACAGACACGTTTGGCCAAGCATCTGTCAGTGAGGGTCAGTGGACCTCTTCAGATCAACACGCCTTCAATCAAAGAGGATGAGCTGAACTCATGTCTGTCTTTTCAGATCAATAAGCTGGACAAGGCTGTGGCAGCTGCCAACACCTTCTTCCTGGCCAACCCCGATCATGTGGAGATGAGACAGAACCTGGAGTACTACAGGATGATGGCAGGAGTACAGGAAGAGGACTTCAAAGATTTGGAGGCCAGGAAGCATATGGTGGGAGCAAACGCCTTCTCTGATGAGTTGGATTGAAATTTTGTCCTCAAATCTACAGTTTTGTGGGAGGGAAGGATGGAAGGAGGGAGTGTGATGAGTGACAATTTCTGTGTAGTTTTTGAAGTTAACTTATCTATCTGACTTATTTTTCACATGCATGAGGTTCTTGCACATTGAAAAAAATTAAGTTTTCAGGAAGCTTTACAGTTCTGACTCACTTTTGATTAAAAGCATGATATGTGGAGGGAAAAACTGTACACTTAGCCTACATTGTAATCTGGAATGGTTGACGATTTGTCCGTTTGTCTATTATTCTACAAAAAAGAGCCCTAAATTATCTTCAAGACGACCCCTCTGTAATGATGACCACCTCTCTGGATTAGGGCTGAACGATTCACAAAAGTAATCTAATTGCGATTATCTTTCCCCCATATTGCAATTGCTATCATTTTGTGCAATTATTTCTAGGTCCCCCATCCCATGTTTTTTTTTTTTTTCCAAACACACAGTTGGGAATGAACATTGACTTTAATTATAGCAAGACAGCAACCCATGACATTTCTTTTTTGCTACTCGTGGCTGCTTTTTGGCCATTTCAGTCACTTTTTACTCTTTTTTGTAACTTTGGGACCTTTTTTTTGCAACAAACTGACCATTTCAACCCTTTCAATGTCTCCCGTCACGTCTCTCACCATTTTTGCTACTTCATGAATTTTTTTAAGTTTCCTCCAAAAATTTCCGAACTAATTTTTGTTACTATTTGGCAATTTTAGTCACTTTTCATTCTTTTTTCAACTTTTGGGTCATATTTTGCGACAAACTGACCATTATCCGGGTTAAACTCCAACTTTCTTGCAATGTTTGTTGCTTTTTTGGCAATTTAAACCCCTTTCACTGTTTTTCATGACATTTCTCAAGATGTCCTCCAAAATTTTTCCTGCTAATTTTTGTTGCTCTTTGGCAATTTCAGTCATATTTCACTCTTTTTTTTTTACACCTTTGAGCCATTTTTTGCAAACTGACTACTTTCTAAGTTGAATCCCAACTTTCTTGCAATGTTTGTTGCTTTTTGATCATTTTTACCACTTTCACTGTCTTTTGTCACGTCATTATTTTTACTACTTCCTGAATTTTTAAAAATTTCATCCAAAATTTCTCTTGCTAATATTTTTTGCTCTTTGGCCATTTTAGTCACTTTTCACTCCTTTTTTTTGCCACTTTTGGACCATTTTTTTGATACCGTCTTGCTTTTTTTCAAGGTTCAGCCCGAATTTTCTTGCTAATTTCTTTTGCTTTTTGATGATTTTAGTCACTTTTTCTCTCTTTTTTGCCACGTTTGGCTCTTTTTTTGCAATCGACTTACTATTTTCCAAGTTGAATTCCACCTTTCTTGTCAAGGTACTTGCTTTTAAGCCGTTTTAACCACTTTCACTGTTTTGTCACTATTTAAACAAATGTTCCTCTTCCAGAATTTTTTTAAGTTCTTCTCCAAAATTTTTGTTGCTTTTTTTAAATTATTTTTTTGTCACTTTTCACTCTTTTTGCCAATTTGGACCATTTTTTTTGATACTTTCTCACTATTTCCAGGTTCACCCCCAATTTTTCTTGCTAATCTCTGTCGCTTTTTGCTGATTTTAGTCACTTTTTCACTCTTTTTTGCCATATTTAGGTCATTTTTTGCTACTTTTTGAGTATTCCCAAGAGTCACCTCAATCTAAATGCCAATTTTTGTTTCTTTTTTGGCAATTTTTACCACCTGAAACTAAGTTTCTTTGCTTCTTTTTGCTGTTTTTGCCTCTTTTTCGCACTTAGATTGTTTCTTTTGTAAAAGTAGTTTTTAACAGCTTGTCTCCATGGTTGAGCAGGGTTGAGTGACTCTGGTGTACAGCAGAAAACATCTACTGCAAAAACTGTATCTGATATTTTGACACATTTTAGGTTGTAGAAATATTGCACTGTCTGCAATTAGAATATTGCAACAGGATCTATTGCAGTTATAATTTGATTTGTGACTAATTGCCCAGCCCTACTCTGAATGCTCTGTTTTCAGGCTGAATTCCTGCTGGGAAAAAGTTACTACAGCGACGACTCTTTCGGCCTGGCAGCTGATCACTTTGAAGTTGCGGTGGATGAATACTTCATTGCTGATAAGGAGTGCAGAGTGCTGTGTGAGGGGGCTTACAACTACGATGGATACAACTACATGGAGTACAGCGCTGACCTCTTCCAAACCATGACAGGTGAGACTGAACACCCTCAACTTTTTATCCAGGGAAGCGGGGAATTTGCATTTGCTTTTGTAAAACTGTCTTTGTGTGTTTCAGATCACTACATGCAGGTACTGAACTGTAAGCAGCTCTGTTCTGTGGAGCTGGCATCGACTGCCGGCAGGAGCAAACCCTTTGAAGACTTCCTGCCATCTCACTTCAACTACCTGCAGTTCTCCTACTACAACAGTGAGTTTACCTGCTCTGTCTTCTCCTCCTGGAAGAGTCTACAGCTGTTTTCAAAACTGCCTACTACATACTCCATGTGAAAGTACCACTTTCACTTGTCATATGTAGTATGACTGTTTTGTTGGATCTGTTTATTAGTATACTACTCCATATTTCTGTTTCAGCTCATTGTTTTTTCTTCTTCTAATGTTTAACTTTATCATTAAGACAGAAAAAAACCATGGGTATATTTGGCATTTCAGTCACTAGTTCACCATATCAATCACTGGTGAAGTTACAGGGGACAAAAATAGCTTAGTCAAATTAGAAGTTAATAAAATACATAGAAAAATGAAATTAAGCACGGGAATGGAATAGTAGTTGTAAATGTAGTAGTTGTGAGTGTTTATTTATTTATTTGTTTATTTATTTTGTTTTGGTCTTCATTATTTTCAGTGGTTTGATCTCAGGGCTTGTTTTAGAACAATGCAAATAAATCCAAATTTTTTATTTTATTTTTTAAGCCTGTAAAGCCAGACCCATCGGAAAATAGCAAAGATTTTTTTTTTTTTTTTTTTGGATCCGAGTTGTTTATCTATTTTATCTAAAACAAACAAAACAAACAAAAAAAACCCTGAAATCCTCAAAATATCATTCAGTTTTTGATATTTTTTTGGATCACATTCGACACACTGGACAGTTTTGGAAACTCTTTTGATAAAGTTATTGGTTAATATGTGTTCTTTCAATGCAAAAACTACTTATTTTAAAAATAAGTATCAAACCACAAGTTCTTGAATATTTGTAATGATTTCCCTGAAAAAAAAAACAAAACGTGTTGATGCTTTAAGGAGAGCAGCAATTTTAAAAAGGGCTTATATACAACTTCAGCTGCCTGTAGTTGATGGTAATCCTTAAGGGAGTAGAATACATTTTTGAAACAGTATTGATAGGTTGTAAAGGGAATTATGTATCATGTTAATGAGAGAGAGGTCCTTGAAACTCATCTGACAAATAAAATATGTGTGGTATAGGGTTGAATTAAGGTCTAATGGCCTCAACTTTTCATAATAAATAAAAAAAAGAGGCATCAACTGAAGTCTATTGCTCATAAACAATCTCTTCCTGAGTATGGACACCAGCTTCCAGACAATCACATTAACCAGATCAGTTTTTCATTAACCTTTGTGATTGGCCTTTTTGCTGCCACAATACAAGTTTCAGGCTGTTTTAACTCTACATTTGAAACCGGTTTGCAGACTGTTTCCACAGACTGAATTTTCCCCTCTCTGTTTCGTGTTCCCTCCCTCCAGGTGAGAAGTATGAAAAGGCCATAGAGTGCGCTAAGACTTTCCTGCTGTTCCACCCTGATGATGAGGTCATGAACCAGAACCTGGCGTATTATTCTGCTGTACTGGGAGAAGACAAGGCACAAACTATATCAGCCAGACAGGTACAGTCCTCTGTTCTCTTTAGTCTTATGGGGTGAGGAACCTGTGAAGCTACTTTGGCTTTTTTAACTGACTGTAGTTTTCATTAGAAGCATCTAAAGTGAATCGGATTGTTCGGTTTTCAGGCGGTGAAACTTTACATTCAGCAGTCCATCCTGGAAAAAGAGCTGCTGTACTTTGGATACGAAGCCTTTGGAATCACATTTGTCGATCCAGTGAGTATGACATGTCTTTAGTTTCTGACATGATAAAGTTTTTCTGTATTTGAAGGTATTCAAGTCTGTTTTTGTTTTTTGTAGGACACATGGACACCAGAGAATGTCATGCCAAAGAAACTGAGAGACAAACAGAAGTGAGATAAATTTACACTCACACACATTCATGTAAGATATAATGAAGCAAATTAAAGTATGTTATGGACATTGTTCTGTGTGTTTCAGGGCAGACAAAGAGACAGCAGCCAGGATCACAGAGGAAATAGGAAACCTCATGAAGGAGATTGAGACTCTCGTAGAGGAGAAGAAGAAGGATTCTTCAGACATGGCCATGATGGTGGCACCACAAGACACTGTACAAAGTGATGGTGAGATGATCTTTACTTTTTTTTTTTTCTCTTTTTTTCTTCAGAAAGTCTAAGCCAAGGTCTTCTTTTTCACCTCTAGGTGGCACTGTGGGATATGATGACATCAAGATAACCATGACGTCTGCGCAGCTGAACGGCTCCCAGCGGGTGCTGCTGGACGGGGTGCTCAGAGATGACGAGTGCAGGGAGCTGCAGCGCCTCTCGAATGTGAGTGATCATGGAGAGGAAGTGATTCACAACTTATGGAGTTTACTTTATTGCATTTAAGACGGCGGCTTTGAGAAGGTCTGAGAGGGAAACTGAATGAATGGGCTGATTTTTAGTGACACACCCCTATTTAACCATCATACACTTTGTATATATATGGGAGTCCTGAAAGGAGAGTATACTTAAAGCAAGGGCCAGAGTTAATAAAAGTGATCTCTTTTTATTTACTGTGATATTTAGACTCCTTAGCTTGTGAATTGATGACTTCTATACATGTTAGCAGAGGAAACGTAACTGAGGAATGAATTAGAAAAACACTCCATCAACTCACTGTACCAAAATAATATCCACCCTTCTAGGAAAAATTAATACACCAGGCGTATGATACAGTGCAACTTATTTGAAGTGCCTCATGAAGCAATTTATTTATATTGACTGTACTGTGGATCAAATAACTTCTGATTGAAATGGCTCTGAGGGATGGAATCAAAAAGAATTATTATCCAGCCTGGCATCTGCATTCGTATTTCTTCTTTTTGCTCAGTAAAGAGCCAGATACTGTCTGTGGAGTTGGCAGCAATACTTAAATGTTTAAATGACACCTTTAAAGCTCAGATTAGAGGAAGAAAATCACATGTGAGTGAAGTTCTTAATGTACAAACTGTGGTATCTGCATTTAAAGGTTAAATGTAAAACTGAAACAAAAGAGGACAGAATCAGAATCAGAATCAGAATTTACTTTATTGTCCCGTCAAGGGAGATTGATGCTGCAACCGGAACACACAAAGGACAAGACACAATGACAATAGCAAAAAGTCTAAAATACAGAAATGATAGACAACACAATGACTAAAAAGAGGTAAGATAAGAAACACCATACACATATAAAGGCAATGACATGTTTAGACCCGAGCTCAAACCAAAAAAAATGGAAAGTAACATGCAAGTTAATGCAGAAAAGTGCGAAGTGTGAAAGTGCATGTAGGGCAACAATGATAATAGTGCAAGAGAAACATAAGCAACCAACAAACTAATTGCCATTAAGTAAATGAATTGCACTGGGGATAAAAGAGCCCTGAAATCTTTTAGTCCTCCTCTTAGGAACCCTAAAACGACGGCCAGAGGGTAAAAGCTCAAACTCGATTTTAAGCGGATGAACCTTTCTGGAAGTAAAATCAGCATGAGGTTCAAAACACAGTTTATTATCTAGAACCACACCCAGGTATGGTAGTTTTCCACCATTTCAACGACAGCACCTTTCATAACAGTAGGTGGAGGTAAAGAGGTGGACTTCCTTAGGTCAACAATCATGTCTTTAGTTTTTGACACATTCAACTTCAGAGAAGACTCATCACACCACTCTACAAAGTCATTAACAACAGGCCCATGGTCCTGTTCACAGGACAGGATGCCTTTTTAATCTACCGATACATCTAAGATGACCAAATGTGCTGGTTTTTCTCAGCTTGTTCTACAAACCATATTTACAATAAAGCAAAGTTGCACTGAGATACTGGCATTATTCTGATGCACCAACATGTCAAGATGTTGAACAGAAAAATATGCTCTAACTGTTAGGTATGCGCTCTCAGACAGAAAATGCTAAAATCAAATAGATGTACAGTCGTACCCCTCTTTTTGTTGTGGCTGTGACCAATGGGAGGCACCGTGTACTCTCTGCAAAGCTGGCCCCTTTGTGTCAGCTGAAAATTTAAAACCCTCAAAAACTAAATTAAACTATGACCCAAATTTTTCAGGCATTGGTTTTATTTTGCACAAGTGAAATGTATTATTTTTTCTTTTTATTGAAGCATGTGGTTAGGCATTATTATGGAAACCCATTTTGACCACTTGAAAAAATAAGAAAGAAAACTTGTTGAAGTTTTTGTGGTCAATGTAAAGTCAAAATTTTGAAAAAAAAAAATTGTGAGATATCAAGTCAAAACTCAAAATCAAATTCATGAGATGAAAATTCAAATTTCTGAATTATAAGAATAAAAATGATGAAATATTGAAGTTAGAATTATATGAAAAAGTCAAAACTTTGAGATATTCGGATTAAACACATGAGAAGAAAAGCCTAAATTCTGAGACAGAAAGTCAAAATTGTGAGGAAAAAAAAGTCAGGATCATTAAAAGAAATATTAAAATTCTGAGAAAAAAAGCCCAAACTTTGAGATTAAAAACCCAAATTCTGAGATGTTAGGTCAAAATATTGAGAAAGAAAGTCAAAATGTTGAGGAAAAAGAGTCAGAATCATAAAAAGAAATATTAAAAGTTTGAGAAAAAAAGTCAAAACTTAGAGATAAAACGTCAAATTCGAGACCATAAAGTCAACCTCATGTAGAAAAAAGTCAAAATCATGAGACAAAAAGTCAAATTTGAGACAATTTAGTCAAAATCATGTAGAAAAAAAGGTCAAATCAATGAGACAAATAAGTCAAAATTGTGAGAAAAAGTCAAATTTTGACTTAATATTTGCATAAAAAGATCTCAACAAAGCCATTTTGCTATTTCTAATTTTTCTTTAACTGGCAGAAATGGACTTTCACAGATGAGGGATTTCTTTTACTCTGCAAATCAATTCCCATCTGTTTTTAACTCTTCAAAAATTGGGATTTTTTGCACTTCAAACTGAATTTTTGGTTTTATTTGTGGAGAATTAAATGTATGGGCTTTGAGGCAATTTTTTTGTCTTCTCGTATCTTTTGGTATTTTTGCAGTGTCTCCAAGAAGCTGGGTAGGAGGCCTCCTTTTGTTTTTTTGTTTTTTTTTTAGAATATGGTTACGGGAGATAGAGCACCTCTTTATGTTGCCTGACAGCTCTTTAGGTCTTGTGTTGTCTGAGTCTTTTCGTTTTTTGTCCCAGCTCATCACACTGTGTCGATCTCCTGTTTATTTCCAGGCAGCTGCTCTTAAAGGTGATGGCTACAGGGGGCGCCCTTCCCCACACTCTCCCAGCGAGATGTTCCAGGGAGTCACTGTCCTGAAGGCTGTGAAGGTCTGAATTCCTGCTCCTTTAATCCCAAAACATAAATCATTCATTACAAATCAGCTATGAGGCAAATTCTCATGATATAAACTCATGAAAGAGTCAGACTCCAGTTCGATGACAGGAGCTGTAGTAAAAGTTTTTCCCACACCCACAGCTCGGTCAGGAGGGGAAGGTTCCTCTGAAGAGTGCTCGTCTGTTCTTCGACCTCAGCGAGAAGGTGAAGAAGGTGTTGGAGTCGTACTTCCACCCGGAGACACCTCTCTACTTCTCCTACTCTCACCTGGTGTGTCGCTCCGCCATTGAAGGTGAGTGAAGAAGGGAGAGAGTTTGTAAGAGATGTGTCCACGCAAGAGTCTCATTAAGGCAGGGCAGCTTACTTTAAAATATAATTTTAATTAATTTTATTTAAAAGCGCCTTTCTCGACACCCAAGGACACTTCACAACAAGAATAAAAGCAGAAATTCACAACACAAATAATTAAAAACAACAAGCAAAGTTACAAAGATTAAAAGAGAAATAATGGGAATGGGTTTAGAGGGAAAATGCAGTTTTGAAAAGGTGTATTTTGACAAGCATATTTTACATACAAACACCCTAAATGACAAATTAACCCTGTGGTGCATCGTGTTTACTACAGCGGACACCTATTTAAAAGTTATTTATGCCGAAGTTCAATGTTTCAAATTCATATTAGCCTGTGTCAGAATATTTTTATTCTTCTTAGGGCCTGAAAAAATGTTTTTAATTTGGTTTCCAAATGGATACATATTTTAAAAAATATTTTAGACAAACATTTGAGGGTGAAAAAGCTTATAAACTTTAAATTATTCAGTGTTAAAATGGATGAAAGAGAGTTTAAATGTTTTGTAAAGCATTAAAAAAACATTAATCATGAAACTACCAAAAAAAAAAAAAAAGGAAAGAAGTAAAAAAAAGTTCTATTAACATTAAATTCACACAGTTCTATGTTGCATGCTCGGTTATAAATATTTGAATAATAAGACAAATAAAAACACTCAAGGGAAAAGTCCTGACACTCACTTTCACAATTCATGCATCAGAGGGTTAATTGACAAATTAGTTGAATTTGAAATGCATTTAATGTGTACTTGTTAAAAAGATAAGGGAATAATAATAAATGCAACAAATTTTATTGATTTATTTCATGAAAGAACAAATCTGCATTAACCTGCTCACATCAACCTTTGTACAACTTAAAACCAAAATAAAAAATATGAACATAAAACATAAAAAACAAGAAAAGCTGTATGAAGACACACGATATTTGTCTTAAAAATATTTCTGTAAGAGACACCACCTGTGTTTTTGATTTGGGACTTTACTGAATGGTGATGAAAACTGTTTTATAATTACTCATATCCTCATGTGAGTAGCTGATAAAAGCCTTTTCTACTTGACACTGTCTTCTAACAGTCTAAGTCTTACATGGTAAATAATGTCACAGAGTTAATCTGTTGAAGAATTAAAATAAACTCTATGCTAATTCTGAAAGCACTGTTAGCCAAAGTGCTTATGCTTTATCCAAATAACCCATTTTTTCCATCTTGGTCACCACTGGATAACAAAGCTGTTTTATTTTTTAGCGACAAGTTGGTAAGGAAAGTATCTCATAATACTTTTCAATTGTATGCAAAAGAAGGTCTAGCATTATATGAAACTAGATTTATTTTGATGATTCAGCCTTTTTTAATAAAAATTATTTACTCCTAAATTCAATAGTTTATGTGGTGGAAATTCATATTAGCCTGTGTCAGGATATTTTTATTCTTCTTAGGGCCTGAAAAATGTTTTCAATTTTTTTCTCCAAATGTATATATATTTTTGAAAAAGTTATAGACAAACATTTGAGGGTAAAAAAGCTTATAAACTATAAATTATTCAGTGTTAAAATGGATGAAAGAGAGTTAAAATGTTTTGTAAAGCAGTAAAAAAAAGATTATTCATGAAGTTACCAAAAATAAAAGAAAAATAAAGAAGTCAAACAAAAAAATAAGTCATATTTACATTAAGTTCACACTGTTTTATGTCGAATGCTCGGTTACAAATATTTGAGGAAAAAAAAGGAAAACTTTTTTCATAACTTTGGGAGAATAAAAACACTCAATGGAAAAATCCTGACACTGACGTTCATGACTCATGCATCAGGGAGGGTTAATTTATTCCATAATTTTGTTTTGTCTTGTTTATGGTTATTGGTTTATTATTATTATTATTATTATTATTATTATTATTATTATTATTATTATTATTATTATTATTATTATTATTATTATTATCTTTTTACCATCCCAGTTCTGACATTTTTGACAAATAGTGAGAACAGATCTGAGGATCAAATAGTGTGAGTCCCTGGTTGATGAAAGTGAGAGTATGTAAAGGCCACAAATTAAAGTCAGGCTTTATTTTATTTATTTTATTTTATTTTTTATTTGATCTGGACATCATAATAGCATTGGACAGACCAGATGCTTTGTTTGAGTACACAGGTGCTAATTTACAATACTTGTCCACAGGAGGCTTTTGAAATGATAAAATAATTAAAATAGTGAGAGAAAGTAGAGATGAAAAGGAAGAAGAAAAAAACAAAAAAGAGGAAAAAAACAAACAAAAAAACACAGTGTATTATAACGTAACAGAAATAACAAAAGCAGTTGTTACAAATTGAATTAAAGATAACTTAAAGATAAAGACACCTCAGTGTTTACTCTGAGGCGACAAAACAGATCAACCAACATGTTCTTAAAGCAAACACTGATGAGGGAGGGAGTGAAACATAGGAAATCATTTTGACCACTTTTTATCATCATGACTTAAAAAGACTCAGTCATGGCTACATTTTCAAGCACTTTTAGCCAAAGTACTTAATAATGCTTTTTAGTGCTGTATCACCAACCCACTGGATAATAAAAGTGCTCTATTTGATTAAGGATTAGAGGAACACATCTCATAAATATTCTTCCCCGGTGTGTGAGTTCCTGCATTAAATATGGGGTTATGAATTTCCAGTTGTGGCAGGCAGCATTTGCAAAAAGTTTTAGCTTGAATAAAAAAAGTACAATGACATAAAAGTAGAGTCTGGAGAGAAAAAAATTGATTCACTTAAGTTATTTAGATTTTTTTTGTGTGTGTGTGTGTGTGTGTGTTTTATAATGTTTAAATTGATACGTTTGGTCAAAGAATTATTCGTTTCATTTTTTTCCAAATTTAAATGCCTCATTTTGCTCTTCAAGCAGAAGTTCAGGTATATTGCTGCTGAATAAATTGGGACATTATCGACGGCCGACTTTTTCCATCGGTGTTAAAAAGTGAACTGAAAATCACCAAAATCAGCAATATTGTAGAATTTTAACCTAAATTGAATCAACACCGAATTAATAATACAGGAATCAAATTGTGAGAAAAGCATATTGTCCCAGCCCTGATAAAAAGCCTAATTTTGTTTGGTATTAGATTTATTTTGAACCGTGTCCCTGCATTTTTTACAACAAGTTTATTATTTTTGTTTCTTTTTTTCTACAACATATTCAAAATATTCCATTCTTAAGTGTTTTCCAGCTACATGGACATAATAGGTCACATAAAACAGGTGGATTAAAAGTCTTTCCACTTAAAATGCGGAATTTCTACAGTTTAAAAATGACTGATAATATTGTATCCAAGCCAAAAGAAATGGACTACACACAGTTATTTGATCTGACGTGCTGAATTGAACTGAACACTTTGATAATAACTTGTGTGTGTGTGTGCTCGTTTAAGAATGTGACCATCTGTCTTTGGACGCACCTTTAAACAGATGTTTGATAAGGAAATAGAAAATAGTTTGTAACATACAAAGGTAGCCAAAATATTTAGAACACCTTTTCCATGGTTAACAGAGCTGCTGACTTTGTAGACATTCATTTTTTATGGGTATTTTTCGTGAACAATTCAATGGAAACAAGTGGAAAAAAACAACTTAAAGCATCTTCTACTTCTAATTTCTGTTCTGAGATCTTGGTAAAGTGTCTTTGTGAGGCAGCTTTGATTGTTCTGAACACTAACTTCTCTCTGTATTGTTCATTTAGAAAAGCAGGAGGAGCGTGGAGACCTGAGTCATCCTGTTCATGTGGACAACTGTCTGCTGGTCTCTGAGCTCAATGAGTGTATAAAGGAGCCTCCTGCATACACACACAGGGACTACAGGTGAGCACACACACACACACACACACATGCTCCACAAACTCTACACTCCATGTACTTTATTTACTAAAGTCCTGCTGTCTCTCCGTGCAGCGCCATCCTTTACCTGAACGATGACTTTGAAGGAGGAGATTTCATCTTCACTGAGCTCGATGCGAAAACAGTGACTGTAAGTGCCTGATCTTTATTTTAAGGAGCGTGCTGTGTCACTGCACTGTTAAAAAGGATTTTTGTGGGTAGCAAATATAACCCATACACATTGTCTAAACCACTAGAATAATTTATGTCAGCAAGTGAAATGTATTAAAATGGGTGAATTTGACCTTCTTGACCTATTTTTTAACAGTAAAAATTTCTACGCAAATAAACTGAATAATATTTACCCAAAGGAATTTGGTGTGAATTAAAGGGTGTATACACTGTAAAAAGCAACCTATAGAATCTGTAAAATTGAGGTGAATATTTGCACTCAGTTTGATTGTGTAAATTTTTACCCTTTTTTTGAGAAAATATTACCTAAATGTATCAACAATAATATACTGAAATAATTTGGTAAAATTCTTCTTAAACTTATGAAATAGATTTTTTAACTAAATACCTATTAGAAATGAATAGGATTTACTCATGGTTGTAGCGTATTTAAAAACATCACATTTTACCCTGTGCCCATGAATGAGGAGGGCACACAGTGGACATGAGACCCTGCCAAAATATGCACATCACTTAGGTCACACGGGCTGTCTTTGTCCTGACATAGACTGACTGCCTACGCTGTACAGCTTCGACCAGAAGGATAGCTTTAAATAATAGCATCTTCTTATTTACTCTATTTAGAATTCTGCAGGAGAAGATACCATTATTTAGTTATATCCTACTGGTCTAAGCTGTGGAGGAAAGACAGTCAGTTTATATCAGGGCAAAGACAGCCTGTGTGACCTATGTGATGCGCTTATTTTTTGCAGGGTCTCATGTCCACTGTGTGCCCTCCTCACCCATGGTCACAAGGTAAAATGTGATGTTTATAAATACGCTTCAACCATCAGTAAATCCTGCTTATTTGTAATAGATATTTAGTTGTACAATCTATTTCATAAGTTTCGGAAGGATTTACCCAAATTATTTGAGTAAACTATTGTTGATACATTTAGGTAACATTTTCTCAAATAAACTGGCAAAATGTGCACAATCAAACTGAGTGTAAGTATATTGAGTAGATTCTATAGGTTGCTTTTTATAGTGTGTTGGGATTTGTTACACACTGTTTTTTTTTAAACTCCTCCAGGCTGAGGTGCGTCCACAGTGCGGTCGTGTCGTTGGATTCGGAGCGGGGAAGGAAAACCCCCACGGTGTCAGAGCTGTCACTAAGGGTCAGAGATGCGCTGTGGCTCTGTGGTTCACCCTGGATCCTGCACACGAAGAAAAGGTACACGCAATCTCTGTAGATCTAGCATTAGTGCAAGTGTAATTTTACGAGCAGAGCAGTATTACAGTAACGACTCTGAAATGTTCCTTTACGATGTTAAAATTAGAAGAGAGACACATAAAGACTGTAATTGGATGTTCTTTTCCTGTAAACCTCATTATGTTAATTGAACAGACTGTTTGACCACCAGAAATTAGCGCCTGCTTGTCCCTCTTAAATGGTTTTCTTGAAATATCAAAGGAATCTTATTTAGTATGAACAGTGTTTTTAATCTGCCTCTGGTGTTACAGCTTGGTTTTTAATCAGCTCATTTTGTATCAAGTGTTCTCAAATGTTTATTTCCTAATCCCTCCTGTAGGAAAGAATCCAAGCTCAAGAAATGCTGAAGATGTTTTCCACCCCTGTGGATGCAGAATTCATCAAAAAAGAGGAGACGGACAACTCTGAGGCTTTGCCAACATCACCAGAGCCTCCTGTGCAGACGCAGCAGGACAAAACAGACAGTAAACCAGAGGAACAGAAGCCGGATGCACCAGCAGACACGCAGGCTGACAAACCAGCCGACCCTCCAAAGAAGAAAGCAGAGACGAAACCAGCCAGCAAAACATCCAAAGACACCAAAACTAAAGCTGCTCCCAAAGCAAAAACCAAAACTGGAGACCAAGCAAAGGCCAAGACAGCAGAAAAAGTCAAACCTGCTGCTAAAAAGGACGGAAAACAGACGGTTAAAACACAAGCCAAGCAGGGCGACAAAAAGGATGCAAAACCTGCTGTGAAAAAGACAGTGAAGGTTGCTGCAAAGAAGGACTCCAAAAAAGCCAACGCTGACGCCGCGTCGGCTTCAGACTCTCAGAACGGAAAGGACGAGCTGTGATCAAAGGGCGTCTGTGACTGAGTTTGTGGTGTCTGTGTTTTTTAATATTTCCTTCAAGGTCTCTTCTGTGGGTGTCTGAGTTAAACTGGATGAAAGGTTGAGTTTCGAAAACAGTGTTTGTTGTGTAATTAATTCCTGGAGGTGGATGAATTAATGTTAAAAACAAAAAAAAAAAGAGTGACTGCTGTTTCACTAAGATCTTGTGTTACTGACTGACAATCTGCCAAAGAGCCAGAATCCTTCCATCCAAAGCCGTAATTCTGTAGAGATGATGCTTAATCTTATCTCACATTTCTGTAGCTGTTGAAAAAAGAGAAATCCTCTTTGTGACTCATTGAAATAAAAAAAAAATGGTGTTTCTAACTTGAGTTGAGCTTCCAGAATAAAAAAAAAAGAGAGAGAGCAGAGGATAATGCAGTACTTTGAGCCAGCACTGGGTGTCAGGATGGAAGCATTGTTCAGTAATCTGTCACACACTCTCCCAGCTTATTTAACAAAGCATTACAAATTCACTTTCAAGAGTAATCCTCAGGTAGTGAACTTCAAGATTTGGGGAAACTGGGTTGCCCCCCTGCTGTGATTGGACTACAGCCTGAATAATTCAAAGCCCAAGCGCTCATTGTTGCACTCCCTCGCTTGAAGCTCAGCACATTTCAGCACTGTCACATTATAGAAGCCAGAGTCTGCTCAGGAAAACCAACATGTCAGCTTTGTGTTTGTAAGCCTGCACTGATGTATTCATTTTTTTAGCGCCTGGTGCTGTTAAAAAAAGATTCCTGTGTGTGCTGAAAAGTCTGCAACCAGTTTTCTCACACTGATAACTGATTAGCAGTACATCATTAATGTGGCCTTTCAGGTTTCATTTAGCGAGGAAAAGAATTTACTTTACAGTTTTTAAAGATTGTTTTATACAACTGCATGTGTCGAAACATTTCACAGCTCAATATGTGATGCCTTTCTTCTTCAGCTCCTTCTGTATTTATTGCAGCTTTAGGAACACCATAGTTTTGCAGAATGAGATTTAAAAGAAATACATATATAACTTCTTCATGCATACAAAATGAGGCCGATGCCACCAGGTAAAAAAGTCAAATGCTGCTAAATATTTGAAAACAGAGAAGAAAGAGTGGAGAATGACACGAGGTAAAAGGTTTGAGGTGTAAAAATGAGCCTTGAGCTGCTGCCCACAGGACTGTAGCACAGTTCAGCCACTGAGCAAACTGCTATTTCAGTAATGTGTATAAAGGTACAACAAGGTAAATTAACAGAGAACATCACTTTAGAGACAAACTCCTCAGCCACAGAATACAAAATGCAATTATTTGCAAATCCTCTTCAACCTATATTTAATTGAATGCACCACAAAGAAAAAATATCTCATGTTCAAACTAACAAACTTTATTGTTTTTGTGAAAATATTTGCAGGATTTAGATCATTGTCCTGTTAAAAAGAAACATTGAGAATGATGGACTGGCCACCTTAAATTCAGGCCATTACAGGACAACAATTTGAGAGTAACTTTGGAAAAATCTACTGAATTTTTCTGTAACGCCGCTTCCAGTGTTCTTGTGTAAACACAGAGTTGTACGGAGCCCCCTAAGGGTCACAGCAAGTTTTCTTTTTTTGGGGGGGGAGACTATTGCGTTCCCTCGCAAAAGTTTTTGCGTTTCCCCGCAATACCTTTTTGTCTCCAGATCCTTCTGATTCATGTTTTCACTTTCACTCAGGTGCGCAGAGAATGGATCAGCTTAATCCAGAAAAGTTAGAAAGATAGAGATTTAATATGATAATATATAATGATCAATAACTCATCATTAGAGCATTTCAGAAACAAAACCGACCTGTCTCTGCAGTCACAGCAATGTTGACTGCGAGCTACAATTGTAATTTTCTCAAAACAAGATATTGCTTTGCGCTGGGAAATCTGCATTGACTGCAACACAGCCGCAGCTGGTGCTGGGACGTTCAAAGACTGTCTGCAAATTACAACATGGAAACAAACACGAAAAGGTATTGTGAGGGAATGCAAAATTATTATGAGGGAACGCAAAACTTTTGCGAGGGAACGCAATAGTCTCCCCACCAAAAAAAACTTGCCGTGACCCTTAAGAGAGCTTCGTAGAGTGGCTTTTTTTTTTTTCTTGAGAAAACGCTGAAATCACACTCAGCTTTGCGCGTGCACATCAAACCTCCACAGTGCCAAGCATAAACTGAAAAACAATGAAAGCTCAAAATTTTCGTTTCTTTCCAATGTGTTCCTGTTCATTTTTCAACATTATTTTAAAAAAAAACCCCGTCTCGGTATCTGTAGTATCGATATTTCAGTATCCATCTGCACATCACTAGTTAACATGAGTATTGAAGGACTCACTTTGTAAGATATTTTTGGTGATGTATTTGTTTGGAAAGTAAAAGTGAATGTAGTTCAGATCATCTTTTTAACGCTACTTTTCTTTGTTCAAGGTAACTTTTCACCTGATACAACGCAACAAGGTGAGGTATGGATCAACAGTCACGTTTGAAAACGTGACAACAAGCAAACTTTATAAGCTTGCACTGTACTTTAGTGGCAAGCTACATTTGTTCTTACTCACAGCCCGGTGCTCTGAGACATGTCTATGAAGTGTAACATTAGTGAATGTTACACTTTATAGTCCTGGTCCTGTCCTACCAGTGCTCATCTACCAGCTCCAACCTCACCTAGCGAAGCAAACGTAACCTGGCTCTTCATTTTGTTGATAGACTTTCAGGTTTGAACGGATCACTGCAGAATAACTGCTGCATGTGGGTTGGAATGAGCATTGTCACAAACAGTTCAACCCATTTTTTAGCCTTTTAGGTGGTGTTTTCACTTTTATCCCATGCTCTATCACTCTCCTGTTTAGCTTTATTTGGTTCTTCTATCCATTTTCTGTCAGGCAGTCAAGCTCTCTTCTCACTGCGAAACTTCATCAGCTGCTGAGACGTTGTCATCGAGACCCTCCAATTTGTTGTAAATCAATCTAGTCCAGTCCAACCTAATCATGAAGCTAGGAATTATCATTTAGAAGGGCTGGTAACTTCATCTTAAATTGGGGATTATGATCAAGAATATATCTAGATATGAGAGTTTTTCAAGAACATTTGGAAAGTCATTGCAGTCCTTTTAATTAGGAATTAGGCAAAACTTAGTATCTATCATTACATGGAACCTGGTGGGTTCTTCTACGGCTTTTGCAGCCAGCCTCAAGTGGACACTTAAGGAACTGCAGTTTTTTATCTTTTTATTTCTTTTATATCTGAAGTCGAACAAGTAGGTAGTTGGAAGTTTAAACACTGAAAAGAAAACTGATAACAGCTGAGTCCTTTGAGGGGAGCGTGGAGGAGGGGTCTGTCAGCTCGCTGCCCTACATATGAAACCCATGTACAGATGGTGTCAGTGTGTGTGAGTCAAATGTTGAGTGAAAAATTCCTTCAGCTCTGTTCAAACACAGCAGTCAGTGCTGACGCAGAACCTTCACTCTGAAACACACGCTTGCATTGCAAATCTACACACAACACCTACACGTCCACCAACACAAACCCGCAAGGCAGACACAAAAACTTCACATGTGCTGTCCATGTATACACAGCCTCATAGACTTAAAACATAAAAATCACCCCCCCCCAAAAAAAATAAAACCTCCAAAGAATCTGTGTTGATGTACTTCCAGAAAGTCCTCGACGTAAGTTTGATGGAGCCTGTGGTGTGATTAATGTGAGAGGCAGATGGACTCGTCATGCACAACGACTCTCCAGCTCCTAAAGCGTAGAATGCATGAACAAAACCCTGTGTTTTTTTTTTGCTGCTGCTGCTAGTGTGTGTGTGTGTGTGTGTGTATGGTGTACTGTCAGAGCTTTCTTTGTATCGTCTTTACTCGTCTGATTGGAAAGAGAGAGAGGCACACACAGGCCACTTTGTTTGTCTGTGTATTTGCGGCCTATGGATTTGACCATTGTTTCTGTGGCAGAGAGTGGGAGGGGGGGGGGGTACAGTAGACAACAGAGGTTGGTACAGCCGTCGCTGACTGTTCTGCCTACAGCCCCTACACCACATCTCAACTTTTATATAGTTTTAAAGTCCCTTTTTCTGTCTCTTCAAACACCACACACTGTAAGTGCTTATGTGTTTGTGTATACGTGTGTGTGCTGCATGGTCAGTCCTCGTTGCCATGGAAACATAGTGGGCATGGAGACAGAGGTGGCAGGTTGGGGTCAGGCACAGCGGGGCGCGGAGCTGAGATTAACTGTGACTGTGACTCTGGAGAGAGGAGAATAAAACAGCAGGCTATCAAGGACTGACATGACCTCCGTCTCTCTGCTCCTCCGGCTGCTGGCGGCACATCCAAAGGAAACTTTTCATTGTCCGGCGTTTGGGCTGCAACTTTTGAGATCAGCCTTTCACTTATCTCTGTAAACCCTTGCTCAGCGCTCTAGGAGATGTGTGTGTGTGTGCGTGCGTGCTTGTGTGTGTGTGTGTGTGTGTGGTTTTGGATTCTGAGATAAAAGCACAGAGCATAGCAGTCCTTTTCTTAAGAAGTGGTGTTTCAGGGCCAGAATTACACAGTTTCAATAGTAGCTCTTAACTGATTGACGTGAGGTGAAACCTTAAAATTCATCAAACACATTCCCCGTCCCTCAAGAGGATTTGGAGTTGTTACAGTAAAAGACAAGGTCAAACTGTAGCTGTCAGTTCCATTGCCTCTGCCGGTCCATCTCAGCGCTGTCCGGCCCTCTTGTCTAAAACCAACCTTGTGTTAGTGGGACAGAGAGCTCCATTGTCCCTGCTGGTTGTTCTGACGGATGCCTGGCCGATGACTTCAGCTCAGCCATGAACTGTCTCCTTATTCTCCTATAGGACTGGGATCACAACCGTGCCGGTCTGGGCATGGGACCACAGCTGAGAGGGGAGAAGAGGTCCGCTTAGGTGCGGGGCATGTATAGCTGTGCAGGAGCACTGATGTATGGTAAAATTCTACAATTCAACAATTTCATTTAGCAGACACTTTTGTCCAAAGGGACGTACAACACAAGCAAGAGGTTAGACATGAAAGGAAAACCTCAGTGAGTGACAGAAAGTGCTTCAAGTAAGAGCGATTGGCCCCAGTGTAATATGGTGTCAGGGCTTTATTATTTTTATTTTTATTTTTTTAATGAAGGCATAGCTAATAATTCAACAATAGGTTGAAAATCACGAATAAACAATAGAAAGCATGGTCAGTGGTAAAAATTCACTGAAAGCAGAGTCTGATTCATTCTATCCCTGAGGACAAAGAGGTCAAAGGTCAACATAAGTGCCAAAGTGTTGCCCTGAACAGTCGAGTTTTCAGACGATTCTTAAAAGTAGAAAGGGACTCTGCAGATCATTAGAGTCTGGCTAGAGAATTTGTGCCATTCTGGGCTGGGGAGGGAGAGAAATGGAGTGTAGTCCTGGATGAGAGATTCCAGGTAGGCCGGAGCCATTCTTGTTTAAGTTTGATTTAAAAAAATAAAAAAAAAAAAAGAAGAAAAGCAAGGGTTTTTTTCCAATCCAATCCAAACTTTTTTAAACAGAAAGTTTCCAAAGTGCTGCACAAAACATCAATGAGAAACAAATCGAAAAAGCAAAAACTGATAAACATCATTGAAATAAACTAAAACAGGTAATAATGGCTAGAAGCAATCAATATAGATATTGCAATAGAAATACATTACAAAAAGATTAAATTGTGGGGAAAAAAACAAACAAACAAAAAAAAACATGGTACCACCCAAATCACACAGTCTTAAAAGCTGATGAATAAAAGGGTGTGTGGGTGGGGTAGTGTTCCAGAGTTTGGTAGAGGTGTGTGATACTACAAAATCTGGTATCAATTTGACACCAAGTAACTATAGGGCCAGTATTGCTGCCATCAATACCAATATCGATACTTTTTTACATAGAAAAGCAGCTTGACCAAGAATAACACACAAGAACTAAATCTAATGTTTTTGGTCATGAATAAAAGTTTAAAAAACAAAAGCCGGGCGCGGATGGCCGAGTGGGTATGGCTGCGCACCATGAGGCTTGCCCTTGAGCGGGCGGCCCGGGTTCGAATCCGACCTGTGGCCCATTTCCCGCATGTCACTCCCCACTCTCTCTCCCCTTTCCGACGCTATCCACTCTCCTCCTCTATCCATTAAAGGCACAAAGGCCAAAAAAATAACTTTAAAAAAAAAACAAAAAAAACAAAAGCCTTTAGCAATCTACGGAGCCCCAGACATGACATGGTAAAAAAATGTTAAAAATCGTGCCTAGGAGTTAGTATTTCACGGGCATGATTTAGTATTAAAGTAGTTTTTGTATGTTTGAACTTTTGGACATTCTCAGTTTTGCATCTCAATTGTGCTTCGGTGCTACCGTTCATTGCCTTGGATTTATGTGAAGATGCAAAATAAGAGCAACAAACCAAGGCCCTGAATCTCAGTCATCATTCAGCGCGTTGGGCAAACTTCTGTCTTCTTCTTAGCCTCTTGGCGAAATTTGGGTTTGGAGGACGCCTTATACAAAGTATCAAACAGTCCTAATTAACTTGAACAGCGAGAAAAGACACTGCCCTTAAGGACATCACCAGGAATGATGTTATTGTTATTGATTAGTATTCCGTGCGCACATTATACCGACCTTGTGGCCACGATTTATTAATTTGTGGCCACGAATTAACATTTTGTGCCCATGAAATAATAATTCGTAGGCACGTAATACAAATGTTATCTCTACTGGTAGATTTACCATTACAGAAACCTAAAAATATTAAGGAAATCAGAAATATGCTGATGATTTCAAGTACCGATCTCATTACACGAGTACTGATCAATACTGATACTAACACTTTAAATCAATATTTTAGATTGATCTGCCCACCACTTGAGTTTAGGGCCACAGAAAACCCCTGGGTCCCCACTGGTTTTAAGTCTCGTCTTGAGCACCACAAGCTGGCACTGGCCCATGGACCTCAGGGGCACACACTGGTGTATAAATTTGGATGAGATTTGAGATGTATCAAGAGGCCAGTCCATTCAACGCTTTAAATACAAGCAATAAAATCTTACAACCAATTCTAAAATTAACAGGAAGGTGTAAAAATTGGGGTAATATGCTCACGTTTATTGGTTTTGGCAAAATTTGTGCCACAGGGTTCTGGACTAACTGTAAGCATGAAAGTGCAAGATGGGAGATTTCTAACCATGTCTCATCTCCGATCAAAAAGATCCATTGTCAGCTGGAATAATGATTGGTTATGTTTATTGCCACAATTTGAGGAATTACAGCACAGATCTTGAAGCTGATTTCTGTGAATTCATGCAGCTAAAAAGTCAAGTTTAGCTTGTTTCAGAATTACATCAGCAACTTTGAGTGAGGTTAGAAAGGACAAGTCGTTACAAGACTTAACTGCAAAGCCATTTGATCATTATTAGTGAGTGGAAACACTTTTCTTTGTGTTTTATATGAAATGAATAAGCTAAGCTGGTTGCTTTTGCAGATATAACAGAGAATCAGAGGCCTCCATTTAGATTTTCTAACTTGATTGTATGGAGTTTTGTTTTCCAGTTGGATGGTGATGGTTCTGTACAGTTTGGTTTACATTTCAGAAACACAAGCTGTTGCTCAGTGATGCTTATTTTGTTAACGTTATGTTTCTGGCGAGGAAACATCTCTGGATGTTTGCACAGCGCTGTGTGGAGGAGCTAATGGTCCCGAATAAACCACAGCACTAACGGCCGAACGACATTTTTACTGGCCCTCGTAAAACATGATGTAGAAATAATGATTCCCCATGAATTCCATGCTCTTCGCATTATCTCACAAATGCACAAATTCACAGAGAGTGAAAGCAGACACTCAGCTGTCTGTGGGTGTGTGTGGTACCACTGCAGTGAGAGCATGAGCTGCTTTTTGAGGAACAAGTTCACCATGCTAAGGGGAGCAGAGGAGTTCAAATCCATGCTGACATACAGACTTACTCCCTACCTGCACCCTCTTCTCCGATTCCTCGCTTAAAAGCGGCTGCCTAGCACCCACAACTCTCTCAGGGAGCTGCAGTGATTCTTGGAAGCCCTTTTGTCCCATCAGATGAAGACATCCCGGCTGTTTGTTGCGCTGAGAGCAGAACGGGATCACAGCGATACACAGAGACAGCTGGAAGAATAAAGTTCGAGGAGGGGGAGTGTGAGGGCGTTTGGATGAAAGTCAGGCAGAGAAAGATGTTAGAACGGACAACATAATACAGCGAACGAGGGAAAAAGTCTCCTGCGTATCCAAAAAAGGGTAATAGTTGGTGGGAAAGATGGCAAAAAAGGGGAAGTGATGGAGAAAGGGGGGATTCACCTTCACGAGACAGCATGTACATGACACATTTTTGGAATAGCAGCCAACAAAAAGGTGGCAAAGAGTGTGAGAAAGGTTTTAGTATCCAAACAGTGGGTGAACCTCTCCATGTTACCGTGCCATATCAGAGAAAATGTAGCTCTGCATTGAAGTGAATTGTTGGTTTCTTTTAGTATTTGATGTTTTAAAACAATCTAAAATCAGTTTGTTGGGTTTTTTTGGGTGAGTTTTGTTCTGAGCATGCTGAATGAAATATTTAAAGGGACCGTGAGGACTTTCCAAATGATCTTGAAAAAGACTGATATCTAGATATAAGCCTTAATTCCTAATTCAAAATGAGATTGTCAGGGCTAAAATAGGTTATTTCTGGATGCTAAACCTTAGCTTCCTGATTGTGTCAAATTGTACATGACCAATTTACAGCAAGACAAAGTCTCTCTGAGAATGCCAACCCAGCTGACAAAGTTTAGTAGTGAGAAGACAGATCTAGGGTTTTCTCTGCTGGAAATAATTTCTTGGATTTCTTTCACAGTAAAAGTGGACAGAGTTGGACTGTCTGGCAGAAAAGGGACAAAAGAGCAGAAGAAAGCTAAGCAGGAGAATGAAAGAGCACAAGCATAAGGCTTAAAGCAAAGCAGGCTGAAGGCTGAAGGCTCGTAAACAGGCTACTGGCTAAAACACAAGCAAAAAGCTAAAACACAAGCTGAGGCTAGAACACAGGCTAAAGGCTGAAACATGAGCTTGGGGCAAAAACACAAGCTAAGGGCTCCGATATGAGCTAAAGGTTGGTACACAGGCTAAATGCTAAAACATGGGCTAAAGGGTAAAATACAAGCTGAAGACTAGGACATGGGCTAAAGGCCGAAACATGAGCGAAGGGCTCCAACATGAGCCAAAGGTTGGTACACGGGCTAAAGGCTAAAACATGAACAAAAAGCTAAATCGCAAATTTAGGGCTAAAATGCGAGCTAAGGGCTAATACACGAACTAAGGGTTTCAACACGAGCTTAAGGCTAACATTGATTCAAACAGCAGCCCTAACTATGAAAAATACATTACCTCTTCCTGTTGTATCTGTTGAAAAGTTATTCAAAAGAAAGAAAAGCAGTGTTAAATGGAAGATCTGATCTACTTTCACTTTCAAAACAAACACATCATAACAGTTTGCTCGAGTCCCCTGGCTAATGGGAGTTGCTGCAATCAACTTTATACAGATTCTCCTCAGTCACTATAAATTTTATGGATGAAATGCATTTCTTTCCCCAACTAACTATTCTTATTCACATAAGCTCATTTTTTTGTGCAAGTCATAGACAAGATTCTTCTCTGATTTTGGCTCGTTCAATGTTCTGTGGATCTTCTGGAAGTTGCACACTGCTACTCCTCAATATTTGTCTTGGATGGTTCCCACAGGAGTGTTAACCCTTGAGTGTATATCCAGTGTATGACATGGTCTCTGATGAAGGGTGAGTGGACGTGGGAAAACGTGCTGGTTTCAGGCAGGTGGCACATATTTGGATAAAAGCAGCAAGGGATACACATCCTGAAGCTCTCATGTGAGGTGTGAAAAGACAGGGTTGAGATGAAGAAATGAGAGGGAGATTTAGAAGTAAGTGAGTCCATCTACTCGGCTGATTCACATGAGAAAATACAGTGTTGATCCTGGATATAAGATGTTCTAGGAAATAAAATGACCCCCCTGCTCTCTCTTCTGCTCTCTGAGTCAGGGAGCAGGCGAGAGCAGAGTTCTGCCCCGATGCATACAGACAGGGCATTTCTAAATCATGTCCCTCAAGGCTTGATACAAAAACGAGAGCGCACAAACTGAGTGGGACAAGCACACACTATAAACTGATAGGAAAGTTGGGTAAAATATTTGGAAACCTGTGGAAGCCTAAAACTTGGCTTTGTTAAGATTTTTTGGCCCATATTTGGTCAAAAATTTGAGATCAAGAGTCAAAATTTTGAGATGAAAGGTCAAAACTTTTAGATAAAACAGTCAAAATTTTAAGGTATTGCAGTCAAATGTTATGTAAAAAAAAACCAAACAAACAAAAAAAAAGTAGTCAAATGTTTGATGAAAAAAAAAGCCCAAATTATGTCAAAAAGTCATTATTATGTAGGAAAAAGTTTTGAAATAGTCAAAATTATGAGATAAAAAGTCAAAATTTTGAGACAAATGCTCAAAATAATGAGATTATGAGTCAAATTTTCTAGACAGTCAAAATTATGACGGGAAAAAAACATTATGTTGACAAAAAAAAAAAAAAAAAAAAAGAAATTAGACTTTTTACGTCAACATTTTGACTTAATAAAGGCAAAAAAATAAATCTCAACAAATACTGTTTCTCATTTTTATATTTTCCAACGTGCGGAAATAGGCTTTTATAGAAACCAACATGAGAAACACAGACACAAAAACCTTTGTAAGCACTCTTAGCCCCCTCCTCTCTGCTATTTTGTACGTTACCTGTCACTATAAGGAGATTTTATGGAGCGTCAAGAGAGAGGGAGGGGTGCAGCTGTTCAAAGCCTTGTCTTCAAAAATCCAATCACCAAAATGCTTTGGGAAAAGCATTGTCTTATATTCAGAACAATACAGTAAAAAACACTTCATTTTAACCTCTATTACAGTGTTTGATTCACCCTTCTTAACCAGCTGCCTGCACCAATCATGTGTGTATATGCAATGATACCCATAAAGTGAAGGAAACAATTGTCTAAATGAGTCTGTGATATGACTGAGAAGTATGAGGTCAGAAACAGTTGATAAAAGCAGCAGAGGCTGAGAGGTGAAGATGCAGAATGTGTGGAGGTGACAGAGGTTTGGAGGTTTGGGAGCCGCAGCCATCAGGGTCGAGGGTTTGTGGAGTGTTTGGTTAAGGCCAGATGGCAGGAGAATGGCGTCTGTAGCCCCTGATCTGTGCGCTGTGTGGCGAGGTTTTGGGGAGGAATGCTTGTCTTTTCTTTGCTTTCTCTCCGTGAGTGGAGACTCAGAGGACTGCAGTATAACAGTGGATTAAGTCCCACATTCCCTTTTTAATCTCTCCATAGTCACCCTCAGCTGTTCACCCTCAGGCCTCTGCTCCTCTACCTCCCACCGCCTGTCTGTTGATGTTGGGCTCACATGAAGTACACAGACACACACACCCACACAAACCCACACACACACACTCTATGACCTAAGACATGAACAAAAGCCCCAAAACTCAAGTCAATTTATCCCAGACTGTGAGTGAAGGTCACCTCAAACAACTTCTGCTACACTGTACTCCCGCCTTAACTGTGATGCTGAAACTGCTGATGCTGATGTGCACATGAACTAGTTTTCTCTTTGCCTTATAAAACAAGTCATGATCATTTTCATACGTATTTACCTTTACAGGGAGGAAACTTGTGTATCTCAATATGACACAGCCTAAATAAAAAAATAAAATGCAATATGAGGTTACTAATTATGTTGGCATGACAATACCTGATAAATTTAGTTTTTACAGGAATAATCCTTCTCAATTGTCATCTCTGGGCCTTTGTACTTGTGTGTCAGTGTCTGTGTGTATCTCACCCCCTTATAGACCCCTCCTCGCCTGTTTTGTTAATATTAAGCTGGACTTGGGACAATTCTGGGCACAGAGCAGGAGTTTTTATGGGTGATGACCAGCCAATCACAGCACGCCCAGTGTGCATGTGACTTGAGTGAGTGGGAGAAGCTATCCTGCTACGAAAGAATGATTCTATATCTGCAGCGTGTCTCATTTACCTGCAGGAAGTCAAGTCAAGAAGTTTTTTTTTTACCACCTATTGTGTGTTTGCCAAGCTACAACTGTTAGCTATGCTATTAGCTACGGTCGAGGGCAGTGAGCATGCGCTGCCTCTGACACTGAGCCACGGAGGAGGAGACAAGTTTGGGTGCTGTTTGCAAACAGAGAAGCCAAACTTGTTGAAAATTTCTGCATAATTCGCCTTTAAGTAAGACAGTGACAGAATTATTTCATGATAAATCAATTGACCTATGGCTAAGCCCCACCCCTTTCCACTGACTCAGACAAACAGTGAACATTCAGTGACAGGTGGATTAGCGGGTGTCACAGTAGGAGACATTTTTTAGGAGGCTATTGATGAAATTTGAAGACGGAAATACAAAGTATCATATGGAAGTCACAAAAAGAGTCTAAATTACATATTGGAGGGGAATATGAATCATTATATCGTTGAAAAGGTAGATAAAAAGTTTCAGTTAAAGCCAGAGTTTATAGGTCACAGTGCAAACCTGATAAACTCTCATCACCATCAGCACTGAAGTTAAGGTTCATGGCTTAGAATATGAGAAAAACATCACAGCTTTACCGTCTTTACAAAGAGTGTCTGTGAAGTTAAATTGCATCTTAATTGAGAAATTAAAGATTCAGAGTAAAGCAGAGCTAAGTCTAGACCTAAATAATAATACTATTCCACTAATAATACTGAGAAGTGTCTCTAGAAATAAAATAAAGCAGTGACTCAAGAGAGCGATAAGTTTGGCTAAAGCTTGCGCATAACTTCCCATAAATAATTACTGGAACTCTAAATTTAAATAATCTCTATATCAACATTGTTCAAAGCTTCCTAACTATCTCATCTGCAGATAAATAACTACACCTTAGATCTCAATCCACAACTAATTTTCCGTCGTCACCCTCCAAAGAAGCCAGCTTCCTTCCGGTATGGGTCTGACCCACTTTCAAAATGCCGCACCTGGCGCAGGTGAGGAGACAGCCTGCTGAAAGCTAGCAGAACCTTAAAACAAAGGAGCTGTGCAGATCAAAAAGAGGCAGCCGGTAAGAACGTGCTTGCTTTCACCTAGCATTCTTTCATCTGTTTAGTGTTGTCGCGTCTTTACGCACGGACACGCGCTGGCCTGTGCTCCGCGCAGCCACGCGCATCCCTTTGTTCTCGTTGTTTGCCCCACTTATTCGTGTGACACAGTCAAGATAAGTGTTATATATTGATTGAAAATGATCAATAAATTAATATCCACCCATTATTGACAACGTTAACCTTTGAATCAACTATAAAATTTAATAATTTAATCTTTAATAGAGAAAAGTAAATGTCTAATTTGAAGGAAAAAAATCCCACTTCAACGAATATTAAAAATGAAAGAATGCGTTAGTTATTTGTAAAGAAAAATATAAGTTTGAGCTATACTTGAGTTTATTAGTAGAGGTTGCAGATTTAATGATTTTCTCTTTTTCGGGTGTTTGTTTAAATGTCTGCTTAACTTGTTTTATTTATCTGTTTATTTTGAAGTTGTTTTGTTTTTCTCCTTGAAATTCATAAAAAAGGGCAAAGGAAAACAACTAGTGAACAAAAGAAGACCTCTCTGATGTCTGATGTAAAATCCAGATCACTTTGGGCAGTTTGTTGAAACCTCTTTTTTCAAGTTTGGATTTTTCACAGCCAGATGAAACTTGACAGTGTCTCTGTTACTTTGGTGCCACAGTACAGCTATAACAGATAAGCTAATGGCTAAGCTCCTGAAGTTAACATTTGTTAAACTAGAGCCCTTTGGACAACAGCTAACATTGATCACCAAAGTACAAAAAGTAGCACAAAAAAAGGCCAATTACAGGCCTGGCATGCAAACGACAGCGTTTTCAGTCCTGCAGTGTTTCCATGGTCAACATATTTTTTTCACTGGTTTTTTTTTTGTGTTTTTGGATGAAACGTTGTATAATGTTGTCATGTAAACAGAGGTTAATGTATTGGTGGTATGACGCTTGTTAGCCTGGAAAAATCCATAATTTAGCAGCATCATTGTTTAAACCGCAAGGTTTAATACGTGAAAAAAAGGAGCAGCTTATAGTCTGGAAATTACAGTATATATCACATTTTAAACAGACCTATTGCCATATCTCAACATGAATGGTATTATAGTGGTTAGGCTTCAGGAAATGATATTTCCATTCAAAACAGGTCCTTCATTTACATTCAGGAGCAGAAATAGTTGTGCTAACACACCCCACTCACAGAATAGGAAAATGGATCAAAGTGCAGACTATCTTACCTTACCTAAGTTTAGTATCCATAAAATAATATTGTTAAACCTTTTAAATATTATTACTATTATTATTATTATTATTATTATTATTATTATTATTATTATTATTATTATTATATCAGGGGTTACTTCAGGAGTTACACAAGAGCCTAAGGCTGGTCTTTTCAGAAATAAGCCTTGTTTTCAGCCTTTATAAAGATTCATTATGTCACATTGATGCTAAAAACAGTTGTGTGAATAGAGAGGGGCTGAGAGGTAGAGGCACAAAATGGAAATTGCATAAGGAATATTTCAGCTTGAATTCACTAAGCTTCGTTTAGGAGCTTTGCAAGTGACTACATATACAATTCTTTGATAAAATGTCAGAACAAAAGGCTGGTGACATAGACTCTCCAATCTGTTAAAATGCTCTCCTTTGAAATCCATAAAACAGGCACCTTACTTTTAGAGCTGTAATCTTTCTATATCATTTCACAATCATATTTGATTTCTTTCCTGAAAAGGTGATTGGTTAAACCAAGCATTGGCTACGAAATCTGTCAGTAGTTATACATGGGGTTACTCCAGGTTGAGAGGAAACTGTACTGTACAAAAGACCTCAGGGGCCCCACTCCAGTCCAGGGGTCCCTGTTAAGAGCAGTCATTTTCCTGAGCCCAGAGTTAACTTCACGTTACAATAAAGCTTTTCCTGGCTCCAGATAAATGCACACTCATAAGAGAAGCCCTCTTCTCCACAATCGGCACTGCAGAAAAGGGTTCCTGCTTTCCTCTCTGTTCCCTCTCTTTTTTCCTTTCTTTTCTCTCCTTTACTTCTCTGATTTTCTTCTAGGGTCAGCATTGTGCTTCCTGGAATTCAGAGCTCCGGATAGAGTCTGAACAAGCAGGTGCAAGAGAGTTCAGTTCCGGCTATGGTTATGCTACGAGGGGAGGCGAGTAATAAGGTGCCAAGAGGCAAAGGGCAGGAAGGGAATTACGGAGGAAGACAAAGACAAAGCACAGGCTGGATGATTTGTTATTGTATTGGAGGTAAAGACATGGAGAATGGAGGATGACAGAGCCAAGTTACAGAGAACTGGGAACAGAAGGCCTGACCCACTAACGTCCCAAAAAACGAGCACTCAATTGTGTGTGCAAACTAAAAATTTTCACATGCTATTAGTGGGCGTGTTGTGGATGATCTATGATTGCATGCGCAGCTGACAACAGGTACACAGTGGGGCAGACCACCCTATTTAAATGAAGGATTTGCGTGTACTACCAGCTGTCACCATCAAGAGTCAGGGGGAGCCGAGTGTCAATTTTTTTTTTTCAAATATTTGTAACTGAGCATTCAACATAAAACAGTATGAACTTAATGTAAATATGACTTTTTTTTCTTTGTTTGACGTTGTTTCTGTTTCTTTTTTCTTTGGTAATTTCATGAATAATCTTTTTTTTATGTTTTGCAAAACTGTTTAACTCTCTTCCATCCATTTTAATACTGAATAATTTATAGTTTACAAGCTTTTTCACCCTCAAATGTTTGTCTATAACATGTTCAAATATATATATGTTTGGGAAAAAAATTGAAAACATTTTTTCAGACCCTAAGAAGAATAAAAATATCCTGACACAGACTAATACGAATTTCCACCACATGAACCATTGAATTTAGGAGTAAATAACTTTTAAATAGGTGTCCACTGTAGTGACCATTATGTACCACAGGGTGTTTTTTTGTAGTTGGTTTGAATTGCATTTTTGTAAAGCTGTATCTTGATTCATTAACTGTGTCCCGAGTACGTTGGAACCAGAATACGTGTCCATCCTGCATGACATAGCATTCAACACTTTGGGCAGTACACCATTAAAAGTGCTCTTGGAGACACCGGCACTAACTGCGCTGGTGTGCTAGAATGATCCACATGAAAAAATAATACTGTGTTTTGAGGGATTTTTTCATCGGGGATATGACATGGCTTGTTACTGGCTTCAAATTAGCCCTTAGGTCATCCAGCAGCTCGAAAATGACATTGCCCGATAGATATGTCTCTACTTTTTAGCAATTTCTTACAGGTCCAAATATGTTCACACATGCGCTACTGTCCCTGCCTTTTTCTTGCATCAATGACTGCACCCATTTTTGCATCAGGCTGCATCAGTTTGCAGCTGCCTTTCATTCTAATGTGCTAAATATCATAGCCGCAAAAACACTGACGACGATCAGTTTCAGGTTTGATAAATCACATGTTTACATTTGCATCTCCTCCTCCTCCCAACATTTCACTCGTTTTGATAATCTGCATATATTCTGCACATTTGTGAAGACAGACACACTAATTGGGTTGCTTATGCTATTTTGCTCATTTCAGATAGAACACCAGCTATGCACGCACTATCAAGTTTCCATGTGTTTTTATACACACAACTAAATAGATCAGGGCCTCACAGTGTTAATGAGTACAAGTTCAGGCCAACGGTAAACTGAGGTTTGTTATACGTAACACCACAGGAGATGATCATGATCTTTAGCCATGACTTTGTTTTTTTTGTTTTTTTTACTATTCCCTGATCCTTCTGATTATGAATACTGATTTGCAGCTTCATCGACTTTCGAAAACTCTATTTCTGTCTTTGCACATTGCACCTCATCAGCATCATTTGCGGCTAATTTTATTTATTTACCCCTGTATTGCTTGCCCCTTGCTATGTTATATCAATTGCTTCCGATGATCTCCATTTTTGATTTTTTAAATGTCATATATTGAGGACCTTATATGCAAATCTTTGCCTTTTAACCTTCAAAGTAACTGCTCATTCTAGCAGCAGGCCTGTCAGTGCATAAAATCTGCTGCGTTTATCAGCCCATCTTTGTGTACTTTCTTCTCTTTGTAAACCTTCTTCTCTTGCTCCCTGTATTGTGCCACTCTTTGCTCTTCTAATTGCCTCTCTGGGATAAATAAAGTTTTTTTTTTTCTGATTCTGATTCAACCAAAGGTAATCCATCCACCTTTGATGTCAGAGTCCTTAGTGACATTACATCATTTAAGATTCTCTCATTTCCCTCACACTTGGATAAGCCTTGGTCTGTGCTCTGTTTAACTAAGCTCTGATTGACATAGGGAAATATACAAAACAATTCAGACATTATTTGGCTTTCTTTGTACAAGCTGATTCAACAAAACAGGTCATTTGTTGTCTGCTCTACTCACTGCACACTCAACACCTACTGAGTAATATGTCACAACTACATTTAGAGGCAATGCCAGCTGAAGCCAGTTTAAGGTGTAACTATGCTCCTTCAACATTACAGCTCCAGTATAAATGTTGCAGAGGTGTAAGTGTGGAAAAAGGTGTCAGAGGGTGAGACAGCATCGTTGTTGTATAATTTTAGAGATAAAGGGATTGAACACGGCTGTGTGTGTCTGTCTGAGAAGACTCTTTCTGTGTTTACATGTTGTACCTCCAGTGATTCAGCAACACTATGAGACACAGACTGAGTTTCATTATATGTTTTTGTGCCTCAGTAGTTATTCTCTAGTCTTTCTCCTCCTGTCTCACATGTTCTTGTATCCCATGTTAAGTCTTTGGGGTTTAATGTTTTAGCTTTTGTAGCTCTTGCTCCCTGGGTGTGTGGTTTAGTGTAGCCTCCTATACATCTGTGGCTAAATCTCATGGCCCCCTCCTGAGCTCTGAGCCCTAAAGGACTAACTGACATCACCTGAAAAGCAAGTGTGTGCATATTGATGACATATTTTTGAAAATTCTGTGTTATGCATTTTCGTTTGCTCTGCTGGGTCCACGGGCTTCCCCCTAGGAACTCTTTGTTTCACACCAAAATGCAATGAACTCTGGGTAACTCCCTCACATAGAAGGGCTCAAAAGTCAGTGCAAGAGCCCTTGAGGTTTTTTTTTACAGTTTGACAGATGGTTAATCACCTCTTTGGTAGTCCCAAACCCTTACAGACTTAGCAGAGACTTGCCTCAAAGTCAGTGAGTGTGTGAGTGTGGACGTAGAGTAAGTATGTTAAGTATTTAATTTATGATTCATTATTATAAGCATGCTAAAGGTAAAAAGGCGTCAATTTCATGGTTATTTCATACATTAAGTCAATTCACAATTTTTATTACTGAATTCTCTTAAATGCTTTTTTTTTTTTTTTTTTTTACTGAAAGTAGTTTTGATATGCCACGCTTATAATTAAAAGAGTATGTGTTTAAATTTTTTTGGGAGACTGATCGTTCAGCATTGTGCGTACCCATGGTCTGAGGAGGTTCTTAATTTGTTCGCAAAGTGAAAAGAAATTCAAGTAAGAAAATATTAATGAATCACAGATTAGTGCGTAAAATGTTTGTATCCACGTTTTTGGCACAAATTTGTGCATACACACTGTTTTTGAATGAGGCTCAATGTTTTGTTAAGGTATTTTTTGGGTTTTGGAGTTACGGATACTGACGTTTTTCTGCCATTGGGTCCCCTTCAATGGCTCAGTGTAGGAGTACTGACATGATGACATCAAAGCTTCACCACAGAGCTGTTGTGGACTCACTGTGTAAAAAAGAGCCTGTGTTTCTACTGTTTAGTCAGAAATTGATTTTGATCCTGTACTAAAGTGATAAATATCTAAAAACTGCAGTCAGAGGCAATCAATTTTAATAGAACGGTAAGTGTACACATATTGTCACCCTCTTAAACAAATGGCCTAAGTCATATTTTCAAGTTTTTCAGGAAACAGAATAAACTGAACTAAATATAGAACATTATTAATTTAGGCCATTATACTGAGATAAAAACAGCATTATCTTTTTAATTAGGATGTTGACCATTTTACCAGAGGTGGGTAGCATCCTCTTCATTCTGTAGAGTTAAATTATGGCAACAATATTGTTTTCCTTAAAAAGTGACTTAGGCCATTAGCTTAAGGGGGCCATGATATGATTTCCATACAGACGTGTGATTATGTAACAGATGAGCTGATACCCATGAGGAAGTCATTTTCTTTTTTACAGTTATACCACAAGACTGTGTGTAAGATAATGATCATATCCTGGTCTTGTTAAGATAAATTGCTATGTACAGTCACAGTTAGTGTATGTTTCACAGCTTATCACCTGGGTCTAAACCTCAGTCTTTGAACCGTACAGAAAAAAACCCAGTGCTGAAATGATGGAAAGATAAATCTGTAATGGAAAATGGTAAAACTCAAATGTCACCAAGAGATTGACTCGTACGAATGCCTTTCAACACAATAGTCCACAAATGTGATTAATATCATTGCAGATCAAATTATTGACATGTTTTCATTTTGATTCCCATTCAATGACACCTCAAGTCAAACACTGAGATGAAAGAGAAATCTTCCAGTTGAACTCAAGTCCCGTAATGGCCAGTAAGAAGGAGCTACCTTCAGGAAGGCTCCAGTCTTCACTGTATAAGCGGTATGGAGAAAAAGGTCACTCAGGACAAAAGATGAAGTGGCAAACAAAGGGAGAAGGAGAAGGAGGGAGAGTCTGCTCCAGCTAATTAGAGTGATAATAGGAGCCCAGGGCATGCAAGCATGCAGCTCTCCTCGTCACATCAATGACGTGACGAGGAGAGTGGTACATTGAGATGAAGGAGGAGATGGGGTGAGAGGAGGGTGAGTGGTGGGAACAGGACTGAGGCCCTTCTTTCACACATTAGAGGAATGCTGGGTTATGAGGAGTGGGCTGAAAGTCACCAGAGCAAGTTAGCGAAATGTCAGTGGACATAAGATTGAGCTTGATAACAGCAAATATATTATTGTAGAGAAAAGGGACATCTATCTGAGGGTCTACCACGCAACTAGCAGCACAGTCACACGGCTGAGCGCATAATAAGCTTGTGTCTTTCGTGTCCATTCTAGTTACAGTAGGTCTATAGTGGTGGAAACCCCTGGGAGGTCCTGTGTCGTTGGGAACTCTCGCCTCTAGTTAGCCACTACATGACTCTGGTCTTTGATCAGCTCAGCTGACTCCTAAGCTCAGCTTAGTGCGGCAGGGGTCTGGAAAAAGTGGGGAGAGGGAGAGAGGTGGGGAGAGGTGATGGAGAAAGGGAGTACGTGATGGCGCCCACTGAGCCATGTACCTTCAGGCAGTGTCCTGGAGGCAAAGGGGGGGGAGGGGGGCAGAGACATTAGGACAGTGGAGTTTGAGCAGA
Organism: Thalassoma bifasciatum; assembly: GCA_008086565.1. Lineage (NCBI taxonomy): Eukaryota > Metazoa > Chordata > Actinopteri > Labriformes > Labridae > Thalassoma > Thalassoma bifasciatum. Next base: position 21,488 of record RPOG01001066.1, on the reverse strand, counting down.
ATCCGAATGAGAAAAAAGAAAAGGGTCTCCATTTGGGATAGACCGATAATTTGGCCCGACATTGGCATTTTGACGCGTATCAGCATCAGCTTTTGTTTCTGAAATCAATAATCATCCATACAGAGGCCAATTTAAAACTGCTTTATTTTGGCTCTCGTGCAGGCACATCTCTCTGTCTGCAGTCACTACTATTTTTCAAGCCACAGCCATCATTTGTTCAGTTACACACAGAGCCACGGCACAGGTAAAAGCCAATCAGCTGTGAAAGCTGCGCATGCACAGTGCTCACACACACAGCAGAGAGGAGAAAAAGTTATGCTGAGTGGAGAAGCTCGAGAGGACAGATTAAGTTTCGAGAGTAAGATTGTAATAAACATCCCAGTTCTCTGCAACTCATAACCACTAATAATGCAACTGTGAGCCTAACAGTGATATATAAAAACTTAAGCAGCAGCTCTGTTTGCAGTCCCTCCAAACGTGACTGTAAATCACTTAAAACTGGAGATAACCTGGTTCTGGTTTGATTGTGTGTTGTTTACGCTTAGTGTTTCAGTATGTTGGATTTATCTGGTTTCTGTGACTTAAGTATTCATATCTTAGTTATTGTTATTGTAGTTTTCCCTTGTGTTCACTTGTATCTTATCTTATCTTATCTTATTTTATTCTTCTTGCGTTTCACCTGGTTGTTGCTCCTTGCGCTTCACCTCGGGGTTGAGTTTTCCTGTTGCCCCTGTGTGATTGCTCTTATGTGTTTCACCTGTGTCTCCTGTCACACCTGTGTATAATTAGTCTCCTGTCCATTTAATCCCTGTCTTGAGTTCAGTCTTTGTCAGTTTATTGTCCTGTAATGTTGTTTTGTTATGTAGGTCGCTTCATGTTCCAGCGTTTCCAGTGTGTTGTCCTCGGTGAGCATTATTATGAGTTTTTGGACTTTGGATATGTTTTGTTTTTTGCCGTTTTGGGACTTTGTGAGTTTTGTTTCAGAAATACTTTAGTTTGAATCTGCATTTGGGTCCTCCTCCACTTGAGTTTCCTGCAACGCCTGACAGATAATCTCATTTTAAATTGTCGATTATGATCAGACGTATATTTAGAGCAGTGGATCCCTACCTTTTCCAATTCAGGGCCCATTTTTAAGTCTCAAAAATGTTTGTGGCCCACCTCCCTGACCCAATAACTACAGAGGACATAAAATTCCTTGTTAGAGACCCATTTGTAACAACAACTCAAAAGTAATAAAATCCAATATGTAATAGCTGGTCAGTGATGTAACAGATTCTGAGACCGAAACAAAATAACTTTTTAGCCAAAGTGTAACAATTTGTTACACTTTGTGTCTGCTGTTACATTTAGGCTTTTAATGCATTCTTTTTGTTGTGTTTTGGGCTTGGCACTTTTGTTAAATTTCATTACAGTATGAGTTTTGTTCCATTTTTTCCTAAATTATTACATATTGGGTCGTTGTTAAATTTAAGTTGGGTCACGTTTCCCATTGGGCTCTAACTTCTTCTTCTTCTTAGTGGACATTTTTTGTATGTGAACATTAGAACATTTTTATTTTCCTAACCAATTTTTCCAACTGATTTTTAACTATGAAAACATTTTTCTGTATATTTGTACCTTTCTTTGTTTATTTGTGTCTTGTATCTTGTATAATTACATTCCTCTAAAATCATAATATTTTGGAAATTATTTGGCGGCCCACTTACAATATCCTCACGGCCCACCAGGGGGCCGCAACCCACAGGTTGGGAATCACTGATCTAGAGATAAGACTTATTCAAGATCCCTTAGAAAGTCCTTTTGATAAACATTTGCTTTAAGGCATTTGAACAAAGTTATGTGTTGGAGTTTGTATCATTCAAAATTTTGACACGAGGAACACAAATGAATATTGGCTCCAAATATTGGTTACTGGCCTCCTGAAAAAACTGACTGGTCTATCTCTGGTCTCCATCCTTCCCTCTCTGGTTCTTCACACAGTTCACCATCAGCAGAAGGTGCTGACCCAACTACTGAGCTGAAACCAGGCATGAAAGTAAGGTCGACCATGGAGGGTTTAGGAAACAGTGGGATGAAAAGAATTCATAGAAAGCCTGGCTTAAGACTGAACAACATTCATGGAAGTGTTTCTTCATTTTCACGATCCAGGTCAACAAGACTAACGTCACCAAACATCAGCTTCACAGCAGATTTTCTCCTCAAACATTAAAGGATAACATCTTAATGCACCACTTTTTCCAGAGCTGAGTTATTTTAATTCAAACTCCACCTTCATAGCACGAGCTTCAACAGAGGAGGCTTGATGTACAGCACTTTAATTGTCATTTACTGAAGGTCTGTATTAAATCTATGTGTTGCTGGTTGGTGTAAATTCCCATCCCATGTGACATCAGGTGCATGACTGCATTCAACTTTCCTTCATGTGACTCAAAGTGAGGCTGCTTCACCCAATAATCCTTGTTTTTATTCCCAGATACACTAATCCACAACCTGCCCGTCACGTTACGTAATTCTCCTCCAATACTGTTTACATGTCCACATGTGTTTCGTCGTTACCATGACAACGCAGGCTAATCTGATAGGCCCAACGTCTTAATTGTGCGCATGGGTATGGGCCTGTGCTAATCACATTTGCCGGTTTCCTGTTGGGAAAGAGTTGGATCAAAGAGATAAGAGCTGGAAGAGGAAGGGGGGTGTATCCACATTGTGAATTGATGAAATGGAGCGCAGACGGTCAGGGGGAAGAGTCTTTGGGGGAAGTCAAATGATAAAAACACAACATTAGGCACAGATTTCAAAACCAAGAAGCAGATGAAAAAAAAAAAAAACACAGGAAAATAAACAAAAACAAACAAACTGAAACACGACATTCCTGCACAGCAAATGCCAAAGTGTTAAAATCTCAGAGTTTTGATTAACGGAGTAAAATTGTATCCACTTAGATGTCAGATGGGCTCTAAGTGCTCTTCTCAGGCTGCACCAGAAACTCTCTCTGGTGTTGTCATGAAGTACAATGCTGGTGTAGAGTTTTTGAAGTGTTCATTTTAGGATGAAGGACTCCCTGAGAGTCCAACTGCTGATTGAAACTCTACTGGCCATCAGGTCGCCACACCATCTCATTAGTTGAATCTCTAGTTTTGCTTTTAGTGATTTTTAAAAGCACTTGACAAGCTTTGAAACAATGAGTAGATATAATTGAACTGAAATTAATTCCTTCATGAACCCTGTAACCACCAGTGAGGAGGGCACACAGTTGGACATGAGAGCCTGCGGTACATGGGTTAGTCACACAGGTGACACAAGCTGTCTTAGCTTTGTGGCAAACACTGACTGATTACATACAACATTGTAGACGGACTCTATATGCCTCATGGTGTAGATTGACTGTCTGTGCTTCATGGTTTAGACGATGAAGGGCAGTCTACCCTCATTCTTGAAATATTAAATAACCAGTCCTGCAAAGTGCTACAAATTCCAGCTTAGCACTGACTGTAGGTACATTGTTTAATTCCCCGGGGGTTCTAGGTTTATGCTGCAGGTGTTGGGAAGCAGTGAAAGAGTGTCTAAAAGTATAAGTACTGGAGTGCATTTTTACTCTCAGTGTTCACATGTAACTCTTAATTTGGAGTATATATTTTACTCTTTTGACAGTGTTCAGTGAATATTGCACTCTTGGACTTATATATGCACTGAAATGAGTGTTAAATGTACACCTGGAGAGTACAATATACACTATTTTTTGCTGTGTGGCATATATTGCAATACGACAAAATTTAATCTCATAGTCATCTTTTTCACACAAGTTACCAATGTGTTGTGCAGGACAGGGACAGAAACAACTATCAACTTTCATCATAATCTTCTGCAATCATTTCCTGGAGGTGAATCCATATAGATTTGAATATGTCAGTGTTATTTTTAATTCTGTAAATACACTATTCAAAGGTAGACATTGCAGCCAGGTCATCTCTTCATTCCCTGTCACTGACCTTATCTTCAGACCTCTGAAGCCTCAGCAGGGTCCTAGGTAAGAGAATCAAATTCTGAGAAGATGGACCCCACCGGTTCAACACCCAATTCCCATAAAATTAACTATTTGTATCTATATAAACAAATCTTCATATATCTATCTTTATGGTGATATCTACCTCCAACTGTAGTTAGATATAGTTTTGACCTTGCTGTGTTATCAGTCTGTGAACATTTCATACATGTATGGTGGTTGCACTTGTTACATTAGTCTATCTTTGTATATTCTTATTGTGGTGTTGCTTGCATTGCTTTTTTTTGCTGTAATTCTGTAAATTCCCAGGTTGTGAGACAATTACAAGATTGTTATACCATACCTTATCTTTCTGCTGAGCCTGAGCCTGAGCTGAACTTCCCACCCAGAATGAATTGGTTGAAATAAAAAAAAACTTCTTTTCAAGTAACCATTATGTCTAAACAATGTCTGGTTTTGATTGAAAAGTGAGAGGTGAAAGGTGAGAAGTTGTATTTTCTAGGTCGTTGAAAACTGACCAAACAGGGTCATATTTTAAACGACTATTATTTTGCTAAATGGACCTAATTGGATGGACTGACCATGACCCAATTTTGTACGTCTCTTTTTTATTGCTTCGATGGACCTAATAGATTTGACCTAAAAAACAATGTCTAAATGACATGTTTGTGTGGTTGGGATGTATTTTATAGTGTTGTCAACACAAATAACCACAACTGACCACAAGTCCTGTCCCATTTCTCATTTCTAGATCGTTTCCACAAGCAAATAGACACTCTCATAGTTTGTGAATTTATGCTTTCACAGATATTTTTCAAAAATCTTGGATCCACAGACACACAAACGCAGTCACCCTGTGGTGTTTATGTTTTTAACTTAGATTAGACTGAAAAAAGTCAGTCAGGATGCAGGTGGAGGAGCTCTGGGACTATTGTCTGTTTACATATTGATGGTACTTTTGGTTGATATTGGAACATGATTGGCAAAACATGTTAGTTCATCTGTTGAAATATTGTTTTAGACAGAAAAACTATGACAGACTGGTACCTCTTGTCACTATAGAAGGTCATTTTTACCAGTTAAACATGAAATGAAAAACTGGCTTTGTTGAGATTTTTTGTGCAAGAGTTGAACGTTTGAGATTTAAAAAAAAAAGAATCAAATTAATAAGATAGGAAGTCAAAATTTATTATTTTTTTCCCAAAAAAATTTTGACCTCTGATCTCAGAGTTTTGACTTTTTTTTTCATCTAATTTTGAGTTTGTATCTCAAAATTTTTACCTAATTTGGGCCAAAAGGAAATTCTCACCAAAGTCAAGTTCTTATTTTTATATTTTCTTTCCTGGCAGAAATGGACCTCCATAGGTCACCTTGTGCAAACTTGAAGTAAAAAAGAAAAAAAAAGTTCTGAAATTTTTGTCATCATCTTACAGTGAAATTTTGCATAGCTATACCTCATCTTTCCACATACTTCAGATCTTTCCTTGGACAGAGTAAGTGGAGTTGAACTGTTGTACATTTGTGTGCTTTCACTACAAAAGCATGCAATAACAAAAGTTTTTTTTTTTTTTTTTTTTTTTTTTACAACAATGGGTGAGACCACTCATGGAAAATGTAGTTTTCATCTTTAAAAGCTCTATTGGAATTGACTCATCACTTAACCTCATCGCATCAACCAGGGTTACACTGCTTTTTTTTTTTTTTGAACACATGGGTCACAAAATAAAGCATCTAACCTGAAGTGCAAAAAGGCTCAAAGATGCTCAGAAAAGTGGAACAAAGAAGAAGGAGAAGTGAAGAAAAGAAGGGTAGGTGGGTTTTCTTACTCTCCTTGAAATACTCATCAGCTTTCTGGTTTCATCAGCTTCCCCACCTCCATACTGCCATACTATAGACCCAGTTGCTATGCTTCATTGTGTTTTAGTAATCTTTGTATGTCTGTATTTAGCTCTTGTTCCTGTTCTGTCCCAGTTCCTGCCTCCTGTCTCCCCCAGGTTCAAAGTCCCATTGGATCTCTCCCTCTGGACCACTCATTTGGCTCCTTAACTGCTTGGATCTCGTTCCATGAAATAGCTCCACTGGCTTCCTTCACCACAGTTACCTGCAGCTGAGTGATTTGCATGGTCTAACATCAAAACTTAAATCCTGCCTCACGGTCTGTGGATGCTCTCGGATGTACCAGCTCTGCTGTTCTCAATACAGTAGGTGAGGAAAAGCTTTTAGTTTGAGTCTGATCTAGTGTTTCTCAACCTTAGGGTCGCCTGGAATCCTGATGGGGTTCCCTGAAATGTCTAGCAATTGATAAAAAAAATTACTGATTAAAACGTTTTCTTCTGTAATTATTCATTTTAAAACTAATGGGGCTCAGTATTTCAACATTGAGCTTTTCCTGTAAGGGAATGCAAGTGTGTGGAAATGTTGTGCTCAGCATTTTAACATCCAGCATTTGCTGAAAGGAAATGTGGGCCCCCACTCTAGTGCTTATAAGAATTAAAATTAAACACAACCGAACAACTGTATTCCATATATTAGTATTCATTTAGCATTTCATTATGGAATGTGTAAGTATTTTGAGCATTTTATGAAAAGTAAGTATTTAGTATTTAGTATTTGTGCACTAATCATGACTTCTCTGTATGCACAACACAGTAAAAAATAAGATAAAATAAAACAAAAAATAAAAAATAATTTCAGAAAACAAATGTCTCTGAGGTCCTTAGAGATGTATGATGTCAAAATGGGGTCACAGCCCAAAAAAGTTAGGAACCACTGATCCAGAGGACGGAAAAAGGTTTTTCTCTACCGTCTACAGACTTTGTAAAGAGCCCAACACCAGGTGTCTTTGTTGGCTGTGGAAAGATAAGGTTAAAGTGTGGCACCAGTAGTTCATCAATTACATCTTCTATACCCCTTTAATATTTTTCATGAACAAAAACTCCACCATGTAACTTGGATGGACTCACTGGCTTTGAGATGTAACATTTTAACAAAGAAAAATCTCTGCTTAGGGTAATGATGAACCATCATGTTTCACTCCTAAATTTGGCTGATTTTCTCATGCATACATACATACAGGTTCAGAATCAGCACTCATGAATAATGACAACTCAAACTTTTGGCTTTGGCGGAGTGACGTCTGTTCACAAAGTAACGTCCTGCGTTATTGCACGCTTGTGTTGAAAGCTTGTCTGACAGGTCATTACTCCATAGCAACTGTTTGTTATGTCTTTGTTGCACAACTTTGCCTTGGATGCAGCTCCAGTTGCAGACTAATAATAATAATAAAAGTCTGCTCAAAGATAGGAGGCTAATTTGATGACAGGCTAATGGCCATTAACTCATTGGCTGCCAGCTGTTTGCATGGCATTTTTTTTTAGCAATCTTTCAAAAGTCACAGAATATTGTGTTCTATGACGACGTAAACACAGAAACTGCAAAATGAAAAAGTATACTCTCTTCTTTCACCAGGACAAAAAGTTTGTTTCTATCTTTTTTCACTTGTTAGAAATTGGCAGAAAAGCACAGGGTGGTTTATCAAAAAAACACATCTTTTCCAATAAAAAAGCAGTGAAAACAAGCATAGATTACTTTTTAGCCCTCAGCTCTGAAGCTCTGTCCTATGAATGTCTTCATGATCTCCATCTGTTCATGGAAAAACAAAATGCATCAGGGTCCTTCTCACCTCCTCAGGGTTTTCATCCAATTTGTTCCTCAGCTTTCTCAACAACCATTAGACCAGGGATGGGCAATTCACTTTTACAAGGGGCCACTTGAGAAACCTGATTCATTTTGGAGGGCCACACTAACAAGAGCGCAAACTTGATTCTGCTCAATATGAACTTTTTTTCCCATTTTAAAATACTTTGAATTATATATTTTGGTTATCTGCTGCTGGTAACCAGAAGAATAAGGAATTTACATCAATATGTGAAACTGTGGTGTGGGTCAAATAGGGAATTACCCCTATAGAAGTGATAAACAGTAAAAACACAAAAAATCATTGCATTAGAGTTTTATTTCATGTTAAGCTTGTTAGTTCCCAAATATGGTGTATAAATTTGAAGCAAATGTATACAAAATAATAACATTTTTAGCTTTATTGTAACTCTCCAGTGAGAAACATGTATGTGTCTTGAGCTTGAACAAGCACATTGAAATCTGGATGAATTCCTGAGGAGTGATCATCAGTGATAAAAGATCCTGATTTGATTTTGTTGAACTCCATCATTTGAAAAAATTCTTTTGTTTTGCGAAACATGTGTAATGGAAATGCTGCGAGTGTGAAGCATCATTTTCAAAAATTAATCAATTTTATTCTATCGTTTTTGATGTCTTGTTGGCACAGAGCATTACGTATCTTAAAGTTTGCTTTATTTTTCTGTGAAAAAAGTTAAAATTCAATAAAGTTTGAGTCAAAAAAATAAAAAACGGGTATGAATGGCCGATCTGTGTAGTCCTCTCCTATTTGAACCAGAGCCTCCTTCACAAGCTTGTAGCCATTAATGACCACAGCTCTTCCACCAAAGAGCCGCAGGCTGAAGATATTTCCATATTTCTTTGCAAAGTGAACACACAGGACAGGACAAGTGCTCAGGGGGGGAAATATAACAATAAAATACCCACCTGGCTGATGTTGACCATTATTTTTTTGTGTAATTTGCTGACGTCATTAAAAATTGTGTCATGAATAAATAAATAAAACAGAGCTCAAGGGTTGCTGTGAGTGTGTTTGGAAATTTTAGTTGGCTATATTAAAATAAAACAAATTCTCATATAACACAGCATAAAACATTATGTTTTGACTGACTGTTCTGTGAAGGTAATGACAAACATCCCGGGTGCAGCGTGCCAGAACAGTAACTCTCCTTTCAGTGATGATTGACACTTTCAAAACTGTCAGTTGAGGTTTGGACTCACATTTTCTGAGCTTTAACCTCACCCACTGTGCTGTGTGTTGTTATGATTCAAAGTAAGAACGACCTCCAGAGCCTTGTGAACGGCCCCTCTGCTCCACCCACCACAGCACCGGACCTGAGCACTTGTTTTGCCTCTCTTTCATCTCTTCTCGCCTCTCGGGCTCAGCTGACCCTCTGCTCTGACCAAAACTCACCCCATATGTCAAAGCCCTCATTAGACACAGAAAAGCCTGAACACACAATGTTTGAGAGCACACGTGTGTTCTAACCCTGAATATCAAGATATGTAAGAATAGAGGGGATGAAAGGCTTTGAAGGCTACAAACCAAGGATGGCTTGAATTATGGGTAGACCTCTAAGAATGGCTCTTTCAGTCTATATATGTGTCTGAATGTGTGTGCATGTGTGTGTGTGTGTGTGTGTAGTGAGGGGTTTCAAAGACATGCTTGATGCCAGATAAGTGAGGTCACATGCATGTTCACATGCTCAAGTTGTTTTTGACGGTAGAAAAAGTTCAAGTTCAGGGTTGGATTGGCAGAGAAAGGGAACAGAATGGCAAAAAAAATCATGTGAGGAAAAACAAAAGAGTCGAGGACTTGATGCGTTTGAACATGGAACAATCAGACCATAAAACACATCCCATTCCTCTGAGTCTCATGCTGGTTTCAGGTCATTGTTATTGGGTGCACTATGAAATGAGACTTATTGTTTCAACATAAAAACATGATGTAAAGGGGTTGCCTTAAAACATTATGTTTGGTCAAAAAAAAAAAAAAGTTAACTTGATTAAATATGTCTTGTGTCATTCCTAGTCTTAGTTTGGTTGATTTAGGCTTGTTGGTTAACTCAACTTCTACAGGTGAAATCTATTTAAACTGAATTAAAATTTTCAGTTATGTTAACTAATGGTGGGCAGATCAATATGAAATATCGATGTATTCATACCAACGTTGGTATCAGTATTGATCAATACTTGCGCGATGAGATCGATACTTAAGTTTCAGTTTCTCCTCTGTATGTGTGCTCCTCTCACTCACTTTGCTCATGCATACTCCGCCCCAAACTTACTCATTTACACCTGTTTTTTTCTGACTGAAAAAACAGTTTATTACTTTCATTCCTGAACAGAAACATCTGTTTTAGTGGTTGTGTCTTGTTTTTAATTAATTTAGACAAGTTGCTTTTCTATATTAGTATTGATATCTGCAATACTGACCCTATTTTTACTTGGTATAAGGTTGATAAATTTTGTAGTTCCACTAATGTTAACTTTTTGTTTCCATTTTCTAAATCGTATTTGTTAGTTGACTTAACGTCTTCAGGTAGCTGTTTCAAATAAATCTTCAGTTCTGTAAACCAGAGTTCAGACACTTGATCAGTGCCATAGAACTCAAACAATCAGTAAATCAATGTTTTTACTTTGAAGCTCTATACTATGCAATTCCGTGACCTCACTAAGTATAGCAGGTCTTATATCCAATGCATTCCCTCACTTATGGTGTAAATTTAAGGCTACAATTCACAAAAGTTACCCTGGTTATTACTCAAGAGCTGTAGCTCTACTAAACAGCTGGGAGGGGCCAAGACAGTTGTCAAGTTGACACACGTCTCTGTTTTATTTGGTCATAAAATTTCAAGTTGAAATATTTTTTCAAAGATGAGATGATGCCAACTCATAATTACGTATTTCATCACATTGTTATTTTGATGGAATAATATGCTGGAATTTCAAGTGTGCAAAATTACATTTTACAGTGTGAGTCAAGATTTTAAAACCTGAAATCTGTTGAGGACAAGCAGAGTAAGAACAAGGTTGTGGTACAGACAAGCTGTTTGAGTGTGTGTGTGTGTGTGTGAGCAGGGAGGGGGTGAGACATGTCTCTTACAGATGTGAGAAAACGGCCCTGTGTCTGGGAGCGAGTGTGTCGACAGTCTAATTGGCAGAATGGAATTATTGAGTTAGTCGGTGAATTGAAGCTAATTTAATGAGTCCAGTTGAAGCGGAGCTGATAAGATGTGCAACTGTGGGAACACAGGTCTCTGCGCTCTCCACACACACACACATGCACACACACACACACACACAAAAGACTGGAGTGTGTCTGCGTTTACAGGATGCACAGTCCAGTGAACTCTTACTCACTCCCTCTCTTTCTCTCTACTTCATTTGTTGGGGGTTGCCATGGTGATTGGGAAGCTTGCCTGGGTAGCCCATAATTTTCCAGGGAGTCTGCCTGGATGTGACATGTCCTTTTCAGCTGGGCTTTGTTTGGATGCTGATTTACGTGTGTTTGTTGCACTTTACCACCACCTCCTCCACGACTCCGGCGGAGGCTGCAAACTTTTAAAGGCTCGAGGAATGACGAGGAATAGCACGCTGAAGTTAAGACTTAATGATTACGACATCCTCAGTGGTGAAATTATTTTATCACTTCATTATTTGATGAAGCTCCCACAGCTTTTTCCTTTTTCCTGACTGTGTTTGAACTGTAATTATTTTCCCATCCAGCCCTTCCCTTTCCCCTCCCAGTGGGCGTTTCTTCCACCCAGAGGAGTCCAATCACAAATCAACCTCTTCCTCCATCCCTCCACGGTCAGCCTGTTAAGGACTTTTTGTATTCACATTCTTTTTTTTTTTCTTTTTTTTCCCCTGCCACCCCTCATTGAGCCACTTGAGCCTGGAGCAGATGGAAAGATTGTAGAAGGAGGAAAGTAAGCAGGCAGCTGAGATAGAAGGGATTGGCAGAAGCCATGCAGAGAGTGAGGCAGCCCTGCTACAATGCTTGATGAACTGAACCACTGACCGCCAGAAAGTCTTTCTTCCACTCCAGCAGCCCCGAGAGACCCCGAGGAATCAGACGGGACAGCCCTGAGGGGAGGCATCCAGCTCATCACCCCCCTGGACGTGGAAAGAAAGAGTTAAAGACGAGGTGAAAGAGGGGAGATCCACAGATGAGAGTGAAAGCAGAGAGGTAGAAGGAGGTGATCTGAGAAGAGAAAGTGAGAGGATTGCAACAGGTGTGTCCACAAAGACTGCTAAAAGGAAGGGGAGACACACTGGCCAGCTGAGCAAAAACCTGCTGCAAGTGAAAAGAAAAAAGGGAGTCAGAGAGCGAGAGCACACAGAGGTCGAGGGACACAGCTTAGTGAAGGATGGCCAACTCAGGTCTCCAGTTGTTGGGTTACTTTCTGGCGTTAGGCGGCTGGATTGGCATCATCTCCACCACCGCCTTGCCTCAGTGGAAGCAGTCGTCGTACGCCGGGGATGCCATCATCACGGCCGTGGGTCTGTACGAGGGTCTGTGGATGAGCTGTGCCTCGCAGAGTACGGGACAGGTGCAGTGCAAGATCTTTGACTCCATGCTGTCGCTGGACTGTGAGTACCAAGTTTGACTCTGGATCAACTATTCTGGTTGTGGTCTGTTTCTCTGATGTTGTATAAACAAGGTGAAAGATTGTGTAACTTAGCAAAATGAATCCATTTCTAAGGAAGTGTGTTGTTTGACAAGTCTGCTGATTTGAATTGAAATCACTCAAAAAGCGACTTCATCAAGCATCACTTTGTAGTTTTATCTTATTTGTCTTCTCTAATGGCCCAGCAGTTGGTGGACATTTTCTGCCTCTGTCGTATTATTACTCATCATGGTGTTGTTTTTCTCTACAAAGTGAAGTCATGCTCTTATATAGATCCAGGAAGACCATGGCTATAAACTGATGCTGCTCTGTTATGTCTTCTTGCAGTGTGACAAAACTCAAAAGCTACGGATAATTAGAATTAGAATACCAAAAAAAGAGAAACTGATTTTCTCTGATTTTATCCTGAAAAAATAGATAAAATAAAACAAGGAATTGGCGTGTACAACACATTTTCAGGTAGACTCCACTGAGTGAGGATAATAAGAAAAATGTTGGTGATGGTGGTGTTACATTCAAAGAAATGATGCTTGGAATATTTCTTTTCTCATTCTGGTCTCATTTATCACTGCAATATGAAGTCGTACACCTCTATAGGTTCAAGCAAAAGTCAAAGGAATTTTTTGAAGCAGGAACACAGGATGTATGTCCGTTACTCAGGACTTACTGAAAACAGTAAGAAACCTAAAATTATTCATATTCTAAAAAATTAAGCTCGAGCAAACATTTTATTTCCTGCAAACTTTCAAAGTAGACATAAAAATCAAAGCTATGCTGATGAAATTCTCCTGCCTGTTTACACACATTGCTGACGTCACTTGTGGTACATAACAGGTGCCATCAGATTTTCAAGTTTTTGATGGATTAAACCAGTTTCTTTAAGTTTGGAGATTGGACGAATGCTTTTTAAATCCCAGTCTTTTAAAAAATGACTGGTAATTCGACCCCACTTTTTGTTGTTTCTCTCATTAGATATTATCCAGTTATCATATTTTGGATTAAGCAGGTCTCCGTACTCTCTCCTCTTCCTCCCGCCTTGAGAAAACATCTGTGGAGTTTTGTTTTAAATCACAACTCTTATTACTGTTGGCTGATTCGTTTGGCCTCAAATATAAATCAAGCAGCAGAAACAGAAGGAAAACAAGCTCTCACAATCTGCTGCGCATTAAAACTCGAGACGCTGTAAATCTCCTGCTACTTGAATCTTTAATGAACTTCGATTAAAACTTCAGATCTTCATGAAATGTAATGTGCATGTAGGAGTGGGAGGGGGGGTCAGGAATGTGGGGTTCGGATATAAATTAGCTCAGAATTTGAGCCTCCTGTCATTCCTAATCTGTGACTCATAATTAATGGCTCACAGATTATAGGAATCCATACATTTGCTGTCTGTTTAAATCATCTCATCGAGGGAGGGGGGGAGGTTTAATGATGGGGAGTGGGTTTGGTGAGAAGAGATTCCACAAAACAATGAAGCACTTTGCATTTTTTTTCCTTTACGATGCTTTGACCCCGATGCTCCCAGAAATCCTGTCGTGGTTTTCTTGTGATGCAACAACAAACGATGGCGCTCTGCAAACATTTTGGTGTCTTGTGAGTCATTATATCAAAACATTTTCTGAGGCGTTGTGCGTGTGTGACGGTTGCCCGAGCTGATCTCCCATCTCTTTTGGTGAGTTGCAGCAATAAGAACAGTGTATTGTCCTTGTGGATGAATAGAGGCTGTTAGGAGAAGAAAAGACCAGTGTTGAGCCAAACACCAGAGATATTCCCAGAATGCACTCTGTCTTCCCCACACGCGCACATTGTTCCATTTGTCCATTAATACACCCAGTGAATGCAGATTTAGACTGGAGACAAACACTGGAAAAACCTCCCAAAGAGTTAAACACATTCATGTACATTTGAATGAACACCGGACAGGAAAGTCGTGACTGAGATTTCTCAGGTTTGTTCAGGAGGTTTGTCCAGACAGATTATGAAATGAAGCAGATCAGCATCCAATCATGTGTCTGGGGGGGGGCTCACAGGAGGCACCACGCGTCTGAATCTTGATTAAACACCCCTCATGCCTGTGTGTTTGAACGCTGATGTGAGTTACGGAGGAACTTCACAGCAGGAGCAGCATGTGATAGCGGGCAGAATTGTTCATCAGACTGTGCGCTGTGTGCTTTCACTGATGCAGCCAGGCAACCGTAGCAGAGGCAGGCAGGTTAGCAGAGCATCTCGCTTCAAAAGGAGCTGATGATCGGGATAATTCACGGTCGAACAGGTCGGCTATTATTATCTGAAGAGTGTGGATGGTGGTGCTGAAAGGACAGCTCTTCAGAGCGAGAAACGCAGAGGGAGATATCAAAGACACATTACCTCACCGCCAACACCTTTTAAAACTTTATCACTGTGAATCCGTGCTACCCAAAACTTCAGCTCACATCCAACCTCCAATTGATTTCTCCTGATAGAAAAGTTCACAATCAGTTCTTTTCACTTCTAAGAACCACGACGGCGCCACAAGCTTTGTCTTTGTGAAAGTCTTAAAAAAAGAGAAAAGAAACCAACCATGAGTTAGTCAGCTTACCAAATCTGTCTGACTTCTCTTTCTGTCTTCAGAACTTGGTCAAAAATACAACCAGTACCACCAAAGATATACAAATATATTTTTGTCCCAATGTAGTTTCTGTACCTCACTGATTTTCTTGGAACTTTTTCATATTTGGGGCTGAATATTCAATTACACAGCAGACTTTTGAAGACTGGAGCCTTGATAGAGAAACACGTGGCGCATTGATTGACAAACGAATTCATTTTCTGCTTGATTTGGTTTTCAAATGAAACATGTTGACCTTAAAACTGCATGAAATAGTTTCTTTAATGTGGTTCAAATAATGTGAAATCTAACATTTACATAATGATAATCGTTTTGTGTTTGATACATAACCTCCCATCTGAAAGACTTACTGTTGGTGATGCAGAAAACTTGTTGTTTCAGTGTAAAAACATGATGTGAAGAGCTGCCTTAAAACGTGACATTAGGTCAAAAATAAATTCTGTTGGTCTAACACCATCAGAACTTATCTTGATTATATAAGAAATCATATGCAACTGTTGTCTTACTTTGGTTGAATTAGACTCGTTAGTTGACTTCATCAGATACTTGCTTCGGATAATAAATCCATTTTGACTGAATTAAACTTTTTCACTGTTAATCTTTTGTTTTTGTTTATTTGAATTATATTTGTTAGTTAAATTCTGGGGGTAGTTGTTATACTAAGCTAATCTACTGCATCTCAGTTAAACTTTTCAATTCTGTAAATTGTGGAGTTTAGATAAGCTGTCTGTGTTGTGGAGCTTGGACAGTCGGTGCCGCCATACAACAATTCAGTGTACAGCGGGGTATCATGTCCACTGTGTCCCCTCCTCACTTGTGGTGTAACTATTAAGTTAAAATTCACAAAGATATCAAGGGCACTGCTTGAAAGCTGCAGCTCTGCTAAACAACTGGGAGGGGCTAAAGTGATTGTCATGGCAACAGTCATTTCTGATTTACTTGGACATAGAATTTCAAGGTAAAATCTATTATGTAGTTGAGACGATGCCATCTTACAGTCAAGTGTTATCATCAACTTCAGTAATCTTTCATCATATTGACAGAATTGGATGCTAGACTAACAAATGTGCAAAACTGCATTTGATAATTTAGTGCTGAATCTAACATTTACAGTATGGAAATCGTTTTTTTTTGTTTGGTACATGACCTGATGATGCCAAAACAACATGAATCCTTGTCTACAGAGAAACTTTTGCTGTGGCTATTTTAGTCCTCTGCTTCTCAGGTGGTGATTGGTTGAGGCAAATTGAATTTCCCTCCAGATAAGAGTTGTAATACAATCAAACCATTACCTCAGTGAGTTTGTGCTTTTCCTCTGAAGTGGAAATGGACGTGGCTCCACTGTGACTTTAGCTGTATGGTTCGATAGTGAGTGGGCAAACACAAATTACGTACAACAGAGTCACAAGTGACCTCACAATGGGACCTTACAGTGCCTACACATTCACACACACCAGCAAGCACACACACTCATTGAAAGCTTGTGGCTGGCACCACCAATCTTGGCACTTGAAGAAGAGGGCCTAGTGGGTGAGCCAGCCCTCCAACACCTCCCTCCTGTCCCTCCTCTTGGCCTCTCCTTCACCCTAAAAGCCCCCGAACACCCAGTACTGGTTTGTCAGTGATTGAAACTGGTCAGAGCAGTGTCACACTTCAACAGCCCCGAACCCCCACACACCCTCAGAGAGAGAAGAATGACCCAATCGGATGAAAGAAGAGGAAGTCAAACCTCCCTCTGTTCAGATATTCCATCAAAAGGAGCCATGGAGCCATAAATCAGACTTCAAAGATGTTTTATCCTCTTTCCTCTATCATGAGTCCCTTCAGATCAGCTCCTGAAATGCTGCTTCAATGCCACTTTATGAGTGATGGTGTGTGTGTTTCTGTCACAATGACAGATGATGACTTTAGGTTCCTGCTCAGCCTGATGCTCAACAGCTTTTCTGGGAGACTTTCTTTTTTTCTGTACACTTTGGCACAACAGATACACCAACACAGAGTGGAAGTGATGGAAATAAAAAAGCCTTACAGACTTCTCAAATCTACTTTATTCTCCTCTATTGTATTCTAGTTTCACATTCAGACTTGGAGACTGTAGCTTAACACAAAAGCTTGTGAGCAGACTTTTTTTTCTTAAGACTTAGTCAAAGAGGCAGCATTATGTGGAAGTTAACTTTAACTTGACCTTGAAAATTTGAAGTTTTCCTGGAATATTTTCTCAGTTCCCTCTCTCAGTGCAGTCTGTGGAATTTCATGCTGCTCCTTTGTCCTGTGTGAAACTCTCCTCTTTATGTCATATACAACAGTAGCAAACTATTTTACCCCTTACTGAACCACTTATGATAGAGCTTATGGTCAGAATAGGGAGGCATTGGGGCGCAGATGGCCTAGTGGAGGTTTGCCCTCGAGCGGGTGGCCCGGGTTTGATACCCGCCTGTGGCCTGTTTCCCGCATCTCATTCCCCACTCTCTCCCCCTTTCCTACTCTATCCACTGTCCTCTATCCAATTAAAGGCAGAAAAGCCCAAAAAATTTCTTGAAGAATAGGGAGAAATTGATTAATTGTTGCTGAAGATGCATCACAGATTGTGAAGAGTTCAGGGTTTACTTCTTTATTTAAACCAAAAATGATTTAAGTTTCCAGACTAATTTTATTTAAAGCTACTGTCAAGCGTTTCCCCTTTTAGTCAGTTATGGCGCCCCCTGTGGAAGTATGAGTAATGTTTGTAATTTGTTTGTAATATGTAGTATGAATCATACACTGTTGACATTTGCTTTGAAAAGTAAAAGAACAGCAGTTTCATGTCTGATCTGATACCCACTAATGGAGAACTGAAGTCCTGGAATTGGAAATGAAGTTACAGCAAAGAAATAGGCAACTTTTTTGCTGATTGTCACATCTGATTTTGATATGATGTTGCTGTCCTATTATTTGAATCCATATGACTAAATCAACTAAACTTGACATTAGAACTTTCATGCCAACCATTGAATTTGTTGACCAAATGTTAGTTATTACAAATAAATGTTTTAATGGATTTGTGAAGCCAAGAGACCTTCTGTAAAATCAGAATTTTACAGAAAAAAAAAATCACAGTTGATGTTGATGCCTGAAATGTAAAGAATGAGCAAGTATCAGGACTAAAGCTAGAAATCAGAGTATCCTACAGTGTAAGTCTCTGGTTTTTCATATTATTTTCTTCATGAGCATACTTGTCCAATTTTACCTGAAAGTGACATGATCCTGTCATCTATTCTTGTTCATCGTTAAATGTTTATGCGATGGAAGCAGACGTTTCACCTGGAAGAACAAACACAAGTGGAAAACTTTCAATCTTACTCTGGATCTAAAACCCTTTATATCTACTGAAGCTTAAATGATCTGAACATATTTTGTTATCATGGCTGTAAAATGGACTGAAAATCTCCTTTCTCTTCGCTTTGGCCCTTTTTTCAAGTAGTGCATAAACTCGAAATGATTACTGCATGTGGTATGTAGTTTTGCTGTTACCAGTGTAAAAGAAGAAAAATACATAAACAAAATTGAATGTTTAAGGAGTTCAGTGAGACAAAACACTGTAACCACCAGAAAGCACAGTTCAGTTTCTCTGCTGTGTGTTAGCGACAGCTTTTTTTTTAGATCGGTCAAAACCTTGGGGAGTTAGAGCCATTCAGCATTTTTGCAGCATGTCTGTTGTTTTGCTTTGCGGGGCCCTGTCACATACTTGTGACTACAATAATGAACTACATATAACAGGAAAGCGCAAATTTATGTTTCCTGTGCTGTTTGATTGTTTTAATTTTTTTGGTGATTGAATAAACAGTGACAGAGTTACAGCATTAACAGGGGCAGATATACCGGGGTGCCGTAGGGTGGCAGCTGCCCCCCTATAACAAAGCCACCTCTGTTGCCACCCTAGTAATGAAGATTTAATTCAAAGAAAAGTGATACTTCTTTGGACACATATGACTAACCAATTGAAGTGAATGAGATGACGTGATAAAAAGCTAAAATTTTGAGATAAGCAGTCAAAATTATGGGTCAAAGGTTAAAATTTGGCTTTTTTGTCTCAAGCTTTTTGACTTAGTGTCTGCAAAAAAAGGAGAAATCTCAACAAGGCCAGTTTTTCATTTTGATATCGGCAGAAATGGCTTCATTACATTATTTGTGTTGCCATTATACACATTTTTACTTCAAATAGTGTTTTAACCCTGTGGTGCATAGTGGTCACTACAGTGGACACCTTTCTAAAACTTATTTACTCCTAAATTCAACGGTTCATGTAGTGGAAATTGTGTCAGGATATTTTTATTCTTCTCAGGGCCTAAAAAATTTTAATCAATTCTTTTTCCAAAGATATGTATATATATTTTTTTAAAAAGAGTTAAAGACAAACATTGGAGGGTAAAACAGCATAATAACTATAAATTATTCAGTGTTAAAATGGATGAAAGAGAGTGAAAATGTTTCGCAAAGCATTAATGAAAGATTATTCATTAAATTGCCACAAAAAGAAAAAAGAAAAGAAGTCAAACAAAAAAAAAAATTTCATTAAGTTCACGCTGTTTTATGTTGAATGCTCACTTACAAATATTTGATAAAAAAAGGAAAACTTTTTTCATGCTTTAAGACAAATAAAAACACTTAAGGGAAACATCCTGACACCGACTTTCATAATTCATGCATCAGAGGTTTAAATAAATGTTCAGGTTATGAAGTGATTTTTGCTGTATCTCCAAGAGGCTGGGTAGAGGGTCCTCTTTTTGGGGTTTTTAGAATACGATCACCTTAATATTAAACTAATCCAACACATAGACTTCTGCTATAATGACACCATTAACAATAGACTGCCCCTCTCTCGGCCCCCCTAAGATATTTTTCTAGATCCGCCCCTGGGTATTAACACTCCAGCCAAGGTAAGATAGTGCGGGTTCTGTTGCAGCTTGTTACAAGGAGCCATTGCTCAGTTGATGTATGATAGAGAATCGACTATTGTGAAACACTACTGTGTATTCAGGTTAGAGGCATTTGGCATTTTGTAGACCACACACACTCACACATACATACACACAGAGAACAAAAATGATTGATGAATGGTTTTGATGAAGTGCAATTAAAAATTCCCCCCAAAATTGAAGTTAATAATGAACCAACCACCACTATGGTGTAGTATATTTGAGAAGTGTAAGGATTCCTTGTCAACTGGAAAGAAAAGCAAAAAATATAGATACAAAAAAAAAAAAAAACCTTTTTGAGACATTTAGACTCATAAAGATGTGACAAAAACCCATGAAATCCAGATTTTGTATTTTAGACCCATTTTTCCTTTTTATCCTAGTCTGTTCAGTTTATCCTGTAGCTTTAATGTAATTCTTCTGCCTCTCCTGATGCACAAACACTGGCTTACACATGAAGTCATTGTTATTTAAGCTAATGCCTGTAACCTTAGCTGTTAAACCTGCATGAAAAGCTTTGATATGTTGACTTAAATTTGGGTATTTGTCATCTTTGTCACACTTCAGAGTGGGAACATTAGACTTTGCATGTTTGCTGCCGCTGCAGGGATTTCCACAATCCTTTCGCTTGTTCAAAATAAGACCCTCTCCATCAGTTTTCTGACAGTATCATTAAGCGTTCAGCATTTTCTTCGGCGTTTACATGATCGTGAGCGGCTGTGTTTGAGGCAGTAATGTCTGATCGCTGTGGCGACAGCCCCGTGAAAACAATCTTGCTTTGTGACAAAGCCACACTAATCCCACTGTGTGAAACATGTAAAGCAGGCCCTCCTACTGCTGCTCCGTGTGAGAGAGAGACTTCTGTGTTTCATCCGTGTCTCCTCCACCTACGGTTACTGCGTGTGTGCAGATATTGTGCATCTTCACATGTGTGTGTGTGCGCAAATATGTGTAAATATGTTCCTCCCACTGAGTTATGTGTGCGCTGAAGCCAGTGTGGGCAGTGTATTAGATTTTTGAAAAGGCAAAAACCACAGTGGAATGGTATGGAGACGATTTAGAGGATCGTTTAAGGTCAAAGAGCTTGGCTGAGAAAGCCACCTCTGGAAAATTAAAAAAGATGAAAACATCCTGCTGAAAAGTAGGACAGTGGTGGACTCACCCTGACGAACTTTGGTCTGAATGCATGTGGTCGACCATCAATCCTCGTGGCTGTGTCCCTTTATTACACATAACAGTCCCTTTGTGTCCAGAAATGTTGTTTTTATTCCTGGTGTAAGACTAAAAGACTCCTTCTCTTTCCCTTTATTTCCTCTCTCTCTTATATCTTCTCTTCTATCACTATCATTCATCATTCTGTGCTCCCCTGTGTGATCCCTGCCTCCTCCTTTCCTCCTCTTATCTAGTCCACATCCAGACATGCCGAGCCCTTATGGTAGTGTCAGTGCTGCTGGGCTTTATCGGGATCATCGTCAGCGTGGTGGGCATGAAGTGCACTAAGGTGGGAGATAACAACCCAGCCACAAAAACCCGCATTGCTGTCACCGGAGGGATTCTCTTTCTACTCGCAGGTGGGTCTCTGCTCTCTT
>RPOG01001065.1:172915-184448 GCA_008086565.1 Thalassoma bifasciatum | reverse complement strand
CCCCTCCCTCCTTCACCTCATCTCTCACCCATCCTCCGCTCCTCATCTTGCCTGTGCCCACTAGGATTGGCAGCATGTAATTTAAGAGCATGGGCACAAAGACCAAATGCCAAGCCCATAATGGAAGCTGGATGTGTTCTGATTTAAATGGGCTTCTGTGCACGAGGCCCAGGGCCTGTAATTAAGATCACTGGGACAAAGGAGAGGAGACAGTCTCACAATGCAGTCGGGACCTGGTTGAAGAAGAGGGAGAGAATATATCAGCTCCGTGCACCCAAAAATGGAAAGAAGTTTTTCTTTTAAATGGACACTTGAGTAGTTTGAAGAGAAGAAAGTTGAAGTGAGGAACACATGCTGACAAACGCTGTCTATTTGTTGTTTCTTCCCTGTGATCATCTGATGAATTTACTCGTGCTGCTGGTGTCATTCATTAAAAAATACAACTTAGACGCCTCGTGGAAATTAGTCTCGGCTAACTTTCAAGGATCCACCGCGGCACATGCATCTCTTTGATTGCTTATGAAGTACGACACGTTGCAAAGAGCAGCTTAACTTCAGAGAGAATTACTATTACAGTAGCAAGCGCTGACTCCATCAGCATTCCTGTAGGGGTATTTGATCAATCTGAATGATGAAAAGACTACGAGAGGCCTTCATATCCGGGTGGAGGGCTGCAAGTCTCGTCCTCCACATCCATACAGCCTCCATCACTCTCTCCTGAGCGTTTTTTTGTTCCCGAGGACACACTCTAGCTCCTAGTGCTCTGGGTGGTTGTGTGTTCAGACCTTTTTCCGTTTAATTAGATTTGTTAAAACAATTTTTGGAGTGCTTTATTCGGTAAAAGCTCTCAGGGGTTAATATCCGCAGAACACTTCTGTTCAGCTTCTTTTCACCAATGGAGCATAAATTATTTAAATTATTCAGAATTGTGCGACCTTTTATCTCACCCCCTTTGAAGGCAGCAAATTAAAAATGCAAATGGGCTAACTAATTAATATGCAAATGCATTCATTCCCAGTTAACAATTAGCAATTAAACCTGCAGTGTCTAGAAAGAGCACTGACAAAATTAGCAACTTATTTTTTCATTTGAAAAATAGTCAGTCCGAAAAAAAATTGATTGACGAAATGACTTTTACTGACAACCACCTGCCTCGATATAAACAAAATTAATAGGATGTCATGTAGGAGACAGAGAAATCTGAGTGGAGTCATGTCACAAACAACAGAAATGTATGTCATTTTGTCATGGTTTGGCTCTGAGTCTTGTATATTTCATAACTCAATCAAAGCTTAATTGAAACATGAAAGTCTGCCAGGAGTCTCTTTACAAGAGTGAGGATTTTTCAGGAAGAGATCAGAAAGTGAGGCAGAGAGGAGCGAGCACATTGCATAACACAATATGATATCAGGTCTTTGTTTTTATAGCCGTGGTCAGATTTCCAGGATGGAAAAAAAAGAGCAGCAGGAAACCATAAAACACCCAGAGCTGTCAAACACTCCCTATTCCCTTCAACACGCTCAAATGCAATCTCGCACTTAGCGCTATCTCCTATATTACACCTTATGATACCTAATGTTGCAAACTCGACATCAATCATGCATGCCAAGCCTCCACTGTCTCTCCAGTGACTGAATTTAACCACATCCAGATCCTTTGATGCGATAGCGGGAAGGTGCGGGGGCCGGGAGGCGTGAACTACACCTCCTTGTAAAGGTTATCTGTGATACACAGACCCGGGGGCACCTGCCTCATGCAGAGCGCGCGCACGCCGTTTCTATTCAGCCGAGAACATACGACGTGATGTATGTGTGGAGATCGCTGTCAGCTGTGCGGCTGTGACAATAGAGGTCAGTCAGTCAGTCAATCAGGGGAAACACAGAACCAGAGGAGGATTCTTCTTTGCTTTTACATCACTTTTACGAACATCCCGCGCTCACATTCTGGTAATCAGTGTCAGTGTTCGACTTGATCTCTTGTCAGGCTGTAACTTCTGCCAGAGGGCTCAGCAACGCCATCGCCACTTCTCCTCCACAAACGCTCGGTGATTGCCGCGCCTTTTGATTCTTGTGTTTCATTAACTTGCATTAAGTGCCCTCGTCCCCTGACGCTCGAATGTTATATTGCCAAAGAAGGTTCATATTTTATTTATCGCAGTTTAATATTGTTTTTGAATATTTGCCGTGCCTTTAGGCCTGGCTCGCAGTCACATTACACTCTTTAATTTCTCCTCGGAATTGATTCTCTTTCGCTGGGAGTGACGTTTGATTAAAAACATTTTCTTGCATAAAAATGTAAACGAACATGAAGTTATTCTCCATACGGCGGCTGTTTGCTACAATATCTTTAGATTACACTCCGGTTTTATTTAATGCCTCCCGTAATTGAATTGTTTCTTGTTTCCTGTTCCACAGTCTTAAAAAACATCTCGACTAACTGACCATTAACGCTGACGACACCCCGCAGCTCTGATGTATTCACTGGTTTTCATATACGTACTGGTAATATACTGGCAACTGCATAATTACTGTGAGACACTCCACATGCATCTCTTTATCCGCTCACTCTTGGAATAAATAGAACTAAAACACAAGAAATGCAGCAAAGAGCCTCTTTCAAGTAAATAGGCTGGGGGTGGGGTAGATAATTAATTCTGAGATTAATGTACTGTAGCAGTGGTGTGTTATTAAAACGCTATTTTTAAATTACAGCTCAGAAAGCACCCCCTTGGGATTAAGAGTGTTAGCCACTGATCTCTGCTTAAGTTATGGATAGAAAGGGAAGGAGGGGAGGGGAGGTGGAGGGGGGGTCTGCTTTACATGCCCAGGTCCCATCTTATAGCACACGCTGTGGGCTGACACCAACAATCTTTCTGGTGTTTGCTCGCCTCGCTGACACGCTGAAAAGCCTCCAGTGCCTTTATCAATGGAGCTGGAAGTTGTGCTTTTCAGGAAGTATTTAGTGTTTGATGGGCGAGGGTCGCTGCTGCCGAACAAGTGGAGTTTGATTAATGGATCTGGCTGCGTGTGTTGTAAAACACTTGTTTGCAGAGTCAGGAAACGCAGACGGATATTGTCCTAATATGCCAGCTCTAATGTTGGGGACAGAGCAGGGCCTGTACAACAAACACTTCAATTATTTCACATCATTGTGGTTATTTTCACTGAGTGTAAACATGATTTCTCACAGATAAAATCCCCCCTCAGTGTCTGTGCTATAACACCTTCCCTCCCTGACACCTGTCCCCCTCCCACATGTCCAAGCATAGACTGTATAATCAGTGGATGTAATGAAAGCAGATGCACCGCCCCCTGGTGGCTGGCTGCAGTAAAGGTCATAAGCCCCGCCTCCCCTTGCATCCCGGATATGAGTCAGGGACACTTTAAAAAATTACGATACCTCGTAGAAATGTTTCTCTCATCCTTACTCTAAGGTGGTATGATGAAGTAATTTGGCTGCATGGTGTTCGGGTGTTTTTTTTTCTGAGAAGTTAGTTTCTCATTTGTTATTGGACGTTAAAAACCGTGATATAAGTTTCGTTTTACGATAGTTGACAGCTGCCGTTTGGAGTAGTTTTTATCGGGGATATAAGAAACTTCAGGAAAGAGCCAAAAGGAGACTAAACCTTCTGAAGAAGAAGGAATAAATTTTTTTTTTCTCTTTTTTACTTGGCTGCACAATGGCGGCTAGAGAAACTGGGTTTTTTGGCTTTAAAATCGTAAAACGGTGACAGGCGGAGCCACGCTGTCCATTCTATATACAGTCTATGTGTCCAAGTTCTCAAGTTTTGTTGTAATGGTTTATCATGTTGCTTATGTGCTGAGGTGTTTTTTTTCTTAATCCCAAACTACAGGAGCTTAGTTTGGGATTTGCTTTTTTTCCCCTCTTCCTCCCTTTTGTTCCTCCTTTTTTCTTATCTAATGAAACAGGGCACTGTGCATACTGGCTATAATGCTCTGACTCTCCACATGTCCAGTTATCTACATTTAAGAGCATGAATGCTTTTTAAACAAAATTTTATGATACGATCTGCGCCAACCTGTTATGCATGGAGAGAGAAAGAGAGTCTTCAAATCATATAATAGGCTCCGTGTTGTTTTGTTTTTTACGAGTTTTTTTAAGCGTTCTTGTGTTGTGGAGATTTCTAAACATTTGTCTGTAGTTTGTTGTATTTGACTGCAGCCGTTTGTGCGTAACGCTGCTCCAGTTTGCACCTGCCTTTCACACACGTGCAAACTATGAAAACAGCAAACAGCTTCAGGTTTGATAAATCACTTTGCATGATGCTAGATAATCACATTTGCAGGAATTTTGCGCGTTCTGATGATCTGAAGACATCCTTGCTATTTTACTCATGTGAGAGACGCAATCTACGTCTGCACTCTGTTGTCGATCAGCTTTGCGCACGCTGTCGGGTTTGCAGAATCAGAGGTGAAATACAGAAGACACATGAAAAACACAATAATAAATACATTTAAGTACAGGTTTAAAAACTATACAGAAGATCTGCTGGTGTTAATTTTTCAGTGCTGGCTGAAATCAGTCGAGGTCAGTGTAATATTAACACTGTAAAAGGTAAAGAATGATGCTTTTAGAGTCGTTTTCTGAAAACTGTTTAGGGCGTTAATGCCCTCATTTCTAGTGAAGATGAACTTTCCAAATGCCGCGGCCCCCATTTTATCTTGGTGAGTTTTATTTGATTAAATGTCAGATATAAGAGGAACCCTTGATGAAGCAAAACCTTATTTCTTATTGATTGTCTTTTTTAACACAAATATTTTATCTTCGAATGCAACAACCTATTTTAGACCGTTTTATTTTAAACCGGCTGTTACGTTAACTTCAGCCCTGTAAAGTTGATTAATCATTACTTATTTCAAGACACTCTGCAAATATAATGCAACATTCTTGCTTTACTTTTTCTACGACGCCTTTTTCTAGAAGCTTTCAGACCAAAAGTAAATCTATAGGATCTGTTTTGCTGCTGCCTCAAGTGGACACTAAAGGAACTGCAGTTGGACGTTGCTGCTCGCTGCAAAAAAACAACAACACTGACTCTGCAAATGATCTTCAGAAAGGCCGATAAATACGTCAATAAACTGGGATTCATTCATGTGGAATCATTATTTTTGGGGGGACTAACAAAAGTGATGATCTTTGACTTTGTTTCAGGTTTATATCCCAAATCAAGTTTCTGAAAAGCCAAAGCAACAAGCTGAAAGATGCTGAAAAGCTCCATAAAACTTTGAGGAAATGCAAAGTTAGGTATGACTCTCTCTTTCTCATGCCACTCAGTCTTTAATCCACGATTAAAAATATTTAATAACGCAGCTTTAAAACCTCTTGGATAGCTGCCCCATTTGGCTTCTTTTTAGTGATGTTGGCATGGCCTCAGATTTGGGCAATTAACTTGGTGAATAAGGATTTTGGAACCGTGGCCAAAAATAAAAGACCCAAGATGTAATAAAGCAAAATGATCCTTTAAATATTGAAAGAGCTGAAATAATGTGTGCAGCTAACAATGTCCAGGTGAGGTCCTCTAACAGCCCCACTTAAGTTTTTGACACACTCCTCTCTCGTGTGCTTACAGCTGGGTGAAAAGGGGTTAACAGCACTTTAACTGCTGGCAAAAAACCGTACGTGGAAAAAAAAGTGCTGTGTGATGAGGCCACCTGCACGAGATGACCACAACATGACAGAGAGAGAGAGGATTGGTCCCTGGTTCTGTGTTTGTCAGACCCTGAGTGTATGTGTGTGTGTGTGTGAGTGTGTGTGCATGTGTTATGTTCTGTTTTTAACATTGGCAGTGAGTGCTTTGCACCTGTGGCTGCTGGCAGACCATCCGGTGTGTTGCAGCTCCGGAGGGACCTTGAAGCCCGTCGCAGTGGGAGAGAGGAGTCTGTCCTGCGAACCGTAATTAGCACAGGCCTGTTGATTCACTGATAATGAGAGGGAGTTCATTAGCAACACGCTAATTGCTGCCTACTTCACCAACACCGCCACCATCGCCACCATCGCCAGCCCCCCAAATCCCCCTGCTCTCCAAAAAAAGTTTGCCTCCTAACACATTAGAGATGTAAAAAATACAAGAAATAAAAAATAAAAACTTTTTTTAGAGATCGACTGGAGGCAGATGGAAGGTGTTTGTACAACTTTTGGATTTTTTTTTTTTTCTGTCTGCGTGTAGCGGAGAGAACCAAAGCGAAGGCAGAAAGTTGTTTTTGGTGCAGATATTTCACAGCGATGAGCAGAGGAGGCTTGTGCAGAAGGGCACTTCATGTCGGGGAAAACATCCCTGTCCAAGGACGTGAGGAAAGTTCAGAAGCTAATTGACAAACGAGCAAACAAACAAACAAACAAACAAACAGAAACACACTGTTCACGCTGATTCAGCTGGGAAACAACCTCATATGCTTCTTTATTATATAACCAGAGTGTTTCAGGGCCTTGCTGTGAGTCCATGTCTCTCTTCAGTGTTGGATGCGAGTGTAAGTCTGTGTCAATAATGTAAATATATAGTGTGCAAATACGTGTCTTTTTACATTCTTATAAAGAAGAGTTTATTGCTGTTTGTTTCCTTCAGATTTAGTTCAGAACGAGTGGGACAGTCCTAAGAACGTTTCGGTGAAAAAAGTAATCCAAGTTTGTATCCCAGTTTGACCTGATTTCAAACGTTACATAAAGTTATATCATTTATTTAAACTTTGCATGTGATCTCAGCTATGAATATCAACAAACTATATAGAATAAATAGCTCATAATGAACTGATTACCACTAGGGCTGAACGATTTATAAAAGTAATCTAATTGCAATTATTATTTCCTGTATTGTAATTGGGATTTTTTTTGTGCTATTATTTCTTAGTTCCAATTTTATATGTTTTTAACAACAACAACCCACTGTCACTACAACTGGGACTGATTTTTCTACATTTTACTCACTTTACACTTCTTTTTTTCACACTTTTGGAACATTTTCTTAAACCATCTTGTCAATTTTTTAGAGTTTTTGGCCATTTTAGTCACTTTTCACTCTTTTTCTGCAACAAACTGACTATTTTCAAAGTTTTATCCCAACTTTCTTTCCCAAATTTTGTTGACTTTGGCCGTTTTTACCACTGTTTTTTGTCACTTATTTCACCATCTTGCTACTTTTTGAATTTTTTAAAGTCTCCTTCAACAGTCTCTTGCTACTTTTTGGCCATTTTAGTAACTTTTCACTCTTTCTTGCTATTTTTTTGAGGATTTCCAGATTTTATACCAGTTTAAATGCCAATTTTTGTTGTTTTTTTGACATTTTTACAACCTCAAACTAACAAAATTTTAGTCACTTTTCACTTCTTTTTTGCCACTTTTGGACCATTTTTTATACCTTCTCACTATTTGCCGGATTCAATTTTCTTGCCAATTTTTGTTTTTGCCCATTTTGACACTTATGACTATTTTCTTTTGCCTCTTTGGACCATTTTATGCAACAGATAGACTATTTTCAAAGTTTAATCCCAACTTTCTTGCCATTTTTGTTGACTTTTCACTGTTTTTGTCACTTTTTAGACCATTTTTCCCTACTTTTTGAATTATTTTAAAGTTGATTTTTGCCTGTTTTAGTCAGTTTCCACTCTTTTTTTGCCATTTTTGGACAATTTTTTGCTACTTTTTGGGTATTTTCAGGTTTTATCCCAATCTAAATGACAGTTTTTGTTGCTTTTTGACATTTTTACAACCTCAAACTAAGTTTTAATTGCTCCTCTTTCCTGTTTTTGCCTCTTTTCACCACTTGTATAGTTTCTTTTGTAAAGTTAGTTTTTAACAGTTTGTCTCTTTGGTTGAGTAACTCAGGTGTAGAACAGAAAACATCTGCTGTAAAAACTGTTGCTGACACTTTGACACATTTCAGGTTATAGAAATATTGCAATTTTATCTGGGCAATGTCAATAAAAGACAAAGACAAAAGAACCAAAAAGAAACAAGAACAGAAAACAATCAACCAATGCATATAACTGAATTTACATAATACATACATACATACATTCATATTTAACACAATTCAAGACTCTTCTTTAACCTGTTGTTATTCCTAATCCTGCCTTCTATCGCACTAACAAATTTTCTGAGCAACAAGTTTTCTCAAAGAACAACAAACAAAGGAAGAAAGTGGTGATGATGATATAGTCCTGATAAAGTTTGTAGACAACATCATTCAGCTTTTTCACTGCTGTTAAAAAACTTAACTAAACTGCAGTTTCATAAAATCAGTTAGAATCAAACCAGAAACTGTAAAAAAAATCAAATCTGTAGAAAAGCACAGCGTCCTCGACTTTATTCCTCCCCCACCTCCAGCTCCTCTTCATTTCCAACATTTCAGATCATATCAAACTGTCACCAGTAAAATCTTTGACTCAAACATGATTTAAATTCCTATTTTTGAACAGTCCTTTTCAAATACGCTGCTGAAAAACTGGAACATTCTTGTAAACAAACACACTCTCCACTCACATCCACAGGTCCAACGCTCTCCTGTCCTCTGTTCACAGGTTTGTGTTAATTGATCCTCAAAAACTGAGCGACGTACCATCGAATCAGGTCGGCCGAATTAACGCTCCCCCCAGGAAACGTTTACACCAGATACAACAACAACACCAACAAAATCAGGCTTCAAATTAGTGTCTTTAAAACCAAAGGAGACCAGTTAAAAAATACACAATTTTACATTTTGTTCTGTTGTCAAACATTAAGATGTTGTTTCAACTGCACGAATGAACAAACTGATGTAAAAGAGCAAATTCATGGATGTGATATTCAAAAAGTTGAAGTGGGTGTTCTACCTGAGCTTTTTAGCATCTTTAAGCTCATTGTTTTGATTTTCAAAGTTAGGGCCTAAAAATGTTGCCTACAATCAGCAACTTTAACTCATTTTATCCTGATAAGCCACTGTTTTTTATTTCCAACTTCATTTTAAGCTTCACGACTTCACAGGCTAAAACATGAGCTAAAAGTAAAAACATACCCTGGTTCTAAGAGAGTAAAGCTGATACTAAAAGGTGACGTGGACGGACTGCCGGTCACTCATTGGTCAGAGAATGTCGTCTCTGCAGCTTCTGACTCTGAACAAATCACTTACAAGAGGCAAAGGAATAAGTCAGCGACGGGTTTTTAATGACATTTAAACCTGACGGCACAGAACCAGACTAAATGAAGACAAAATACAGCCCTAAAATGCTCCTTCATGATTCCTAAATAAGTTAAAAGTCCTTTTTAAACCAAAAAGAAGTTAACAGCAAAGATAGTTGGCTTTAAAGAGTCTTTTAAATTAAATCAAAGTTGGTCGGTGCAGGAGCGATCTGTCTGCCACGAGAGTCTTTAAGCACCAATCAGTCCATTAATCCACAGGGAACCAAAAAGGAAAACCAGTTCAAANCAGCTCCTTCGTTTTCCTCCGCGTGCAGCAGCACCAGGCTGTTGTTTACCTCCGTTGTCATGACGACCCACATTGAGCCGCTGTATTACTTTAATGAAATCTTTTTAAAGCTTTTTTTTTTTCCTTTAAAGACCACGGTGGCACATATGTTAGTACAAAATGATGTTTGTGTGGCGTTATAGATGAACATGCACGCACTTCTGCGCAGCACTTTAGCGCAGCTGTGTTATAAGATCCACGCCCACCGTGAGTCTGTAGTCGGGCTAGAGGAAAAGATAACCAAACCCAGTAGATACGAGTAAAGTAGAGCTGGAATTGTAGAGTGGAAAAGCGCCAAAACACCACTTAAAGGCTAAAACAGTCTCTAATGTGTTTGTGCTAATGTTGATTCCTGTCCACATGCAGCAGTTATTCTGCAGTGATCTGTTCAAACCTGAGAGTCTATCAATAAAACGAAGAGCCAGGTTACGTTTGCTCTGCTTGGTGAGGTTGGAGTTGGTAGATGAGACCTGGTAGGACACAACCAGGATTCTAAACTGATTCTCTGAAACTGACCATATTCTAAATTCCCTAAACTTCTTTTTTTTATCCTCCACTGGTCGTAAAAGCTGCTCACATGTTTGAGTGTTTTTTAAACGTTGTTTCCAGCTGGAACAGATTGAACCTGTGTAAAGAAAACCTTGATACCTTTCTCTCTCTCAGTGAAAACTTTGCTCCTAATTGTGGCGGAGCTATAATAACGAATGCAGTCTGCAGCTTATGGCCCCCGAAGAGTGCTTCACAACCAACCCAGGGAAATGGTGGAATGGATGGATGGATGGTTGGAGGACGGAGGGATGACTAACCAGTCCGAAAGTGCCATGGTAATATCCGTCAGTGTTGTGTATTTCTACATAACAAGTGTCCATCCAGCAGGCAATCTCACCTCAAGAGAGTGATCTGTCTCTCCTTTCCCCTGGCTAAGAGGCTGAGGCTTTATCAGTAAGGCCATGATGAATTCTCCACAGACAGACTCTCCGTATGGGCCCTGAGTGAGCATGCATTTAAATGAACCCTCTCTTCCTCCACCGCATACTACACAAGGATTTCTAAACTCTCTCTCTTGTCAAGCACTACATCAAACACAATAACAACAGCCGTCCTCGCCCCCCTTCATCCCTCTCCCCTCCCTTTTCTACCTATTTCTTGAAGTCATTTTCTTCCCTGACATTTCTCTTCTTGGTCCACATCACCAAAGACTCCTTTCATCTGCTTTTCATAGTGGACTCATCTACATCTTTTAAAGCAACTTACGTCATCTCCGAGTTTGTTCCTGCTCTCAATCAAACCACAAAGAGTGGGGAGGCAGCATCATTATTAACCACCGTGTCTCTTTTCTACTTTCTGGAAGAGAAGGTAAGAGGCAGCGGATCCTGATGATCAGAGCATCAAAGCTGCCAGTCAAGCCCCAGGCTGCCGTTCTCTTCTCCGGGTAAGTTACAGCACTTATGACCGGTGCTTGAAGCAGACGCCGCACTGATTACCATGAAAACACCTCCATGTTACCTGGCCTGCTCCGTCAAGAGCTCCATGTAAAGGAGCTTCTCCCTCAACCAGCAGACGATGATCCATATCAGCTGAATAATATAACATCAGGAATTATCTGTATCAGGTTTTAAAAAACTGATGTCTGTTACTTAACCTTAAGCATTTCTGAGCCTGCACGAGACGTTTACAGAAGGGATGGAACGGTTTTGAGGTCACGATTGGTTCAGTTTGGTTGTTTTTAACACCCCAGAACACCATATATGGGTCAATGAGGTGACGTCCCCTTTTTTTGTGTCTGAGTGTAATATTTCCTTCCATCATGAATTGAGTATTTCATCACATGTATTTCTTTATTCTATGAAACCTGTGTTATTTGAACACATCTTTAAACTATTAAAATATAACATGTTTTTTTGTGTTTTGGTTCCTCAAACCCCCAAAATGTCAGGTGGTGCAACCGTCCTGACAAGTATCCACAGTAATTAAACTCTAAAAATTGAACGTCAGTTATTGTAAATGGAAATTAAAAATACAGTGGCATTATTTTATGCTTGAACCTTTTTAAATAAAACATTCTTTGCAAATAAA
>RPOG01001065.1:11789-172694 GCA_008086565.1 Thalassoma bifasciatum | reverse complement strand
AAAAGAATTTTAAAGCTGTTGAGAAATGTAAAAAACTTTTGTCCCGTAATTTTCACCTTGTCAAATGTCAGGGTGGTGCAACCGTAACATTAGACTTTTATTTTAAAGTGAAGAGAATAAAACAGGAAACAGGAAACTGCATCAGCCAGAGGAGCCCAAATGACATTTGTGACCAAGTGGAAAAGTTTGTAGATTTCTCTGAAATACTGATAAAAAAGGTTTTTTCACTTCATTGGTGACTGGAACAATTTCCATGTCAGGTGGTACAACCAATGTAATAATGTGAAATGTTATTTTAACATCAAATTATTTATCTTATTCACAAATAAAAGAAATGAAACACACAAAATGAAAATGTATGAGTCACTACAGACACTTGAGAGATACTTGCCAATAATTTCACACAGAAAAAATAACAGGAACATATAAATATATTTTCATATATTTGGTTGCACCACCTGACATTTTTGGGTGCTCAAATTAAAAATACTAAAAAAATAATGAACCTAAAAACTTTGAAATGTTGGTCAACTACTGAAATCTGTTAGAAAACATAATTCTTCACTCAGAAATGTGTTTTTTTCCATTTTCAAAGAACTTTTTAAAAATACGTTTTTAGACCCTCTTTTTGTCATTGACCCATATACCAATAATCCACCGTTAATATTTTGTTTTTTAACCTTTAACCTTTATTTTGACAGGGGTTTTCCCATTGATATTAAAAAAAAAAATCTCTTTTACAAGGGAGTCCTGACCAAGACAGCATGAAAACAAGAATTAAGTCAATAAAATGACATGATAAAATGATAATAAAACTTTCACGTCCTTTATCCACGACTTAAACATTAAAAAATGTACAATCACCAGTTAAATGCACCTTGATTCTAGTTTTACAATCAGTTAAAGTTATAAGTTGCTCCAGCTTGAGGTGATCCTGCAGGTTTAACCAAAATGCCAGAGCAAAAACATCAGAGTAATTCTAATGAATTCTAACCAATTATGTCATATTGAATCATGTAAAATTTGAAAGAAAGAGGCACTTTGTCATTTGAAACATCATTAAAGCTGGTGAAACATTTACTAGTTTCAAAATGCCTGTCATTTATTTGACAAAAACAACTATTTTGAACAAATGCTTAGAAAAAATTAGTCGTTCATTGTCCAGAAATAAAGTGGAACCATTTTAAATTGGCTGAAATATCAATTCTAAGCTACATTTATCAGTTGTTGTGAAATGTTGTTAAATGTTAAAATGACTCTTTAGGCTCTGACTCTTGAATCAGCGCAAACAGACTGCAGGGGGCGGTGTATCACAAACACACTTCTACCAGAGCACTAACTTAGAGTAGAAGAAGTCTGCCTTTGTTTACGTGGTTTACAACATCAACTTTTTGCCTGTTCCTTTATTCTTCGATGGTGAATTAATGTGTCACAGCTCCAGCATCCAGCAGAAAGAGGGAGGTTGTGTAAGAACAGCGACCTGCCGGACCTCACACGCAGCTGAACCACAACAGACGGAGCAGAACCGGAACGTAGACGCAACATTCATATTTCAACCATCATACA
Organism: Thalassoma bifasciatum; assembly: GCA_008086565.1. NCBI lineage: Eukaryota > Metazoa > Chordata > Actinopteri > Labriformes > Labridae > Thalassoma > Thalassoma bifasciatum. Next base: position 171,128 of record RPOG01001065.1, on the reverse strand, counting down.
GTCTTTGAGTCACATGAAGATTTAGCCTCTTACAGTTATTTAAAAGCCTGTAACTAAGAATTGACTCTCAGTTGTTGCCCATTGTTTCTGAAGTTGCTCATTAGACTGTAAACAAAGACGATGCATCGCAGAGAAACATATTCTCGTCTTTCTGAGTCTCTTTATTGTTCACACAGACTGAGCTGTCGTCAGGAGGGTTTAAACGTTGACATGAACCTGGCAACTCTCACATAAAAAACCTGTTTGTGCTCCAGCTTCTGTAAAACTACCTTAAACTTAGCCAAGGTAATGAGCTTCAAATGTTTTTTTTTTTTTTTTTTTTTAAACAAATTTGCCCCACCACTCGTCTTCTTCAGAAAAGGTGACTGTTTGTCGACTGTCTCACTCAAAGTGTTTCTCTGCTCCTTGGCATGAACTTCAAATTCTCTTTGTTTCGTCTTCACTTCCGGTAGTGTCCGAGGACTAAGTCGTGTACTCTGAACCGTTTCCACCGGAGATGGAGGTAGTGACCTTTTGTTATTGAAGTGTGGTGCAAACCATTTTCCTCAATTAAACCACTGAAGTCATTGTTTCACAGGAAATTGAGGAAAGTTCCATGCAACGTGCGGTAATTATTCATAATCCCAACAATTTGAGTGCAGCTACCTCATTTGGCTCAGTAATTTCGGCTTTTCTGAAATTTCCTTGCATACATTTGCACATTAATGTGGCCCGTTGTGTGCGGAGAGGGAGCGTTTTCCTGTGTGATGTCTCGCACAGTGGTGCGGCCCAGTCGGGAGGCAGGGCCAGCTGAGACACAAAGATTGGTTTTGTTCTCCTTTCGCCGTGGAGCGCTTTAACACATTCAGTGTTATTGCCTCTTGTCAGCGCTGTTGTGGTGGTAAACAAAACCTTTGTGGCGCGCGTTCGTGTACGCGGTCTCTTACATCTAACTGTGTGTCATGCAAGAAGACAAACGCACGACAACATCGAGCTTTTCATCAATTATCACAAACATTGATTGTTGCACGAAGTCATATCCCAGAAAGTCAGACCAGACTTTTATTAAATACAGGAAATAAGCAGCATTCCTGCAGACTGAGGAGCATCCATACGTTTTATTTACACCTATCTCTCAGACTCTGTCACTCCCAGTTCCCTCTCCTGCAACTTGGTCCAAATCTTTCATTTTTCCATCGTTTTTCCGACTCGTTGATGTGCTGGCGGGGAGATACGGCCACCAGTGTCTGTGGCCGGCTCTGTGTTGTGTGCTGTGACTGTCTCCCTGAGATTTGCATAAATAAGCTCCCGGTCCCAGCATGCCCACGCTGTTGTCCAGGTGCAAGGACATTTGCATATAGAGCTGTGATAGGGCTCCCCTGGGTCCCCTCGGCAACTGCTGAGCGGGTAGGGGGCCGGCAGCTCCACAAATGAGTTCTGAATTGGAGCCTCACCGCTGCCCTCCATTTTATGTGTGTGCTGGCACGAAGCGAAGGCAGAGAGTGACCAGAAAGAGAGAAGGAAGAGATAAAAAGGTAGTAGGGAGAAGATAGAGACGGGGAGTTTAAGGCAGGAGACCAGAAAGTGAGACGGTTTGCTCGATATCATCGTTTGATCTTCAGTTCCTCGCCATCTTTGGGTCAATCAGCTGTGCGTGTGTTTACATTATATAAAGACGCTTCTCTCTGCTGATACATCACCACACATTTCTTGGACACAAACCAAAGCGATACGAGTCAAACCGTATCTTGACTTTCTCCGACGGCCTCATCAGACTTTTCCATTAAGTCCCGACGGCCTTTTGAATCAGCAGAATATGGTTCGGGGGGGTGAGAGCAGGGAGCGGAGCCCAGCCCTGATTAGTCACATGCAGCTCCTCTGACAATACTCACTCCATCTGAGCACCATCGAGCGGTCTCTCATTCCAGAGACGACTTCTGATGGGACGCTCGCCAGAGGAGCCTTATGGGATATTAAAGAAATCCTGCAGTGGAACAGATGCAAGGAATCACACACACTAACATGGATATCACAGAGAATCTCCCACTAACGGGCCGCTTAGTCGCTAATCTTCACATTTACAAACATCTTGAAATGTTGAAGAGCTGGATAAACAACTGAACACCTCTGACTCTTGAAGTGGACTGAGACAAAAATCAGCACTGGCATTTTGGACCAGACTTGCTCAACATGTTTGATTAAAGTCCTCTTTTAGTCTTTTTGATTTTATCTTGATAACATGAACACAAGTCGACACAAATGTGTTTGAATGTCTCCTAAAGGTAACCATCCTCACCTGTGATCTATTAGTTTGTAATCAGTGTGTGTGTGTAGACATTTCTGGATTCTGAGTCATGAGGAAAGAAAAAGAATTGTCAAAGTTTCTGCAGGAAAAGTGAATCCAACTGTATAAAACAGGAAAGGGATATAAAAAGATATCCAAGGAACTGAGGATGCCAATAAGCAGAGTTCAAACTCTAATGAAGAAGTGGAAAATGAGGGATTCTGTTGAAACCAAACCACAAAAATTACAGCTACAACTGCCAGGAAAATTGTTCTGGATGCAAAGAAAAACCCACAAATAACTTCAGCTGAAATACAGGACTCTCTGAAAGAATGTGGTCTGGCTGTTTCAAGATGCACAATAAGGAGGCACTTGAGGAAAAATGGGCTGAAGAAAGACATTTCTACACAAATGTCATAAAGTTTCTGAGTGATGAGACCAAAAGTGAACTTTTTGTCCACAACCATAAACATTGTTCCATTTGGAGAGGAGTCAACAAGGCCTATGATGAAAGGTCCACCATTCCTACTGTGAAACACGGAGGTGGATCACTGATGTTTTGGGGATGTGTGAGCTACAAAGGCTCAGGAAACTTGGTCCAAACTGATGAATGAAGGATGAATGCAGCATGTTATCAGAAAATACTGGAGGAAAATTTACACTCATCAGCCCAGAAGCTGCACATGAGACGTACTTGGACGTTCACACATGACAATGATCCAAAACACAAGGACAAGTGGACCTGCCATTGGCTACAGCAGGATAAAGTGAAGGTTCTGGAGTGGCCATCTCAGTCTCGAGATCTCAAACCTGCAGTTCATACAAGACAGAGCAAGATTTTACAGGAACTGGAGGCTTTTTGCCAAGAAGAATGGTTAGTTTTACCATCTGAGACAATAAAGACCCTCATCCACAACGAGCACAAAAGACTTCAAGCTGTCACTGATGTTAAAGCGGGAAATACACGCGAAACTTTTCATCAGGGTCATTCTGGAAGTAACGCACCATGGACCCTGGAATAACCAAACATTTCACTAGTCACCAAACTTCACCAAACAGTGGGACGTGAATATATTTGTTAAGTAAATACCAGTAAAGAGATTTGATTCAATCTTGAAAAGATTAATAAAGCTTGTAGAAATGTGTCTCACATCCTTATGCAAGCATTCAGCCCTTTAGTGGTTAATACCAAATAAACCAGCGAGAGGAAACATGGTAAGAAGACATAAAAACCTGCAGTTTGACAGAATATCTCAGGTCTCTTTGTGTCTCTTTATGTCTCTTTGTGTCTCTTTGTGTCTGTATGTAACAGAGCTGCTGCTCGTCTTTGCTCCTCTCTGCGTGAATTGTGCAGTTTGCTCAGGGAAGAGTTTATCACTCTATTAGAGGTTGATGAAGCTTTTTACTCAGAGCTGGTGGAGATTTCAAATGATTTCACAGGAGCAGTAAATTTGCACAGCAAATTAAGTGAAACCAATGGCAGTAATGTGGACATTTGTTCATTGTTATGGCTGACCAACCCCTGGCTGCTGTGTTAGTCAGGTCAGAGAGACACAGACAGACAGAGGCGCTGATTAGGATCCTGATACTGACAACGTCTTTAAAAAGGTGATTTCCAGGTGAGGAGCAGGAGGTTAGGTCTGAGTTTATCCTTTTACAATTAACAAAAGTGAAAAGCCAAAGCTAAAGCTCCTGAGAGAAATATTTCAGGTAATAAAAGACTGACAGGGTCCTGGAGGTGTACAGGGATGAGAGATAGCAGCCAATCACCTTCTCCGCTGAGTGAATGATTCGCTCCAGACAAACCCCGTCCTTAACTTTAACTGCAGCGTGCTAGATATAAGAAACAGGAATATGACTGGGAGCCAAAACAGGTGCTTAAATGTCCTTAGGGAGCCAAAATGCTCAATAAAGCATTCTCTTTTATCCCAAACCATGCTTAAGTGGCCTCTTTGGAGCCAAAACATGCACTCAAGTACCTTCTTTTGGAGCCAAAATGCACATTAAAGAGCCGCCTTGGGGGTCCAAACATTCAAAAAGTGCAATTTTAGGGGCTAAAACAGCCAATAAAGTGCCTTCTTAGCAGCCAATGCATGCACTGAAGTGTCCTTTTGGAGCCAAAACCTGAAAAAAAGAGCCCTCTGGGAACCAAAACATGCATCAAGGTGCCAACTCACAGCAAAAAATATGCACTTAAATTCTCTCTTGGGACCCTAAATACACTTGGAAGTGGCTTCTTGGGCACCAAAATGTGCATTTAAGTGTCCTTGAGAAGCAAGAATCTGCTAGAGAGCATCCTTGGGAGCCAAAACATGCATCAAGTTGCAATCTTGGGAGCAGAAAGATGCACCAAAGTAACCTCTTTGATGCCTTAACAAGCAGGAAAGATGCTTCTTGGGCACAAAGATGTGCAATGTGCAAAAACCTACTTAAGAACCCTCTTGGGAGCCAAAACATGCATTATGGTGACATCTTGGGAGCTAAAATGCATGCTAGATGGCCTTAATGGAGTCAACTGCACACTTAAGCATCTCTTGGCTGCTAAAAAATGAATGAAGTGCCCTGTTCAAAGCCAAGAGGTGCAATAAAGCATCTTTTGGGATTAAAACAATGAGTCCTATAAGGAGTAAAAACAAATGCACTCTTCGGAACAATACATGTGCAAAATATGTTTTTTTTTGCCTTGTCCCTGCCTTTTAAAAAGCCTGTCCATTCACACAATGGAAGAAGCCAAAATGCCACATAATTTGCCTTCTTGGGAGCCAAAACACACAAAATTCCCTCTTAAGAGCCACAACATGTGCTAAGTGCCTGCGTGGGAGTAAGAATGTTTCATTAAGTGCCCTCTTAGGAGCCAGTGCACACACTAAAATACACAAAGTCCCACTCAGGGGCAAAAGTGTACAAGAAAGCACCCTCTTTGGAGCCAAAACATGAACTAAAAAAACCTAAAATGTGGGATTAGTGCCTTATAAGGAGTCAAAATGCCCAATACAATCCCACTCAGGAGCTAAAGTGCATAAGAAGCGTCTTCTTGGGAGCTGAAACCCACTAGAATGCCCTTCCTGGGAGCCAAAGCATGCCCATTATATGCCTTTTTTCCTCCTTGTCCCTGCCTTTATAAATTGTGTCCATGCACATAAGGTGGAAGAAGCCAAAACGCCTTATGAAGTGCCCTCTTTGGAGCCAAAATCATGCACATCAGTGTAGTCCTTGGACACCAAGAATTCCAAAAGTGCCTTTTTATGTGCCAAAACGTGCTGTATATGCACGTTTATCTTCTTGCCCCTGCCTTTACGAGAGTCTATCCATGCACATAAGTTGGACAGAGGTTTTCACTTGTCTCTGTGTGGATATAAAAGGCTCATTCTAAGTCAACAAAGAGATAACATTCAGTTTTATTCAGGTGATTAAACACTGCTTTAAAAACAATATGTGTATATTTCTTTTCTTAAACTGTTCTATTAAAGTCAACGCACAGTCAACGCGCTGTGCCTTTAAATTTGAACAACTTAAAACCACCACAGAGTGTAGATTTGTTGCAGTGCTGTAAGAAGTGTGTGCTGTGTCACCTCTCTGCTCGTGTGTGTGTGTGTGTACCTGCAGGGAACCTCTAACATGCTAATTGAGATTTAGCTCAAAGGTTGAGACAGAATCAAACAAAATGATTATCCCTGTAGGACTGAACCAGCATCATGATCACACATTGTTTCCTCACATAAAAGCGCTTTGTTTAGATTCTATATTCTCTCTTTATGTCATCGGCCAGGAGGCTTTTATTCCAAACGCTCGACTGTGTGGGATCAATCCATTTACTGTGCATGATTGATACAGTATGTTTAGCCTTGTTAAAGTGCTCGCCGCTGCCAAACGGGCTGGAAATTGCTGGTCGAGAGGACACCAAAGGCTGTGCTGTTGAAATCTCCCCGCGCCTGGCATGACCTCCACTCCAAGTCTATTCAGGGCCTTTTGTTTGCTTCTTTGTCTGGCTCCTGGCTCTAATGGCAATCAAAAGGGACACGGTGGTCGTTCTCAGTCCTCGGCACTAATGACATTGGCAGCGACGCAGACAGACCGTGTTCATCCAACCCGCCGGCCTCCCAACACGGCCTCGCCACCGTACACACACCGAGCCTCTGCAGAGTCTCTTTGGAGGGGCTTCCCATTTAGCCATTCTCTGTGATTTCCCTCTCAGGAAACAACCAAATCATTTTCTCGTAGACACGCTCATTAGCTGACAGCCCCCGTTTCCCTGCCAGTTTCAACATTTGAATATTCCCGTGTGTACCTCGGCAAACATCGGAGGTCTCGTCGTTTCCAACCAAAGCCAGCGCTGACGTGCCAGCCAGCCAGCCAGCGCCGCACTCCAAGGAGAAAGATCTAGATGCCAAAGCAATAAGCTGAGATAGAAAGAAATAATGGCTTGAATGTTATGATATGTGGTGACACGATGAGCAAAAACGCCAGCATGTAATTAGACGTTTGATTCGAGGAGTATTAGCTCCACGGATAAAAAACACTGGATGTTTCCTCCAAACCTGAGAGTATTGTTTGCAAAATTTGCTAAAAGCTCTATAATCACGCACAAACACACAAACACTCTGTCAGTTTCAGCCAGTTTAGAGCCTGAGACTGATTTTTTTATTTCCCTAATATGTTCTGCCGTAAATCTGCATTGTCTGCGGCTATTGAAATACAGAGAAAGAGAGATCAATATAATAGGTTTGGCACCTGGCCAAAATCATCCCTGACAATGTGCGAGGCAGGCATTTGAAATCATCGGTGCATATCCGCGTGTTTGGGGGATAAAAATAATTCCTCGCCTCTTTGCCAGGGAGCGAGAGGCACAATGCCCAGGTCTGAAGGGAAGGGTGCCACATGGGTCTGCAAATTGGCTCAGGCGATCAGACACGGGCATCTCATTTTGTAGAGGAGAAGAAGAAGAAGGAGGGAGATGAAGATGGGAGGCATGTGTGTGTGTGTGTGTGTGTGTGTGTGTGTGTGTGTGTGTGCTGCTATTTGGGGTGGAGTGAGGGGGTAAACAATTCCAATGATTTCCCCAACCTGGCACAGTCCAGGATGTGGATGGCTGCACTGGAGAGGAATTGCAACGGGTTTATTTGGCTCTCTGTTTGTTTCTTTATTGGGAGAAGAGAGAGAGGAGAGGAGGCACAGAGAGAGAGAGAGAGGGAGAGGGAGAAGAGGAAAAGAGGAGGAGGGTGTCTGTTTCTTGTCACAGCAGTCAGATGAGGGAGGATGTTCAGAACAAATTATTTCTTTGAGATGAACTGAAAATCGTTCCTGTACATTTGCAAACATTTGCTGTTGAAGTTGCCAATCCTGAGCGTAAGCCACATTTATGATTACACAAACCTGACTGTTGGGGAAGTAATTTCCTCTGCGGAGGCTGACTGATAACATTAACCTCTGGCGTGATGTCAATTTTAATGTCAACCATTTTAACTTGTGGGCAATTACAGCATAGTTATGAGGAGAATGCCAGATTTAAAGACTCAGCATTGAATGCACATAAACACCTCCACACACAGATTTAAAGCTGGCTGTTTCTGCTTCTACATGCATGTTCCTGACACAAACCCTGCTAACCGGTTACATGTGTATGCATGTGTGCACACGCACGTGCACGCCTGCATGACTCCTATGCAGGTACCCGTGGCGCCCTACAGACTCGGCTGCTGCAGAAGAAGTCTCAGCGGGAGCGCTAGATTAAAAATGACAATCACTCGGGGTGCACGGCAAACACCACAGGAAACGCAGGTGCCTTTGTTAAGAGACACCCAGCGCTCTAAAGGGCCTAATTATCTGCTGTTATTTTGGCAGTTATCAGGCGGAGAATAACTCCCCTGCTCAGACTCAGACTCACACAGCGAAAAATTACTCACTCGCTCACAGTGAGGTATTATATTGCACCGCTGACAAGGTATGCATATTATATGCTGTGCTGGAATTTCACTCAAATTTTCACAACAAAAAAATGTCACGCTTTTGTGTTTTGAAACGGAAGAAAATTATTATTATCATACTCATCATCAATTAAATGACTCTAAATTGCAGATTTTCCATCACAACTGCCAAATGTGAGGCACAAAAAGAATTCTAAAAGTCGTTTTAAAAAGAAGAAAAAAAAAAAAAAATCAAAGACTTTGAAGGTTCATGCATGAGGAAAAGTGACACGGAGGAAAAACAGATAGTGAGCGCTGCTCCCCCCCGCTCTGAAGGGCTAGGTGGCACTGTTGGGCATGCTTTCACTCACATGCATACATATCCTCCCCTCAGCTCATGAACAGATAATTGGACAGTTTTATGGAGGATATGAACTCTGAAGGGGAACTTAAGCCATCTAATCATTGGCATTCAGCGTATGCTATTCATATGCATAAATACAAATAAAACACATTCTCTGCCTGCACAAAGAGAGCGTGCACTGAAAAGGAAGTCGAGCTACAAAACAGGCAGATTCCTCTGAAATTGAACCAAAGATTATCGGAAGTGGAGACTTCAGGTAGAGGATGAATCTCTTCTTCTTCTTCCAAAGCAAAACTGAGTCAGAGATTAATCAATGGGCGACAGTCGAATATATGAATCATTTCTGCTCTCCAACAATAGAGGAGCAACAATGATATGGGTTTGTGTGTGTGTGTGTGTGTTTTCAAGCACGATTCACACAAGAAGCAAGTTTTTGATATGATTAAATCTAAATATGCTTCCATGCAGTTTGTGGGTGCAGAGTGTTTTAAAGATAAACATTTTTTTTATCTCCTGTTTACATCTCAGCTACATCTCCTTGCAGAAAAAGAGCCTCTCTGCCCGTTCCTCCTCGTGCTGCAGCCACTAATGTACCCAGCCCCATATAATATGCAGATAATGGTGCATCAGCGTGTCTTCTCCGTGTCGCCCTCGCTGCATTACAGTGGATCACACGACACGGCCTTGCCCTGCAGGAATACAAGCCCCTTGTAATTGAAATGAATAAGAGAGAGGGAGGAACATGCCTTCTGAGAGCCCCAAACTTCTCTTCTCTCTCCTCCGTGTATTCAGCGGGGGATCCAGCCTTCAGCCGCCAACCGCCAGCCTCGGCGGCGGCTCTGTCATGGGGGCTGAGGCTCGTCTGCGTGGCTGATCGGAAGTGGCACGGTCGAGGAGATGGAGCTCTCTGCCTGGGGTGCGGGAATGGGGACAGTCCCCTACGGTCTCCTGCTCCCTTTCCCCCCTCTCTCTTTTTTAACTCCCTCTTTCTTTCTCTCGTGTGCAAATGCATCTCTATCTCTTATGATCTTCGGTCTCCTTCTTTTCCCCTCGCTGTGATCTCCCTCTTTCCCCATTTCCCTCCCACTCTCTCGCTCCCACCATCTTTGTTTCTCGCACTTTCTCCTTCCCCACGGCCCGGCCTTCCTTCATCTTAATCCCTCTTCCTCCTTGAGTTTTTGTGTATTTTTTTATTTTTTATATCCTGAGAGGTGAGTTCGGATTCATGAGGAAAGAAAAGACGTCTTGTTGTGGGGATTGCAGCACCTGTTAAACTCGCTGCACTTTGTAGACGCACTTTTTCGAAGCACCTTGGACACGTTTGCAAACTCTTCTCATCCTTTCCTCAACTTTTTCTCCTCTGACTGTGAAAGTTTTAATATTTCAGTGACATTTTTTCCACTCTGGGTGTCTTCTTCACTCATTTGCTTGAGGTTTTCCTGCACAGCACATACAATAGTGCCCCCCCCCCAACACACACACACACACTCCTCTTCGCCTCTTTACACTTCACCCATCTGTGGGGGCAATTATGTGCCCGCTCTCATCCTCTCGCAGCCACACACACTCAGCAAAACCACATTCATCCCTCAGTGCACCTGCATCCCTCATGTTTCTAACAGACCCACAATGCCCTGCTGCTTCTTCCTCCTCTTAGTTGCCGTCTTTTGGCCTCCAACGCTCCTGGTTCCTGTGAGAACACATCATTGTCATCCTCTCTCTCTCCACTCCCCACTTTGGTGACATACACATTATTTATTTTATGACTGAGGACTCAATTTAAATCCCTCTTTCTCCATCAGTCACACGCCACACAATGGCTTTCTCCTTATCTGCTGGAGTGTCCTTTTTACAACACATCAGGGCGCCATAACACACCTATAAATTCTACTGTTTCCGTATTCTTACCTTCTTAAATCTGAGCTTTAAATTCAGCCGGACGGGAGGGGGGGGGAAGTGGCAGTGAAGAAAAAAAGATTACAGTTTGCTCCTCCATATGTTGGCATGATGGTTGTAAACAAGTAGCTCCGCCTTAACTTTCAGTCTTTTTTATTTTTAGTTATTTTGAGGATTCCTGCAGGAGGCGAATAAACAAGCTGATTATTATTTTTTTTTCTTGTTATTCTGGAGCGAAACTTTGCTTTCGCAGAGGACAAAACGTGGAAAACATGAGTCGGGGTGACATTGCTGACCATGTCCAGCGGCCCAATTACCTCTCTCCAAATATGGCGTACAAAAGCAGGGCCGGCGTTTCTGTACACATGGTGTCTGTTACTCCCCAATTATTCCTGCATAAGCAGATTGTGTGGAACATCAAACTGGGGATGTGATGGCTCGTGTGCGGGCTGCCTCCAGCAGAGTGCTCTTTCTTTCCTATCATTTGATCTCGTATTGTAATCCCAGGTGCTTTGAATAATTTATAGGATACAGCTTCTCGTTAAACAATAATTTATATGTGTCTATGAGAATTGATTCCACAGGAATGCACATCTAAATAATGAGAGAAACTGCTGCATTTCATCTATAAGGGGAGGCAGAGGGATAATAATAGCAAAACAAAGGCAGACCAACAACAACACTGGCAGCGTTAATGATAATAATAATAATAATGATAATAATTATAAAAACAATTAGAACAGCAGCATCAGACAGGATATTCTACAGAGGCTCGTGGAGTATTTTCATGATTTGTGCGCCCATGTTTGACGCGTCCGTCACAGCGTTGATGTGAATTTTTTGAGCCCATATTTGGACTTCTTTGAGTCTGTTCTTCTGTCACTCGCGAGCCAATAAACCACATTTTCCTGCTCACATCCACTCATCAATTCGCAGGAGAGGGCCACACTCATGCATGATGAATTTATTGTTAATGCAAAAGGCTTGTACCGCCCAGTGCTGATGCCCTCGGAGGAGAAATGATGCAACTGATTCCTTCTGAGGCGGAACAATCAGGATGTTCATCAGAGGAGAAGATGTGAAAGGCTTCAGATAAGTGTGTGTGTGTGTGTGTGTGTGTGTGTGTGCGTGGACCCAGGTCATAAAGTTCATGAGGTGTTTTTAAATATTAAAACACTTCAGAATAAGCTTCGCTCCATTAGGACAGAGGTGTCAAACTCACTTTTTGTTTGAGGGACACAAAAAGCTTCATGAAGTGGAACCAGAAAAATTCAACAAATCCAACTTTTTCCTTTTGTTTTTTCAAAAAATACGGAAGCCCTCAAGGGCCTTTTTTTTTTTTTTTACCTCAACAAATAGAATCAGTTTTCTCAAGATAATGGGATCATTTCTTGTGCAACCTATGAATATTTTTCCCTTTATTGTTATCCTTTATTTGTTACTTTTTATCCATTTCAATTACTTCTCCCTCTTTCTTTTCCATTTTTGGGCCACTGTTTGCCTTTTTCTGACTACGTTTTCAGTAATATCACAAGTTTTGTTGCCTGTGGACATTTTTCACAATTGTCACTGGGTTTTTTTTGGCCACTTTTACTCCTTTCTAACTGTTTTTGTACAAAATACGGAAGCCCTCAAGGGCCTTTTTTAACCACAACAAATAGAATCAGTTTTCTCAAGATCATGGGATCATTTCTTGTGCAACCTATGAATATTTTTCCCTTTATTGCAATTTTTGTGCTTCTACTTCATAGTTGAAATAAACATTGACATTACATAATTAGTAACGACACAACAGCAACCAATGACATTTTCTAACAATTGTTTTGAGTTTCCTTGAAGTTTTCTTCCCATTTTTTGTTACTTTTTATCCATTTTAATTACTTCTCCCTCTTTCTTTTCCATTTTTGGGCCACTGTTTGCCTTTTTCTGACTACGTTTTGAGTTTTATTCCCATTTTCTTGCCTATTTCTGTTGCCCTTTTGTCTACTTTAATAACTTTTCACTTTTTCTTTGCCACTTTTAGACCATTATTCTGCCTCTTTCTGACTCTTTTTTAAGTTTTATCCCAACGTTCTTGCCAATTTTTTGCCTTCTGCCATTTAAGCAATGTCACTGTTTATCACTTTTTTTTCCACCATATTTGCTACATTACTTGAATTTATATGAGCCATATTCTCTAGAAACCCATTTACGCCAGTTAAAAATATGAATACGAAAAACTGGACTTGTTAAGATTTTTTAAAACCCATATTAAGTCAAACATTTAAGATAAAAAGTCAAAATTCTCAAAATTTTGACTTTATCTTAAATTCTTAACTTTCAACACCCAGATTTTGACTTTATTAACCCAAATATTTCAATTTATTACCTCAAAATTTGATGTTATAGTCTTGAAATCTTAACTTTTATTCTTAAATTTTTGACTTATTATCTCAAAGTTTGATGTTTTTTTCCTCAAAATTTGACGTTATTATTCAAATTTTGAAGATTTATCTCAAAATTTAAACTTTATATGGATATGAAAATAAAAATAAATAAAGTCTTAGCACAGCAGAGTTTACATTATTATTTCTCTAAGTGGCAGAAATGATTTTTCATAACAGCCAACTGACCAGTCCAGAGAAATATCTCATTTCAAGTTATTCAAAGATTAAAATAATGTCTTAATTACTCGTAATGATGAGGTGAGAAAAAGTTTATTGTGCTAAAATGATATTCTAATTTTTCTTCTCTCATTAGCAGATTACTTTGACTTGTTACAAGCGATTCAGATGTCGTTTCTGTTTTTAAATATCTTGAAATAAGACATGACACTGAACTTTTCCGTTAAATGTGGCTTGTATCAAGTGAAATAAGATTCTTTTTAGCTTAAAATAAGACACAAACTTGCTCAGATTAGTTTCCTTTTCATCGCCGTTATCACGCCGTGGACCGGATTAGACCCTCTGACGTACCAGTTTTGGCCCACGGGCCGCATGTTTGACACCTCTGCAGCAGAAAAACAGTTTTACTTTTCCAGGTGACAGAGTTTACACATTCTAGAGGAGGATGAAGTTCTTATTTTGGATAGAAAGAAAGAAGGAGGTGTTTTGGACTCCCACCTCTTCCCTGGATTTGATAATGACTGAAATCTGCCAAAAAACACTTTCTCTGCAGTTTATGGTTTGAGGAAGCGTGCGGCGGGCCTGTCAATGCGAACGCAAACACGGTGTTGGTTAAGGTGCAACACTGTGAAGAAAGTTTTATTGGGACCTCTGTAAAGGAGGAAGTTCGCCCGCTCTTACTGGAAGTGCTGGGGACCAATTATCCAGAAGTGTGACGCTGTCAGAAGTCTCCAGGTTTTGTCAAGTCTTCTGACACCCTGCCAGTGTTGTTCTCTGGGAAATGTTGAGATTTTCCTCCTCCCCGCGCCGCGATGAAGCGGGAGGGGAGGGCGACGACTGCGAGTAGCCCAAGGGTCTGGATTTAACTTTTTTCCTGGTCGATTCATTTTTAATTATCATTTTTTTCTCCCTCCTCTCCTCATGTTATGTGATAAGCGTTCTGTTTATTTTTTGAGCCCTCCCTCTATTTTTTTTTTGTGCGAATTTTTACAGTGTCTTGAATTGAAATAACTGACATTAAAAACGTGTAAACGTCCCTCATTAGCGACAAGATTCGAGATGTGGTCGCTATCACATGGAAATCAGAAAAATAAGATGATAAAACGTAGATTAGCATTTTAGAGCTGCCTGCATCCAGTGCATCATTCTGCTTCAAAGAAGAAAAAGATAAATGATGATGCCATTAAAAGTGAACTAATTAAGGAATGCTTCTTTTAAAAACTCATTAACTGCACCCTCATTTACATAATGATGCATATTAATTAAGTTTTAATGAATCTGAGCTTCCATCAAGTCTCCTCTCCTTGGCAGTGGAGCCATCTCTACAAATGAATAAACACTTCTCTTAAGTATATTTCTCCCTGCAAATGGGAAATGGGTTTTAAACAATAGCAACAAACAAACAAAAGCCTTCAATCTGCGCTCAGTAGAATTGCACATAATTCAAGGTCAAACTTCAACGGAAAAATTGATGAAAACCTCCTTTTGGTTAAGACAAATATGTTTTTTAAAAATTCAAAACAAAATAGCGATTAAGTGTTGCTCTGTCCCGTGTAACGTATTCATGGAGGGAAACATTTGAGCGGAGTTTTTGAGGAGGAAATCATTAATTCCACTTTGTGTCTTTATACAGAGAAAGAGTAAAGTGACAGGCTATGGGTTGCTTCTAATGAGATGCATTTTAAATTAGAGCGCACCTCTCACACTGCCAGCTGGTGCCTGCTCAGGTGCTTCTGTGTTGTGAATGACGGAATGCACACACACACACACACATGCACTGACACACACACACACGCACACACACACATCCTCCTCCTCTGTGCCTACAATAACACATAAACCCTCCAACAAAAAGAGATTTCCTCCCAGTGGCTGAGGGGTCTGAGTGACTGCTGTTAATCCAGCGCACTTTAATTATGTCACTCCTCTTAGTGAAATTAAAATCATCGCAGGACTCTCAGGCAAGTTTTTCACCCCCCAAAACGAAAGAAAAAAAAAGAGAGAAAGCATTCAAGACCAGTTTGTTTGGACCATTTAAGAAATTCATGAAGACGAAGAAAAAATCCAGCAGTTTAAGACCAGTTAATTTAGGATTTGTTTGGACCATTTTCCAAGTCAAAAGTCAGTTTCAGGTTTTGCTTTGTGGATTAATTTGCACTGAAAGTGAGTGAATTTAACCTTTTATACCCCACCAGGTCAACAGCGTCATTAGGTCTTATTTTTAGTAAAAATCTGTCTTACTATTCTTGATTTGAGCCACATTTAAGGTCATAAAAATGTCTCATTTCAAGTTTTTTAAGACAAAAATAAGGCATCAATTGCTTGTAACAAGTAAAAAAAACTCTGCCAATGGGATAAGACAAAAAATTCTTGTTTTAAGACATCTTTCTAATTTCAGGAAACTTCCCGGGTGAATTCGTCTTATCCCATTGGCAGATCTTTTTGACTTGTTACAAGCAATTTACACCTCACTTTTGTCTTAAAAAACTTAAAATAAGACATTTTTATGACCTGGTCTGGTGAATGTGGCTCAAATTAAGAACAATAAGACAATTTTTACTACAAATAAGACAGAATGACTTGCTTAGATTTCCGTTTTTGCAGTGTACAGTAACCAATTACATTCACCCTCACAGGAAACCACCTGTAGCCATTTAGATCACTGGTGAGTCTTCGTTCATATTCATGTGTGCAACAGAAGAGGTGCAATGTGTGACTGAGAACTTAATTTTCATGATTTTTGTTGAACCTTTCCACAAAGAGAGCAAAGTTGACTAAAAAGAGGACACTGAGCTCTGATGAAGCTGGTTTTGTGTGCATAGTCTTCGGACGAGAGCGTGGACAGTGAGAACAACTCTACCTGGTGTTTGTTCACCTGAGACTAAAATCTCTCTAACTCCTACAAAGTTTTACCTAGAAAGCACAAATTTCACCCAGATGTAGATGAGAAGGTGTAGAAGTGAAGTGGTGGATGTTTTATGTCTGGAATGAAGCATCTTGACGTGATTGATTTGCAAAAATGGCGCCAAAAAACACAGAAGAAGAAAATGTTTCAGTTGCATTTATCCTGATGTGGACTTTAGCCAAATTTTTAAACATGAAATTTTCTGGAACTAGAGACTTTTTTACTCCCAAATGAGGTTTCACTGATGATTACTGACCTCATTGTTCTTCCGTTTTAAGCTTTGACTCCGAGTATATTTATAGGACAGAGTTATTGGGATGTAAGGGGTTAACTGAAGTTTGCAGTAATGACTGAGAGGACTGAGCCTCATTGGTTCGTTAGAGCCCCTGTGTCTCAGGTAAGCAGGAAGGAGGGAGCGAGCAGGCAGGCGGGCGGGCGCAGGCAGCACACGGAGGGGTTAAAGGTCATAACGATCAGATGATTGGAACTACAGAGGGAAAGTGTGTAGCCATGTAGGGAAAATGGGGGAAGCAGATGCCCGTTAATTAGGGGAAATGTGACGGACAAGATTTGATCAGCGAGGGGTACGGCTGCCTCCTGCAGCACGGCAGCTGTTGCGAGGGGGGATGCTGGTGGGGCTGGTGAGTGTGTGTGTGAACGTGTGTGTGCGAGTGTGTGTTCCCGTCCCCACAGGGCACCGCCACACTTCACAGACGTGCCAGGAACCGTCCGCAGGCCAACGCAGTGCCCTACGGAGAGAGACTATTTACAGCACAATGCATTTCAACTCATTAAACTCTCAGATGAAGTTGTATTTGTCACTGTTGACTCTTAGCNGGCTCTAATTTTAACTTAAATTCCTCCAGCTTAAATTATGCATCTCACCATGTGTGTGCTTACATCTCAAATCAAGTTAAACAACAGCTGGAAATGTTAATAAATGTGCTGTTGAGTCGACTGTTCTGGTTTAGTGGGAACTGGAGTTTGTCACAGTCAAACCTTCACTTCAGCATTTCTTTATCTCTCGTATCGTTCTCTCAAATGTTTCCCTCGAACTCTGAGTCAGACTTTGATAGCGTCTGACCTCGACATGTTCCCGGCAGCCCTCCTCTGACGGACTCTTTGACGTTCTATTTCTGAAAACACAAATATCCCACGCTATCTGTCATTTCGTCCTTCTTCTTCTTCTTCTTCTTCTTTTTTTGTGACTGGAGTTTCAGCTGCTCTCTCTCTCCCTCTCTCTCTCTTTTCTGTCTGTCTTTCCGTCTGTCTGCCTCCCTGTCAGCTCTGGCGCTTGCTTGAATGTCTCTGTCTCCGGTCGTGTCAGGTGTTTCTGCTGTTTTGCTTCTCTTCTAATGCTCTCGTCTCGTAATTAGACGTTCTCTGGGACAGACTGACATAATGCTCCACCGTACTGACAGATAACCAATGCATTAAAACCTCACTATCATATTTTAAAAAACTCTGTGCTGTGGTTAAAACCTGGAAATATGCAACAACACTTTCACTAAATCAGAGCTGCAGGAACTTTTGAGTGAGTTTTACATTTGCAAAACTGAAAACTAAACAAGTGTTTGTGTCTTATTTTTAGTAAAACTGACATTTTTAACTTGATATGAACCACATCCAATTGACAAGTCCAGAAACATGTCTTACTTCAAGATATTAACAAACAAAGATTATCTTGGGATTGTTTGTAACAAGTGAAAAAAGTCAGAAAAATTCACCTTTGGAAAGTTTTTGCAGACCTGTTTCAATCCTGACGTCATTTTTGTCTTCAAAAAACTTAAAAAGAGACATTTTTCTGGACTGGTGTGGTGAATGTGACTCTGACCAATTCAGAAAAGTTATTTTTTTACTGAATATATGCCAGAAAAACTTGCTCGGATTTCAGTTTTTGCAGTGTGGTCTCTTGGCATTGAGGTTACACTGCAAAACAGAAATCTAAGGAAGTTTTTACACCTTATTTTCAAGTTTTTTTAACCAGAAAATGTCTTATTTCAAGTTTTTTGTAGACGAAAATTATGTCCAAATTGCTTATAGTGAATGACTAAAATTAAGGACGTTATTCTTACTGCAAGAAACTTGATTATCAACATTTTTTAACCCCATTGGCAAATTTTTTGACGTCATTTTTGTCTTTAAGTATCTTGAAATAAGACGTTTCTCAATCCTAGTATCATTTGTTTTATTAATATTCAGTTGTGAATTTAAAAAAAAAGGAAAACAAAGAAAAATGGTTGTGGTTACACTGCAAAAACTAGCAGAAAATGTACTTTTTGAGCAGAAATGTCTTGTTTTGAGAGATTAAAAGATCATTTTCTCAAGATTGCTTGTAACAAACATTTGCACATCAAGTTTCTTAACATGGGAAACTTTTTTCAGACCAAAACTTTGTATCATTTGTTCACTCATCAATCTAAAACCTTAAGATTGAAAAACACTTTCCTTTTCTTCCTTTGTGAAATGAAAACAAATCAATGCAGAACTTATTTGTTGATATTGATGAACTGACAGGAGGAAGAGTCTCAGGCCACAGGCTGATTTTGATTTTATTTTTTTATTTTTGTCTGATCATTGTGACCTGGAAGTTGTAGAAATATTAACTTCTCTGTCAGAGCGAAGATGAAGTTGGTTTGTTGGTACAATCCTCCACTGGTGTGAGGATGGAAATCTACTTTTGATTCAAAGGAGATAAACTAGTGACTGGTAAGGACGACTAATTATTAAAAACATGCACACCTGCAACTTACCGCTGTTTGTTTTGCAGTGAGATCTACCATGATTTCTCCTGCTGCCAGTAGGAGGCGCTTTACTTTCTCATTTACGTGAACTCAGACTGTGACCCTGAACATGTCAATGACAAAAAGAGGGTCTAGGAACGTATTTTTAAAAAGTTCTTTGAAAATGGATAAAAACATTTGTCTGAGAGAAGAATTATGTTTTCTAACAGATTTCAGTAGTTGACCAACATTTCAAAGTTTTTGGGTTCATTATTTTTTAGTATTTTTAATTTGAGAACCCAAAAATGTCAGGTGGTGCAACCAAATATATGAAAATATATTTATATGTTCCTGTTATTTTTTCTGTGTGAAATTATTGGCAAGTATCTCTCAAGTGTCTGTAGTGACTCATACATTTTCATTTTGTGTGTTTCATTTCTTTTATTTGTGAATAAGATAAATAATTTGATGTTAAAATAACATTTCACATTATTACATTGGTTGTACCACCTGACATGGAAATTGTTCCAGTCACCAATGAAGTGAAAAAACCTTTNAATTAGGGGAAATGTGACGGACAAGATTTGATCAGCGAGGGGTACGGCTGCCTCCTGCAGCACGGCAGCTGTTGCGAGGGGGGATGCTGGTGGGGCTGGTGAGTGTGTGTGTGAACGTGTGTGTGCGAGTGTGTGTTCCCGTCCCCACAGGGCACCGCCACACTTCACAGACGTGCCAGGAACCGTCCGCAGGCCAACGCAGTGCCCTACGGAGAGAGACTATTTACAGCACAATGCATTTCAACTCATTAAACTCTCAGATGAAGTTGTATTTGTCACTGTTGACTCTTAGCTGGGGAAACTTGATTTGTTCCTGTCGAAAATTTCCACATCCAGAGTTTTGTTTGACAAAGTTTAGGGCTGGAAATATTTTCAGTGTATATGTGTGTGTGTGTGTGTGTGTGTGTGTGTGTGTGTGTGTGTGTGTGCACTTAGCTAGCAGGCAAATAAAACACCCAACAAGCTAAGATCAGTTAAAGACAAGAGTCGCGTAGTTTAAGCAGGATTTTTATCGTGTTGGGATCACAGCGGGGTTCCACTTTACGACAGGAAAAACAAAACTAAAACTGACTTTTATTCTGATGTCACACCTTCCTGGGCTCTAATTTTAACTTAAATTCCTCCAGCTTAAATTATGCATCTCACCATGTGTGTGCTTACATCTCAAATCAAGTTAACCCCTTAAATCCCGACTAACTCTGTCCGATAAACCGAACTATATTTCAGAGCTTATATGTTAAGAACCATAACGTCACAATTCATCAGTGACTCCTCATTTTAAAGATTAAAGTCTCTAATTTCAGAAAATGTTATGTTTTTATATGTGGCTAAAGTCCACATCAGGATAAATGCAGCTGAAGCTCTGTTTGTACAACCATTTTTGGAAATCAATCACCTCAAGATGCTTAACGTCAAACATAAAAAAACCCATCACATCACTTCTACACCTTTTCATCTACATTGGGGAGAAACTTGAGCGTTCTAGGTAAAACCTTGAAGGAGTTAGAGAGTTTTTAGTCGACAAGGCAGAGTTGTACTCAATGTCCACGCTTTTGTCTGAAGACTACATGCAAACAAAACCAGCTTCATCAGTGCTCAGTGTCCTTTTTTTAGTCAACTTTGCTCTCTTTATGGAAAGGTTCAACAAAAATCATGAAACTGAAGTTCACAGTCACAGAATGTTCCTCTTTGGTTGCGTACATGGATGCGAATGAAGACTCGCCAATGACCTAAATGGCTACAGCTGCTTCCTGTGAAGTGTAAGGTGATTGGTTACTGTAGGAGTGAGTGACAGACCTGTTAGCCAATAAACGACCCTCTAATAGAGCTATTACACAAGACCAGCGTCTGCTATTAATCAGTCAAGCAGGGAGCACTTGTTGTCTTTCACAAGCTGTCCTGGGATGAAAACTCAACAGAAAACTATGGGGTGACTTTAGTCTTGCAGCTAGAACCCTGTTGAAAACAAAGACTTGCAGCTTTGTCAGATTGACATTGAGGAGGAAATGCTCTAAGACTGTGAAGCTGCTGTTATTGATGAGAACGGACACGACAGACAGACAAACAACGGACTTTACAGGAGAAATTTCACCACTTGGAATAATTTGATGAAACTTTTGATATGTTTGAACTCTGGATTCCTCTGGTGGAAAGGAGAGTGAATATTCAGGGTACGGGCGTCAGGATGTGACGTAATGACCCCAAACAGGTAGGACATGGACACGAAGTGATTCTTTCACTAATGACGTTTTGTTGGTGAAGAAAACTGTGAAACAAACTTAGTGACTGAAACGTGAGGAATCAAAACTTTTTATGCAGTTAAGTACTCAAAGGTGTTACTGTTTATACTTTGATGAAGTCACACCGACATCGAGCACGTTGCCGATGACCCTGTGGAGTGTAGGAGGTTAAACAACAGCTGGAAATGTTAATAAATGTGCTGTTGAGTCGACTGTTCTGGTTTAGTGGGAACTGGAGTTTGTCACAGTCAAACCTTCACTTCAGCATTTCTTTATCTCTCGTATCGTTCTCTCAAATGTTTCCCTCGAACTCTGAGTCAGACTTTGATAGCGTCTGACCTCGACATGTTCCCGGCAGCCCTCCTCTGACGGACTCTTTGACGTTCTATTTCTGAAAACACAAATATCCCACGCTATCTGTCATTTCGTCCTTCTTCTTCTTCTTCTTCTTCTTTTTTTGTGACTGGAGTTTCAGCTGCTCTCTCTCTCNCCACCTGACATGGAAATTGTTCCAGTCACCAATGAAGTGAAAAAACCTTTTTTATCAGTATTTCAGAGAAATCTACAAACTTTTCCACTTGGTCACAAATGTCATTTGGGCTCCTCTGGCTGATGCAGTTTCCTGTTTCCTGTTTTATTCTCTTCACTTTAAAATAAAAGTCTAATGTTACGGTTGCACCACCCTGACATTTGACAAGGTGAAAATTACGGGACAAAAGTTTTTTACATTTCTCAACAGCTTTAAAATTCTTTTTATTTGCAAAGAATGTTTTATTTAAAAAGGTTCAAGCATAAAATAATGCCACTGTATTTTTAATTTCCATTTACAATAACTGACATTCAATTTTTAGAGTTTAATTACTGTGGATACTTGTCAGGACGGTTGCACCACCTGACATTTTGGGGGTTTGAGGAACCAAAACACAAAAAAACATGTAATATTTTAATAGTTTAAAGATGTGTTCAAATAACACAGGTTTCATAGAATTAAGTCGAGTATACACATCTTAAATTTGAAGATAATCTGAAAAAAAGTTCCCTATAAATCGTCAAAATTGGACGTTTAAATTGGAATTCACTGTGGTTGTTAAGAGACTTTTTTCTGGGTTGAGCTTTAATAGTTTTCAGGTCTGTAGTTTAAAGTAAGAGTAGTGGTTCCATTATTATTTTTTTTATTTAGGGGGCGCTGTGGAGGCTGTATCTGCACCAGAATTAAACACTTTTCACTTTCTTTTCTGTGTTTCTCTAATTCCTCTTCCAAATATCTCATCACACATAATTTCAGGCACAGTTACCTGACAGGGAAACATTTCAGTCAGATATTGAAAATCATTTCCAGATGCATCATCTTGAAATTCTTGTGAAATGAAAAACTCTTGAAAAACATCTTGATTTGAGTCATTCCTCAGATGAAACAAGCTTTTATTGAAATGTCATAATGTTTTTTAAGCTGCTGAGTCATTTTTTCACAGATAAATCATTTTATCTTGAAATGAGAAAACAAAGTGGTATTTAAATATTCAGGTCACACTTTAAATCAGGATGATTTTATCTGAGTGTGTGAACGTTTTGAATCCAGATCAGTGTTTACGATGAGGTAGAAACACCTGAAATAATAATTAGGAGAACAAGAGGGAGGGCCCGCATTTCCTTTCAGCAAATGCTTAATGTTGAAATGCTGAGCACCGCATTTCAAGACTCTTGTATTTCCTTGCAGGAAAGACTCATAGTTGAAATGCTGAGCCCCAATTCAACATTACGCACTCTCTTGCAGCAAATGCTTAATGCTGAAATGCTGAGCCACAACCCTGTCACGCACCTTCATCTCCTCCCACTATAACATCATAAACTTTGTTAATTTGAATGTAAAAAAAGCAGGTTTCTCTCAACATTTCAACATAATTACGGCAAAGAGACGATGCCTGGTGCTAAACATAAGAAATTTTGTCTCAAAATGCTGATTCCTGATCTTATTTCAAGCAGGTTTTGGACTTAAATCTGGAACTAATAAATAAAAAATGAGTTAAAAAGACTTAAACAAGTCCAAAAATGCAAATATTTTGGGTTAAGTTGTGTGTTATTTTTGAAAAGATGTTTGGTAATGGGATACCCATTGATGTAAAGTTTCTCTGTTAGGGTTTATTAAATGAAGATTTTATCATAGCAAAAGATTAATACCTCTTTAAGACACTGCTCATAGCCTCTAAAAATATATTTGGGTCAATGACATGACGTCCCTTTTTTGTGTCTGAGTGCAATATTTCCTTCCATCATGAATTGAGTATTTCATCACATGTATTTCTTTATTCTATGAAACCTGTGTTATTTGAACACATCTTTAAACTATTAAAATATAACATGTTTTTTTGTGTTTTGGTTCCTCAAACCCCCAAAATGTCAGGTGGTGCAACTGTCCTGCAGTGTGGTCTCTTGGCATTGAGGTTACACTGCAAAAACAGAAATCTAAGGAAGTTTTTACATCTTATTTTCAGTAAAAAGAAAAGTTTTGTTAACCAGAAAATGTCTTATTTCAAGTTTTTTGGTGACAAAAATGATGTCCAAATTGCTTATAGTGAAGGAATGAAATTAAGGACGTTATTCTTACTGCAAGAAACTTGATTATCAACATTTTTTAACCCCATTGGCAAATTTTTTGACGTCATTTTTGTCTTTAAGTATCTTGAAATAAGACGTTTCTCAATCCTAGTATCATTTGTTTTATTAATATTCAGTTGTGAATTAAAAAAAAAAAAGGAAAACAAAGAAAAATGGTTGTGGTTACACTGCAAAAACTAGTAGAACATGTACTTTTTGAGCAGAAATGCCTTGTTTTGAGAGATTAAAAGATCATTTTCTCAGGATTGCTTGTAACAAGTCAAGTCAATAAACATTTGCACATCAAGTTTCTTAACATGGGAAACTTTTTTCAGACCAAAACTTTGTATCATTTGTTCACTCGTGAATCTAAAACCTAAAGATTGAAAAACACTTTCCTTTTCTTCCATTTTGAAATGAAAACAAATCAATGCAGAACTTATTTGTTGATATTGATGAACTGACAGGAGGACGAGTCTCAGGCCACAGGCTGATTTTGATTTTATTTTTTTATATTTGTCTGATCATTGTGACCTGGAAGTTGTAGAAATATTAACTTCTCCATATACCATGGGGACGATATAATCCTGAACCCAAATACCTTAAAGAACGGACGGAAATAGAAACAAGACTTTATAAAACGGAAAAAATGACTTTTTCTCTAAGACTTAGAGAAGCATCTTTTACCAAGAGATGGACGGACTTTGTTTGAAAGGAGGAAAACAACATCACTTTGTTATTCTAAGAATATTAATGGACCTAAGTTAAAACTATGTTTTATTTAAACTTGAACTTGCACATAAGTTTTTACTTTTTGTGTTTTTTCTTTGCTTGGAAAAGTGCTGTATTAAAATTTGACTTAAAAAAAAGAAAAAAGGACTTAAACTTTCTGTTTGGTAAGAAGTATTTGAAGGTTTTTAATCCAGAGCAGCGTTTCTATTATAGAGTTTACGATCAGGAAGATACATCCAAAATAGAAGTGAAAATTCATTTTATAAGATATCTTCTTGATTGAGGTTGGATATAAGCTTTACAGGTTATAAAAAACTTGAAAATAGCCAGAAAACTCAGGCTTAGACATATTTTTCAAGTATTATGAAGTTTTTGTGTCTCAAAATAAGCTTTTATTGCTCAAAAATGATATTTTCCTCCTTCAAAAGTAACAACATTTTACGCAGTCTGTCGTCCACGTTTTGTTTCAAGTCAATGAAACTTGCTTTTAATTGTTTAACAGTGAACCTTCTTCATATTTAAATCCACAACATGCTTGAAATAAGATCAGAAATGAGCATTTTAAGACGTTAGTATTAGGAATTGTTTCTTCGTCATAACTTTACAACCTGTTTTTATTTCAGGTTGTAAAGTTTCTTTTTCTTTTTGACCAAACAGAAAATGTTCAGTTAAATCATCATGATTTAATCTGTGACCTGCAGATTTAAACAAAGTATTGTTTTCTTAATTCAAGATAAAACTGATTAACAACATGTTCTTTCCGTTGGCAGATTTATCTGCTTATCACAAGCAAAAAAATGTCTCGTATTAATTTTTTCTGAACTATTGGAGTTGCCTTTTTTCCTGTGTGTGTTTTCTTCAGAAAATTAGGTGTGAACATGTTTGTTATTTAGTACGACAAGCACCAGATGAAGACGGGTTAATGTAAGGACGGATGTGGTTTCTCATGAACGACTGATGAAGATCTTCTTCACACCTTCAAAAAACAGAAAGAAGAAGAAGAAAACTTTTGGAGGGTTTGAGCTGAAAAACAAAAAACTTAAAAAAAAAAAAAAAAAAAAAAAGCACAACACACTTTTTAATTACACTTTCTCGCTTTATCAAGGTGATAAAAATGAGTTCTGGCATTTTTCTGGATAAACAAAGTGAAAGAAAAGAAGAAAAGTGTTTGAACAAGTTTCTTTAAAAAAAAAAAAAATCCTCATTTGCTCCAATACCTCTGCTCTTTTTCATTCACGTTAGATCTTGGCTGTTAAATGTTGCATTTCGTTGTTACACGAAGCAGAATNTTTCTGCCGTACACCAGAGACTTAAGGTGTTTCAACAATAGCTCACACACACAAAAAAAAGCAAAAAGAAAAAAAAAGCAAAAAAAAAAACAAAGAGGCACTTTTTTTTCTTCCTCCCTCCTCATCTCAAATCCCCGCAGAGAACACCAAAGGTATGAAAAGTGAAGAAAGGAGGAAATAAATCCAGGCGATGATGAATAATTTGAATGTAGAAATGAAGCTGTTTCAGGAGCGAGTGAGATACCGCACAAGGAGCAGCCATGGGGAGCGTACAATTAGGTCACCCAAAATAAAACGCTATCCTCCAGAAAGTCTTTCTTGGAGTTGTCAAATTCAATATATTTCACTGCCAAAGGAATTCTTGATTTGGCTGTGAAGTGAGAGGGCGAAAGAGAGAAAGGGAGTGAAGGGCCTCTTTGAGAGAGAGAGAGAGAGAGAGAGAGAGAGAGAGAGAGAGACGGCTCAGGACCACGATCATTTCATAATTTATGTAAAAAATGAGACTTTTTTTTATTTAAAGTCAGACTTTCCTCTCAGGAGGGACAACAGCAGCAGCCGTATTGTCGAACATGTGTTAAGGAGCATGACATGTTTCTGCAACAACACACACACACTGAATACACACTTAACCCCTTACACCCCAACGAACACTCACCGAGAAACCACACTTTGTTTTAAAACTTATAACTGAAGAACAACAAGGTCACAACTCAACAGATAAACCTAATTAGACAGGTATAGATCTCAAGTTATAGAAAATTTCGTGGTTTAATTTGTGGCAAAAGTCCACATCAGGATAAATGCAGCTGAAACACTTTTTCCTCAAACCATTTTTGAAAATCAGTCACATCAAGATGCTTCATTCCAGACATGAGATATTCACTGACTCACTTCTACACCTTCTCATCTACATCTGGGTGAAATTTGAGCTTTCTGGGTAAAACCTTGTAGGAGTTCAAGAGTTTTTAGTCTCAGGTACCCAAACACCATGCTCTCATCTGAAGACTTCATACAAACAAAACCAGCTTCTCCAGTGCTCAGTGTCCTCTTTTTAGTCAACTTTGCTCTCTTTGTGAAAAGGTTCAACAAAAATCATGAAATTGTAGATTTCTCCACTTCTGTTGCATCCATGAACCTGAAATCAGTCTCACCAATGATCTAAATGGCTACAGCTGGCTTCATCTGAACTCTAAGGTGATTGGTTACTGTAGGAGTGAGTGACAGACCTGTTAGCCAATAAACAACCCTCTAATAGAGCTATTACACAAGAACAGAGTGTGCTATTGGTCAGTCAAGCAGGGAGCACTTGTTGTCTATCACAAGCTGTCCTGGGATGAAAACTCAACAGAAAACGATGGGGTCACTTTAGTCTTGCAGCTAGAACCCTGTTGAAAACAAAGACTTGCAGCTTTGTCAGATTGACATTGAGGAGGAAATGCTCTAAGACTGTGAAGCTGCTGTTATTGATGAGAACGGACACGACAGACAGACAAACAACGGACTTTACAGGAGAAATTTCACCACTTGGAATAATTTGATGAAACAACACTTTTGATATGTTTGAACTCTGGATTCCTCTGGTGGAAAGGAGAGTGAATATTCAGGGTACGGGCGTCAGGATGTGACGTAATGACCCCAAACAGGTAGGACGTCCACGTTGTTGTGAGTGATTCTTTCACTAATTACGTTTTGTTGNGTTTTTTTCTTGAGTATCGCTGGGTGCGCTCCAGTCAAATCCTCTGGGCCCCCAGTCTTCCCCCACAGCCATTTGAGGATGCCTCAGAAACTTTTTCTCGCAGACATTGGGGCCTGTTTCAGTGCTGATGTTTCAAATGAATAATCCAGCGCTGCTGCGGCCACGAGGAGGGTTACTCAGGGAGCGGGGATGGATGGCGGTTTAACCTCAAACGCTCCACAAGGTCCTCAGCGACCTCCTCACCATTCATATGACATCATCAAAGTATAAACAGAAACACCTTTGAGTGTGAAACTGCATTAAAAAGCTGATATTCTTCATATTTCAGTCTCTGAGTTTGTTTTACAGTTTTCTTCACCAGTTCGCTCGGATTCGCTCACAACAACGTGGACGTCCTACCTGTTTGGGGTCATTACGTCACATCCTGACGCCCGTACCCTGAATATTCACTCTCCTTTCCACCAGAGGAATCCAGAGTTCAAACATATCAAAAGTGTTGTTTCATCAAATTATTCCAAGTGGTGAAATTTCTCCTGTAAAGTCCGTTGTTTGTCTGTCTGTCGTGTCCGTTCTCATCAATAACAGCAGCTTCACAGTCTTAGAGCATTTCCTCCTCAATGTCAATCTGACAAAGCTGCAAGTCTTTGTTTTCAACAGGGTTCTAGCTGCAAGACTAAAGTGACTCCATCGTTTTCTGTTGAGTTTTCATCCCAGGACAGCTTGTGATAGACAACAAGTGCTCCCTGCTCGACTGACCAATAGCAGACGCTGGTCTTGTGTAACAGCTCTAATAGAGGGTCGTTTATTGGCTGACAGGCCTGTCACTCACTCCTTCAGCAACCAATCACATTAGCCTTCACAGGAAGCAGCTGTAGCCATTTAGATCATTGGCGAGTCTCCACTCACATTCATATGTGCGACAAAACAGATACAATCCATGACTTAAACTCAAACTTCATGATTTTTGTTGAACCTTTCCACAAAGAGAGCAAAGTTGACTACAAAAAGACACTGAGCACTGATGAAGCTGGTTTTGTTTGCATGTAGTCTTCAGACAAACGCGTGGACATTGAGTACAACTCTGCCTTGTAGACTAAAAACTCTCTAACTCCTTCAAGGTTTTACCTAGAACGCTCAAGTTTCTTCCCAATGTAGATGAAAAGGTGTAGAAGTGATGTCTTGCCCAACAGAAGAGGAAAAATCTGTGACTGCAAACTAAGATTTCACAATTTTTGTTGAACTTTTCCACAAAGAGAGCAAAGTTGACTGAAAAGAGGACACTGAGCCCTTACAAAGCTGGTTTTGTTTGCGCAGTCCGCCTGGTGTCCGGTCACCTGAGACTAAAAACTCTCTAACTCCTACAAGGCTTTACCTAAAAAACTCAAATTTCACCCAGATGTAGATGACAAGGTTTAGACGTGAGCCAGCGAATATTTTATGTCTGTAGTTAAGCATCTTGATATGACTGATTTTCAAAAATGGTTCTAAAAACAGGAAAAGAAAAAAGTGTTTCAGCTGCATTTATCCTGATGTGGACTTTAGCCACATATCAAAACCCAACATTTTCTGAAACTAAAGACTTAGATCTGTTAAAAGAGGTGTCACTGATGACTTGTAACCTTGTGGTTCTTCAGTTATAATCTTTAGAACATACTATAATATATAGAACAGAATCAGGTTGAATGTAAGGGGTTAATGTCAGAGCTACAGCTGAGGGAGTGTCACTGAATTCATGGTGTTGACAGTCAGTCTGCTTTTGGGTCCTTTTAGGTAATTCTGTAAAATTCCTGATGAGCTTTTCTGTGGCTCAAACTTAGTGAGAAAGAAAAATAAATTAATAAAAAAAAAAAATATTGCATTACCGCTCAGAGTTTGATAATCGACGAAGACTGTACACTACTGAAGTCTCACGGATTATGCCCGGGTGTCGAAATTGTTACGTACTCACTCCCTTTCTCTCTCCCCTGCACGAGCGTGAGGTTGATCCAGTTTGACAGCTTCCTTGTTTTGTCTTGTCTGGAGTTCAAACGCCTTTAGTAATGTCCTTTTGTTTGAACAGTGAGCGAACTGTGGGTTGACTGTTTTGCTTTTCGAAGCAGAGAACGATAATAATAATAAAAAAAAAAAAGAAATCTCCATTGCAAATTAGCCTCCTTGGTTGTGAAGTTTTTTTTTCTCCGTCTGTTTGAAATGCATATCAAAAAGGCAGCCAAAGCCACAACTTACCTTGTCGTTGACATCGGGGGACAGGAGAAGAAAAAGCACTTTTCTCTTCGAGAGTTGGTTTCGATTGTATACACAAGCCCCACAAAGGAAGATAAACCAGAGGCACACAGTCATAAAATATACATTTGCTTCTTTGTCTTTCGTTAAGATCTTCAACAAATAGTGCTGATGCAAGAAGGACAAAAAGAAGGAAGGTTACAGGGTGTTTGAGGAGCGGAGCTGCAGCTGCATGACTTCACCTCAGACTCACTGTACTTTCCTTATGAATTAGTCTTAATCATGAAAAGAGATTCATTTATTCTCAAAGCGGCTTTGAGGGCATTTTCAACACGCTTCCTTCCAGGTTAGAAAGCAGACGACTTTTTTATCCGAGCGGCTCTTTTCCACCAGCGACACTTAGTTTGCGATTATGTTGTAATACATGTTGATTGCGAGAAATCATCCATTTCCTGGTAGTGTATTAACACCTGTCACCTGGATTTCTTCAGCAGAGTCACTACCCAGCGAAGCATGTAGGGCACCTGCTCCTCACCTTGTCTGTCCATGCCTGCTCACACACACACCTCTCTGCACATGTGTGTGTGTGTGTGTGAGGGAGTTTGTGTGTATGATTGCCAGTACAGGAGGGAGCGGCGGGAGTGACAGCGCCCCTTCCCAAGGTTACGTCCAAGGAGAGTCGAGCCAATTACTATGCAGATCAGAGCTGATGGCGTTTAAGGGGATTGCTCCGATGCAATCACATTAGCTGGCCAGAGAGGAATCTCCAGCCTGACCCCAATCACAGGGGCTACAGCGCCGGGGTCAGCCAGGATGGAGGACTGCCGCCCATGTTTTCTTTTCACAAAACACTTTTTCCTTATCTCAAAAAAAGGCACGTGATTATCAAGCCAAACAAGCCTCCTCCTCCACCACCTCCACCTCCTCTCTGGGCCTCCTACAGACGTGCACATGCATATATTTCTCAGAGATGCATATGGATCACAACACATACAGTATGTCGAGGTAACTGTGTCTGTAATAGAAGTGTGAAGTGAATCTGCAGGACGCTAAACTGAGAGATTCTCAACCCTGACGTCAACTGTTTCTTCTTCTTCTTTAACACCCAAAGGCCCAAAATGCTCTCAGTGTTAGACATGAGTTCAGTCAAAGATGGATGAATTTGGTGGATCAGGACCAGGACAAGGATCTGAGGTGCAGTTAAAAGTGACCTGAAACTGATTCTTTGGCTTTAACTCATATCAGCTTTGTTTCTGACAGTATGAACGCCACAATCACACTGAATCTGACGTTTTCTACTTAAGTGTAGTTCTGAATTATATACATAACAGATTTATTTGAAGGCAACAGGAAGTCACTTTTTTCTTTCTTCTCCTCCTTTTTAACAATAAATATCTCTATAGCCTCGTTTCCACCAAGCGGATCGGTTCGGTTTGTCTCGGTACGGCACGCATTTTGTGGTGTTTCCATAGACCAGTGGTTCCCAACCTTTTCCAACTCAGGGCCCAGTTTTAACTCTCAAAAATATTTGTGGCCCCCGACCCCATAAATACAGATGACATAAAACGCCATTTGTTACAACTGCTCAAAATGTAATAACTGGTCGATATTGAAACAGATTCTGAGCCCGAAATAAAATAACATTTGCCTAAATGTAACAATTTGTTAAAGTTTGAGTCAGGTATTATTTTTGGCATTAAGTAAATTTTTTGTTACATTTTTGACAAGTTATTACATGTGGGGTTTTTTTTTTGTTTTTTTTACATATCTTTATTACATATTGGGTCGTTGTTAACTTTAACTAGGGTCATGTTACCTATTGACCACTAACACACCTTCTTAGTGGACATTTATTTATGAATATCTGAACATTTTTAATTTTGTAACCAAGGTTGTTACTAAGTTTTAACATTTAAACATTATTTTGTATATTTGTATCTTTTTTTATTTATATCTTGTATCTTTATTGAATTACACTCTCCTAAAATCAAACTATTTTCGAGATGATTTGGCGGCCCACTTGCAATAACTTCACGGCCCACCTTGGGGCCACGGACCACAGGTTGGGAATCACTGACTAAAGCAGGACTTGTCCCCCAATAAGCGACCCGTACCGCTCCACTTTTCAGTACCCTTCCGTTGGGGTGCCAAGCCACTCCAAACCGGCCCCAGGGGTGGGGCTATAATCACTGCAGTACGTTGATTGGTCAAAAGATCGGAAACTTCCCGTGTGACAGCGGTGACACACAACCCCGCACGCAGCCTTTCCTGAATTAAATCTTCATTTTTTTATGGAATAAAGAGCCACATGCTGATCACCTGATGACCTAAGATGCAAACGATTAAGATGCTGTTTCCACTGTCTCTGTGTAAACGCCAAGTCGGTGTTTTAGGGTGAAACACTGACGTTTAGCTCAGCTCTGTGCACGTGTATTAAACCTCCACGGTGCCAGGCATAGAAAGAACAACAACAACAACAACAACAACAGTGACCTACAGTTTCATTCTTCTGCTGCTGAATCTACTGACTGCCTTCTAACAAAATGGGCATTTATTGCACTTTTTCTGCAATTTGAAATAAAGTTTTTAATATAAACTCCAGGTGATCGTCTCACCTTCTTCTTCTTAACTCCTCACACACTCACAGGTTTGTTTTGTAACTTAAAATGCAAAGGCTGCGTAAAGTTTCTTCCTCAGGGGAGTTTTGCCTGTGAATGCACTCAGAGCGGTCGAACGACGACAGTAAAAGTCTCCGTTCACCATCGCAGGTGTGTGTCTGTGTCTCAGGTGTGAAACCCTGAAGGATGCTGGGTCGACTCCCCCATGTTTGCATCCTGGTCCCTCACCTGATGTAATCCCCCCTTTTTTAATTTTCCAGTTTTCTCTACCTGACCAAAGTTCCCACTCTTTCCCTGAAATTATTTCCAGGACATTTTCAGACCATTATTCATACTTTTCCAGTTTCAGTCACTGAGTGAGTCGTGCCCAAAAGATAAAATATAAAACTTAAACTATATAATCATGGACGCCGTGACAGTCGGCTCTGAGGTCTCCACAGAAACTGCTCCCCCTGGTGGCTGGCTGCAGTATAGGTCAAAACCTCCATCTCCTCATTCATTCCAGATAATAAGTCTCAAATTTTTTTTACTTTTAATCTCATAGTTTTGACTTTATATCTGAACAGTCTACTTTTTTTTAATCACCAAATTTTGCCTTATCTCATAGTTTTGACATTTTTTTCCCCCATAATTGCAACTTTTTATCGCAAAAGTCATACTCTAAATCTTATCATATGACTTCTTATCTTGTAGTTTTGACTTATCTTAAAACTTTTGACCTTTAATCTCATAATTGTGACTTTTCATCTCAGTGTTTTGACTTTTTAATCGCAATGATTTTAGTTTTAACCCCAGAAATTTTACTTTTCATGTGATAGGTTTGACTTATAATCTCATAGTTTTGACTTTTCACAAAAACATTTTGAATTTTATCTCCAAATTTTGCCTAATCTAAATTTTTTTTGACATTTTTCTCCTCATAACCGTAACTTTTCATCCCAAAATTTGAAACTTTTGTCATATTTCAAACTTTTTGTCTCAAATTATGACTTTTAAACTCAAGGATTTTATGTTTCATCTGATAAATTTTACTTTTTAACTTTTAATCTCATAATTTTGGCATTTTTTCCCTCATAAATCTGACTTTTAATTGCAAAAATTTAACTTTTCAACTTATAAATGAGATGTATCTAATAGTTTTGACTTTTTATCTCAACCATTCCCAGAACATTTGACCCTTTTTCTCATTTTCCATGTTTTCCATCTCTTTACTCTCTTAACAACGACAGTAAAGGCCAAAAATACACAAATAATCAACAAACAATCCGAGTATTCTTTTCCTGTTTTTCTGCAAATGTAATGTGCAGTTATCATTAAAAATAAAATGTTTTTGTTGTATATAACATTATTTCATATTTACTCTGACGGTTGCATGTGTTGAGTCTCTGCACAGTCGTGCTCCTGTTTTGCACCTCAGTTTCTATTTCTGTGAATCTATTTCTGTCTTTCTTCTTCTGCACAAAGACTTCCTTTTGTAGTCGAACACGTTTCTTCTTTCAGAGCTTATGGATCACAACATCTGCAGCTGCGGTCAAGTTTTTACTTTTCCCTTTGCAACATCAGGTTATTGAGAACATTCACTACATGTTTTATTTATCCATTAATTAATAAAGTGATGGTTTATTGTTCTCACTTTCCCCAAACTTGTCTGTTTTTCTTAGATTTAATTTTGCTGTAAAATCACACTGCAAAAACTGAAATCGAAGCAGGTTTTCATGTCTTATTTTCAGGAAAAAAACATCAAACTTAACCATGACATCCAGAAAAACGAGGTCTAAATTGCTTAAAACCAGTAAATACAAAATCTGCCACTGATACAAGACTTTTTTGTTTCTTCACCCCATTATCAGTTTTTTCCCCTCGTTATAAGCAATTCAGATTTCATTTTTGTATCAGAATATCTTGAAACACTTGTCTTGGACTTGTCTGATGAATGTGCCTCATATTAAACCTTAAAAAAAAAATGAACTGATAATTAGACAAAGACTTGCTAAGATTTCTGTTTTTGTTGTATTTTGCAGCTTGTAAACCCATAATGAGGTAAAACTTCACAACATCTGAAAAAATAATCAAGTGTGAATGTTAATGTTCTTATTTCCAGCAAAATAATTTTGATTTCAACATATAAGAAGACCAAAATGACGCCTGAGTTGCTTGTAACAGGTAAATACGAAGTCTCCTGACTGGATAAAATCACTTTTTTAAAGAAACTTCTTCCGTCCAACTGGCAGGTTTTGTTGTTGTTGTTTTTACATTCAGACTTGTTTCTGAACTTGTCAGTTTAATGTGGCTCATATCAAGTCTAATGGGACAGTTATTACTAAAAACACACAAACATTTGCTTAGATTTCAGTGTTTTATAGTCATTATAATGACTTGAAGAAGCAGTAACGCCTCACACTGCAAACACTGAAAACTAAATAAGTGTTAATGTCTTATTTTCGCCAAAAAAATGTCTTTTAGTCTTGATAGGAGCCACGTTTAACTGACAAGTCCAGGAACATGTCTTATTTCAAGATATTAAAAAAAAATGTAAAAAAATGACGTCTGAATTTCTTAAAACCTGTTAAATCAGAGTCTGCCAATGGAATAAGAAAACTTCTCATCAAGTTTCTTGAAATTAGATTAATGTGTAGATACAAGAAACTTCTCTCTGACCCCATTAACAGATTTGTTTTACTCATAACAATCAAATCAGACCTCATTCTTGTCTTCAAATATCCTAAAATTAGACTTTTTATGCATAAAATAAGATGCACACACTTCCTTAGATTTCAGATTTTTGCAGTTTAATTAGTTATGACTCTGAAAGGAGACAACACTTCACACTGCAAAAACTAAACAACTGTCAATGTCTTATTTTCTCCAATGTTTCTCTATACTTGATATGAGCCACATTTAACTGACAAGTCCAAGAACGTGTCTTATTTCAAGATATTTAAAGAGAAAAATGTCTGAATTTCCTTAAGCCTGTAAAAATCAGAGTCTGCCAATGGAATTAGAAAAAATATTCTCATCAGGTTTCTTGAAATTAGATTAATGTCTAAATACAAGGAACTTCTCTCTGACCCCATTAACAGATTTGTTCTACTCATAACAAGCAAATCAGATTTAATTTTTGTCTTCAAATATCCTGAAATTAGACTTTTTTTGGGCTTAAAACAAGATGCAAACACTTCCTGAGATTTCACATTTTTGCAGTTTTTACAGTTATAGTGACTATTAAAGGTGACAACACTTCACTCTGCAAAAACTGAAAGTGTTATTTTCACAAACAAAAATTATTTTTTTCTTGATATGAGCCACATTTAACCTGACAAGTCCAGAAAAATGTCGTATTTCAAGACATTTAAAGACAAAAATGAAGTCTGAATAGCTTAAAACCGGTGAAAACAAAGTCTGCCGATGGAATTAAAAATCAAAATATTGTCCTAATCCAGGACAGTTTTTTCTGAACCCACTGGCATCTTTGTTTGACTCGACTACAACCAATTCAGAAATCATACCTGTCTTTAAATATCTTGAAATAAGATGTTTTTTTGTAAAGAATGAGACACAAACACTTGTTTCAGTTTTTGCAGTGTTGATGTGAGCGATTGTGATCGACATCTGTTCATGTAAAATGCAGCATATTCACAGTTGACCACAGTTACCCACAAACATACATTCACACTTTTCTTCCTGTCTTTTCTCCTCTCTCTCTCTTTCTCTCCTTCTCTCCCACTCGTCTCTCAGGTGAACGCCTGTCTGTGATCCGCCGCGGTCTTGGAGGGCAGATTGCAATTTACTCTCTCCCCGTGGGTGAGGTGTGTGTGTCCAGGTTGTAAATATGCCTCCTCTATCTCCATCTACCTTCTCCTTCTCTCTCTCTTCTTTTTTCTCCTCTGTTGCAGCCTTTCTCTCCTCCGTGGGTAGTTTTTCTGCGCTCGCCCGTATGGCCAGTAATGAGACTGAGTTTGATCAGGTCGCCCGGCTGTTCCTGGAAAGATCTCACTTGAGCCACTGGCCCGTAATGGAATCTGCATCTAATGCATACATAAATCACACCTCTTTCAGGACATTTTCATATGCATAATGTCTTTCAACCCCCCCTCCTCCTCCTCCCGTCCTTCTCTTTTCTCCTCATTCCTCTTTCTCTTCCCTTTCCACCCAATGAGCTTTGTATGGAGAGATGAAGGGGGAGGGAGGGAGGGATGGTGAGATGTAGAAAGAAAGAGGTGATGAGTCCCTCTTTCTTGTGCCTTTTTTTTATAGAAAAGAGAGAGAGAGACTTGTCTGTAATTCTGTCCTGCGTGTCTATTGTGCTGACAAGACTGGCGGAGTGCTGAGATGATGCTCAGATTGGGGAGGGTCTTCTTTAGGTGACATCTGTTCTCGCTGTGTGTATCCTGTGTGAACGTGTGTGTGTGTGTGTGTGAAAGAGAGAGTGAGACGAGAAAGAGAGAAAGAAAATGAATAAATGGGTAAAAGAAAAATAGCCAGAAAGGTTTGAGAATTTGTGATTTTTGGACTGTCATTGGACTCTGGAGAAGAGTCGTTTTGGCCTCTCACCCCCTTTTTTCTTCCCCCTCTTCTCCTCCCAGGCTTTGTTATGTTAATGCAGACGGATGTGGCAGATTCACAGTGATTTTTCATCCGCCGGTGACGAGAGATAAAAGGCGAGTGACGAGGTGTCGCGATCGTCCTCACTGTTCGCCTCTCAGTCACTAACAAGCTTCTGCATTGTACCTCCGCCATTTTCCCCGCCACTCCATTTGCATGTGCAAGCCTCCACTTCATCCCCCCTCCTAAAAGTTTATGCCGTCTCGTTAGGGCCACGTAGGTGTGAGATTAAAATGTTGGGCACACTTTCATTTTCATACTGACTGCACCAGAGTGTGTGTGTGTGTGTGTGTGTATCTACGTGTGTGTGTAGAGATATTACCATACAGCATCCATGCTTGTGAGTGTTATTTATTTATTTGAGTGCCTCCTAAGTACGTGGCACTCCACCCCCCCCCCTCCCTGAAGGTGCTCTGCATCTCTTTAGATGATACAAGCTGCCATATCAGCACAGGCTAACCCATTCTTAATCACATTTGCATTTTTATTTTGAGATATTCCTCAAACGTTTGCTAATAACTCCTAAATACTACTCGAGAAGCGGACTAGGAGGTAGTTGAAGTGAGTATTTCTTCGAAGAGGTATTGAGTGTCCGCTCACCTTATACGACAGGGGGGACTTCATTAATCTATCGTCTTAAGACTATACCTTTCAAACTTATTTAGTGAAACAAATACTCACGACTCCGGAACTCTTCTCTCCTCAGTTTTCCGAGCCCCATTCACGCCACG
Source organism: Thalassoma bifasciatum (assembly GCA_008086565.1). Classification (NCBI taxonomy): domain Eukaryota; kingdom Metazoa; phylum Chordata; class Actinopteri; order Labriformes; family Labridae; genus Thalassoma; species Thalassoma bifasciatum. Next base: position 133,689 of record RPOG01001065.1, on the reverse strand, counting down.
AAAAGGAGGAAAAACAGCAAATTACGTTCGCTTCAGAGCGCTTTGATTTTTGTATTTAGGCGTGAAGGATCCTGGAGGACGTCGCTCATCGTTGAAACACTTTTGTATCAAAATCATGACTTTAAAGTGTTTGTTTGGGAAACAGCGGGCACGGTGCAAAATGTCAAAACGACACGTCAGAAAATCAGACAGGTTGGAAAAAAAAAAAAAAAAAAAAAAAGTCTCAGTAAGAAATGAAACTGAATCCAACCCACTGGAAACTCTGAGTCTGACGTTTGCATGAAATGTTGGTCAAACCATGAAGACTTTCACTTAACACCCAACACTTTCACAATGAGCTGCTGTTTTTTTAGTTACTAAACCAAAATGTTTCTTTTATGATTTTAGATTTTAGCGACAGAGTCCAAACAGTCAGGAAAAAATAATCAGCAAAGGATTTTAAAGCTTCTGTGAGGAGTTTTTAGACAATTGTGACACAAACTGAAATACGTCCAGATGTTTAGCAGATCAGTGCTCGTCTTGACTGAAAGTCCAGAGTCCGAGATCCAGACCAAGAACTGTAAACAACACTATGTGCATGAAAGGTTGTGTGTCCATGTGTCAGCTCTAGGACTGATGTACCTGCCTCTCGCCTTAAAGTCTGGATTAAAAGACGCCCAAGATCTGCATGAGAGAACGTGGCTTATACTTTTTTTTTTCCGTCCCTGCATCATCTGTTTGCTTCCATTCCCAAACTGCACGGGGCGATGAATGGCTAACACACGTCTACCAGAGCATTAAACTGGAGTAGAAGAAGTCTGCTTTTGTTTACACCATAGACTGTATATAATGAGTGGACGTAACGACGTTCGGCTCAAACTGAAGCCTCCAGCAGATGCTCCGCCCCCCTGGTGTCTGGCTGCAGTATAGGTCATAAGCCCCGCCCCCTGGTGTCTGTCTGCAGTATAGGTCATAAGCCCCGCCCCCTGGTGTCTGGCTGCAGTATAGGTCATAAGCCCCGCCTCCCCATGTATTCCAGATATGAGCCGGGAAAACTTAAAAAAATTACGATACCTCGTAGAAACGTTTCTCTCATCTTTACTCTAAGATGGTATGATGATGTCATCTGGCTGCATGGTGTTCAGGTGTTTTTTCCTGAGAAGTTAGTTTCTCATTAGTTATTAGACGTTAAAAACCGTGTTATAAGTTTTGTTGTACGATAGTCGACAGCTGCCGTTCGTGAGTAGTTTTTATCGGGGATATTAGAAACTTCAGGAAAGAGCCAAAAGGAGACTAAACCTTCTGAAGAAGAAGAGATAAATATTTTTATTTCTCTTTTTTACCCGGCTCCACCGGAAATTCTCTACTGCGCAAACTCTGGCTGCACAATGGCGGCTAGAGAAACGGGGTTTTTTGGCTTCAAAAACGTAGAACGGTGACAGGAGGAAGCACGCTGTTTATTCTATATACAGTCATTGCCCTGAACATGAGAAAATGAAGAAAGAATGAAATGTGGTATCTACAGTTTTTGGTGCTCCTTGGAGAAAAGGAAATAAAAGTTAGGACTGACTGAAGTGTGCTGCTTCAGAGACAATCTGTTTTATTCATTTGTTGTTTTGAGTCCTGACAACTGAGAGAAGTGAAGTAAAGCTTGATTTTTGTTTGACACATCCATTACATATAGACTTTCTACAGAGTGAACAGTCCACCTTTTAGCCGTCACAACCTGTGTGGAGCTGGGCGACAAAAAAAAGCAAAAAGTATGAATATGTACATCTATATTTTTTCAATTAGGAAAGTCTCATCTGTCTTTTGTTTTTTCCTCAAAGTTAGTGACTATTCCCAGAAACATTACAAGAGTGGCAGCTGTCAATCATCATAAAACATAATTTTAAACCCAGTTTATAACATCAAATAACTATTGAAAACTAATTTCTCAGAAAAAAAGAGAGGACTTGAACTCATTGCAGCCAAATAACATCTTCAAATCACTGCAGTGTCAGGAAGTGAGAAACATTTCTCTGTGCAAAGGCGAATTAGAGTCACTAAAGAAAAAGAAACTATTATAAAGTGGCAATTTTGCACTTTTTATAGCTGTAAGTCCCGGATGTTAACGTGACATTAACAGACATGAACATGTTAATGTTGTGTTTCCCAGTTTTCATAATAATGTTGTGACTCTTGGCTAAAACCAGCAGTTTCTTCGTGTTGCTGAGTCCAAGTTGAAAGTTGTGAAGTTGTAAAGTTGCTCCATGATGCAGTAAACACAGCGTGACAACGACCTACAAAGTATCAATCTGGTCGGAACCAAACTGGCAAATCTGTCACTTTTAAACTCCCAAATTTCTCACTTTATAAAATTAATTTTTGTCCTTATGTGGCCCTAATAGGCCGTCATATCTGGAACGAACGCAGAGACTGAGGCTGTTTTCCAAACCGCCTACTAGTCGTATACTACTCTGGATTTCTGTTTCAGGAAGTGGAGCTGATGGTTTTTTTTTCTTATGTTTAACTTTATCATAAATAAATCCATGAGAACATTTCTGTCATTAATTCACCACATCAATCAGTGGAGAAGTTACAGGAGCAATAAAAGTAGATAAGTTAAATTAGATGTCAATGAGATACAAAGGAAAATAAATAAATGAAATTAAGCATGGGAAGGAAGTTGTAAATTTTTTTGAGAATTTTTAGTTTTTTTCATTATTTTTGATTCATTTAGAAAAACAACAAATTCATTTAGAGATTAGAGTCCTGATTTTATCAAATTTGTAAAGGTATAAAAGTTTATTACAACAAAATCAACATATTTGATTTTTACTCTTGCACCAAAAGTTATCGTGTATTGAAAATAAATCTGAAACCAACTGACTTTTTATTTTTCCAGCTGGTGTAAAAACTGCGTCCTCATTACCCACGTAGGCTGTTAGTGTAAAATAAAAAGTGATAAATGATTTAGGGGCTTTTATGAATTTGGTAAAAGTAAACAGCTCTTTCATGATGAAGTGAGCAGATTTACTGCTGTTTCTTTCCTGTCACTTCACTTTTATCTCTGGGACCGTTTCACATTTTTGTTGTTGTGTTGTAGTTGAGCTGATTTATTCCAGTAGGTGTCAGTAATTCACCTCAACCTGAGCGCCCCCAAACTGACAAACGCCATTAGCGCCGTGCATTGTGGGAAACAGTACGCCAGGTAGACTGGTCCGTTACAGACTGAGAAATTTTCCCGGATCAGTAGAAACATCCGGGAACTTGTAGTTTACTACAGATCTACCAAGTTTTCACAAACTGATGCTACAAACTGAATTTCAGCAGAAGTCGTAGGAGGTTTGGAAAACAGCCTTAGTTATTAACCAGCCAGCCACCAGGGGGAGCAGTTTTCGTGGAGACCTCACTTTGAGCTGATCGAGATAGCGTCCAAGAATTTTACAGTCTATGATCCGTGCAGAAAAATGTCGTCATTTTAGCAGCTTCGCCCTCTCATGCAGACGATTACACCTGGAATACTTTGTGCTGTGCACCTCTGAAAATTGGTGTAGACAACATGACGGAAACGCAGGAGCTTCCAGTGTCTACGGCGCTAAACACAGGCATTTATGAGATATGAACAATGTCCTAAGGCCACATTCAGCAGAAAAGAGGAATGGGCAAAACAATGTTGTAAACTTCTTCTTCTCCAGTGCTCAGGTAACTGTGTGTTTAGGAAACACCGCCCCCTGCAGTTTGGGAATGCTACGTCTCTGTGCTTCACGTTTGTGCAGAAACCACAAACCCAGCTTTAAGTCCAACACTGTTAAATATGTTGGACTGTTGAAACAGTCGTTTTAAAGCTGTCTTTATGATTTATGTTTGTTTGTTTTTTTCTAAGCGGTCAGACTTCTTTTCAGCTCAAACAACACTTAAGGCTTTTTTTTTAGTGTGGGAAAGAAAACAAAAACTGATTCAGCAACATTTTCAGAGCTCAAAGTTTCGTGTTTGAACATAAAAACCAAACATTGACTATTTAAATGTCCATTAATGTTCATTTCTGGGGACAATGACCTGGAGCAGGTGAATCCCACAGTCTCATCCTCTTTCTCTCCTTCTCTCTCTCTTTCTCCTGTAAAAATTCAAATGATTTCCTCCCGATGCAAAATGAGTGTTTTTGGCAAATCTATGGGAAATGAATCAAGCCGAGTTTTATTAAAAAGGATTTGAATATTCAAATGAACGCTTGACTGATCTTTTGTTTAAGCCCTCTTCCTGTCACCAGTTATTAGCTGAAGAGGGCGAAAAGTTTCCTGTATTTTTTGGGTGAATCTCACGTTGGATTTACACTGGAAGGGGATTTTTATTAAACCATTATTTACATTGACTCATTTCCATTTTGGTTCCCTACAGAAAGTTCAAGCTTGACATTTTTGAACAAACTTCTGTGTTTTTTCTTATTAGCTTTTATTATAGATTTGCGATGATGCTCGAGTAAAAATAGGATTCCCGGGCGGTGTTTACCGAGATATAATTGGCTATCTGGAGTGGAGAGATATTTGGTGTGGGGCTGAACTTTGGGATGAAACAGAAAATTATTGCTTCAGTGCCTCAGACTAACTGTAGGTAGTTATTCTCCAAATAGAAATCTCTGCTTCGTGATAATTACCGCCGCCGCGCACACACTCGCACGGTGATGCAATGTGTGAAGCCATCGTACGTGGGGATCAAAATAATGACATGTCGACCCATGAGAGGAAGGGATTAAAAATGAGATGGATTGTTTTTTTGCATGAAAAGCAGTTCAGCGGTGTCGAACAAGAGGAATTCGGTGCAGTGATTCTGAAAAGGACAACTTGCCCTCTGTGTGAGGCGCGTTAAACAAACCAAGTAATAGTGGCAGACTTCCCATTAATTAAGCTTGAAGGATTCAGTTTCAATCCTCCATTTGTTGATGGGGAATTGCATACTTCACGGCCTCTGCCCCTTTGATGGTAGTTTTGGGACCAACAAATTGATTGATGGATCGCTATTTGCATGTATCTTAAAATGTGTCTTTTTTTCTCCCTGTTTTATTGAAAATAGCAGAGCACGTGTGTGTGTAGGTGGGGCTGCCTCCCTGTTTGTGTGTGTGTGTGTGAGGTCGGCTTGTTAAGCAGAATTCATTTTCCACCAGATCATAATGCAATCATAGTTGGCCTGCTTTATTGTGCCAGTCAGCACACACACACATTCACACACACACACACACAAATACATCTTACTCAGTTTAGGATTTGATTTTATTATTCCATCTCACTGTGTCCTATTCGAGCATGCACAACAGCCCAGACATTCGTATTTATTTATTCTCCCACTTTTATAATCAGCCATATCGAGCGTGCACGCCGCTGCCTTCACGTCTCCTCTGACTCACACAGTGTTAAACTAAAGTACGACTTTGTTGCCGGCACAAAAGCGCGTCTCGATTACATGTTGGCCCGCTGTAAGAAAATTGAAACCCTCCATAATCCCACCTTAAGGAAATTACNAGGAAGGGATTAAAAATGAGATGGATTGTTTTTTTGCATGAAAAGCAGTTCAGCGGTGTCGAACAAGAGGAATTCGGTGCAGTGATTCTGAAAAGGACAACTTGCCCTCTGTGTGAGGCGCGTTAAACAAACCAAGTAATAGTGGCAGACTTCCCATTAATTAAGCTTGAAGGATTCAGTTTCAATCCTCCATTTGTTGATGGGGAATTGCATACTTCACGGCCTCTGCCCCTTTGATGGTAGTTTTGGGACCAACAAATTGATTGATGGATCGCTATTTGCATGTATCTTAACCCTTTACATCTCACCTAATTCAGCTCTACAAACCGTACTATGTTCCTGAGATTATAACTGAAGAACCACAAGGTCAGAATTCATCAGAGACACCTCATTTCAAACATTAAAATCGAAAGTTTTGGAAAATGCCATATTTTTATATGTGGCTAAAGTCCACATCAGGATAAATGCAGCTGAAACACTTTTTTTCTGCTATGTTTTTGCAACTAAATTTGAAAATCAGTCACATAAAGATGCTTCATGTCAGACATTAAACATCCACCACATCACTTCTACACCTTCTCATCTACATCTGGGTGAAATTTGAGCTTTTTAGGTAAAACTTTGTAGAAGTTAGAGTTTTTTAGTCTCAGGTAACCAAACACTAGAAGACTCTGTGCAAACAAAACAAGCTTAGTGAAGACGCATAGCAATTAACAGGTCTCGCCTATGTTTCAGAGCTTATATGTTAAGAACCATAAGGTCACAATTCATCAGTGACTCCTCATTTCAAAGATTAAAGTCTCTAATTTCAGAAAATGTCATGTTTTTATATGTGGCTAAAGTCCACATCAGGATAAATGCAGCTGAAGCTCTGGTTGTACAACCATTTTTGGAAATCAATCACCTCAAGATGCTTAATGTCAAACATAAAAAATCCATCACATCACTTCTACACCTTTTCATCTACATTGGGGAGAAACTTGAGCGTTCTAGGTAAAACCTTGAAGGAGTTAGAGAGTTTTTAGTCTACAAGGCAGAGTTGTACTCAATGTCCACGCTTTTGTCTGAAGACTACATGCAAACAAAACCAGCTTCATCAGTGCTCAGTGTCCTTTTTTTAGTCAACTTTGCTCTTTGTGGAAAAGTTCAACAAAAATCATGAAATTGTAGCTCACAGTCACAGAATGTTCCTCTTTGGTTGCGTACATGGATGCGAATGAAGACTCGCCAATGACCTAAATGGCTACAGCTGGCCTCATCTGAACTCTAAGATGATTGGTTACTGTAGGAGTGAGTGACAGGACTGTTAGCCAATAAACGACCCTCTAATAGAGAAATTACACAAGAACAGCGTCTGCTATTGGTCAGTCAAGCAGGGAGCTCTTGTTGTCTATCACAAGCTGTCCTGGGATGAAAACTCAACAGAAAATGACAGGGTCACTTTAGTCTTGCAGCTAGAACCTTGTTGAAAACAAAGACTTGCAGCTTTGTCAGATTGACATTGAGGAGGAAATGCTCTAAGACTGTGAAGCTGCTGTTATTGATGAGAACGGACACGACAGACAGACAAACAACGGACTTTACAGGAGAAATTTCACCACTTGGAATAATTTGATGAAACAACACTTTTGATATGTTTGAACTCTGGATTCCTCTGGTGGAAAGGAGAGTNACAGAAAACCATGGGGTCACTTTAGTCTTGCAGCTAGAACCCTGTTGAAAACAAAGACTTGCAGCTTTGTCAGATTGACATTGAGGAGGAAATGCTCTAAGACTGTGAAGCTGCTGTTATTGATGAGAACGGACACGACAGACAGACAAACAACGGACTTTACAGGAGAAATTTCACCACTTGGAATAATTTGATGAAACAACACTTTTGATATGTTTGAACTCTGGATTCCTCTGGTGGAAAGGAGAGTAAATATTCAGGGTACGGGCGTCAGGATGTGACGTAATGACCCCAAACAGGTAGGACGTCCACGTTGTTGTGATCTATCAGAGTGATTCTTTCACTAATTACGTTTTGATGGTGAAGAAAACTGTGAAACAAACTCAGAGACTGAAATGAGAAGAATCCACTCTGGGGTGTTTTTGTTTATACTTTAACAATGTCATATGAATGTCAAATAGGTCCCTGATGATCTGGTGAAGTGTACGAGGTTAAAATGTGTCTTTTTTCTCCCTGTTTTATTGAAAATAGCAGAGCACGTGTGTGTGTGTAGGTGGGGCTGCCTCCCTGTTTGTGTGTGTGTGTGTGTGTGGGGTCGGCTTGTTAAGCAGAATTCATTTTCCACCAGATCATAATGCAATCATAGTTGGCCTGCTTTATTGTGCCAGTCAGCACACACACACATTCACACACACACACAAATACATCTTACTCAGTTTAGGATTTGATTTTATTATTCCATCTCACTGTGTCCTATTCGAGCATGCACAACAGCCCAGACATTCGTATTTATTTATTCTCCCACTTTTATAATCAGCCATATCGAGCGTGCACGCCGCTGCCTTCACGTCTCCTCTGACTCACACAGTGTTAAACTAAAGTACGACTTTGTTGCCGGCACAAAAGCGCGTCTCGATTACATGTTGGCCCGCTGTAAGAAAATTGAAACCCTCCATAATCCCACCTTAAGGAAATTACTTTGATTTCCATGTTCATGGCAATTTCATTATTGATGAGGCAAAGTGAATTGGCAGAGGTGGTGTCCAAAGACCTACATTAAGTGCAATATTCAAATTGTTCGCCTCTCTCTGTATGAGCTGTGACCTTCGGGTGCCATGAAAGCCCAGCCTTATCACCGCCGCAGTTAGTTTGCCTAAGGCATATGAGATATAAGCATATGTATATTGATATATTGAGGTAGTTCGTCCCTGGGCAATGCAATGAGGTGGGATATATATTTATATGTGTGTGTGTCCGGTGGACGCAGCGCTGTGTCCGCTGATGAGAATGGGGATCTGGCTCGATGGCGTGCGGCTGAATTTACTCGTGGAAGTGTATGCAGGGGTTTCAATCTCCCTGCAAACCATTTGAATATAGGCCGCTGATTTATTACCTTATTTGGTCTGTCTTCTGTATGCAAATGCATTAGTGAGGGAGGGGGTTGAGGGTGGGGGCTCTGGTGGAGGTGGGGGGCACACTTTGGTTGTATGCATAATGAGATTCCCAGGGTCATCCCTCCGGTGTGTCAGGGACCCAGAGTGCAGAAAACCTCCAGGGGATGGAGGAGAGGGTGGGTGGGGTGTGAGGAAAGGGGGAGGGTGCACACGGTCCCCAGGTGCCCTCCCACCCCCCCCTTCATCCCTATACACCACCTCCATCCCTTTCATTCTCCTCCAAATTAAAGAAAATCATAAATTACAAAAATACAACATGGCAGAAGGACAAAAAAAAAAAATAATCTAATGTTAAAATAACGCGACGGTTTCAAAGATTCCAAACGTCCCAGAGCAGAAAGTTTCTCTCCTTTATATCAAGGAATTTGTGCCACTTAAGTTCAGTGTATCACACTTTTTGCTCAGGTTTTCTAAATGACTCACTTCTCGTTGATTGTGATGTTGAAACTAATTTCAGTCATTTTGTGTCGGCTCTGAAAGATTTATCGTTTACTGATCGAAATAGCAATTTCAGACATCGTGATCATGTGATCAATTCTCCAGAAACCCCACCTGAATAAATGTAGGAGCTGAAATATCTGCATACATGTCTCTGTTTACTCTTAGTCATTGTGTTTTCAGACTGAGCAGCTCTGTGAACTTCCCAAGGCGGAAGAAAAAGTAGTTCCCACCAACTGTGTTTGATGTAAACGAGTTCAAAAGTTTCATTCCAATGTGTTTCTGTAAATTTTAACATTATTTCCAATCAAAAAAGTCTCAAAAGTATCATTATTTTGATTTGAGAATCAATACTGGCGCATAAAGATCTGGTATTGGTCGTATCTATCTGCACAGCACTTACATCAGTGTTTCCACTGAAAACGCCGGCTCGTCATTTACACTGCAACAGTAGGTCGGCTGAAACGCTGTCACTACGTAAACAGGAGGCTGAAATACAGCAATACTTTTGTGCTTCACCCTAAAACCATTCTTGTCTGAACGGCCTCCAAGAATCTGTCCAGTTTATCTGTAGATCTTAATACTAGAGCTGAACGATTTGCAAAAATAGATTAACTGCAATTATTTTTCCCTATAATGCAAATGTGATTTATGTTACGATTATTTCAGGTTCCTCATCTTATGTGTTGCTAAACAAACACAAGCAATAAATTACTCTTTATCAAATTGGTAAATACAACTAGGGATGAATGACCTTGACAAAGAACTATTTAGGTATTAAATAGAAATGTGAGGCACCAGAAAAGTTTGTTCATTTACATGTTTATGCAGACGATACCATTTTTGCTACTTGTGACTGCTTTTTACACAATTAAACCACTTTATAATCTTTCATTTTGCTGTTGTTGGACAATGTTTTTGCCACTTTCTGACTATTTTCCAAGTTTTCTCCCAGTTTTCACCCATTTTTGCTGCTTTTAGACAACTTCTTGCTTCTCCTTGTCATTTTTGCCACTTAGATTGTTCGTCTGTCAAAGGTAGTTTTCAACAATTTGTCTCTTTGGTTGAGTAAAACTGGTATAGAGAATAAAACGTCTACAGCAAAACAATCTATCCACACAGAGAGGTCTGGCAGAATTGACTCTGCATCCAAGTGTCTGTCACTTCTCCTCGATCGAGCTACATAAACTTTTTCAACTTTAGTCTCCTGTGTTTTCTTCTTCGAGTGGTCAAGCTTCCAGAAAATTCCTCAACACTCACCGTGAGCTTCAAGAAGAATTGCCGTCTGGGATTAGAACATTGGGATTTAATCTAATTTGCATTTAATGGCCCAGCCTAAGTTTTTACGTTGATGTTAAGTCACCAAACAACACATGTCCTTGCTCTTCCTTAAAGTTTACTCCAGGTTTGATTTGTTGCTGCTAAGCTGAGACTCCTGCTCAGAGCATTAAAAACATTTTTCTGTGTGATCATAGTTGTAGGCAGCGACGGGTAAACGGCGGCAAAAAAGCGAAGTTTGGATGTAAAGTCCAACCTTTACCTTCGCCTAAACTTCTGCTCCCTCCGTCGCCGCCACACAAACGAAGCTGGCGCTCAGCGTCTGTGGCTCTTGGCTCAGTGGAAGTGCATTAGCCTTCATGACAATGCATCCACCCCCCTCCACCCACCACCACCCCCTACTGCCAATTATGGATCTGATCTGTGTGTTTAATAATTGCCCTCTTCAGACGCATTCAATTGTGTCCAAATGGGAGTGGAATTGATTTTTTGTAGGATATTAGCCGATTACTTTGAGTGCCCCCCTAATTTGAATCGATTTGAATAATGGTTATTCATGTGATCTTTGCCTTTTTCTACTGCGCCGCACAACGACACGCCCTCAAGGTGCAGCGCGGCCACTGTGATAAGTGCACTGTACACATGAGTGTTGGCATGCACGCAGGGTTTGATATTACACGCTCTTTCATAACTTGAGAAAATGTAAAATGATTAATACATTAGAGGGAAGAAAGGAGATTGCAAGGGCATGGATTAGTACGAAATCTTAAGACTCATGCTTTCAGCTGAAGATCAAAATCGCTTTTTATCATCAGTGATGCCACGTTGGAGAGCGCCCTTCATGTCGCTTAAATGGAGCTCTATCAGGGCTGGCCTTTGAGCGCCGCCGCCGCCGCCACCGCTGCCGCCACCGCTGCTGCAAAAACTCTAAATAAAAATACCGTTTTCCTTTGCTTGCTTACATGTTTGGTTCCTACATGAATAAACCCACTTCATCGGGATGAAAATGCATGAAAAGGTGTCCCTGCCAGCGCCGCCTTTTGTTGAGCATATATGCAAAGTACAGACCTGTGTGTGCTCATGCATAGCGTGAACGAAACGCTGGCCCGGCCATCATACATGTCTCAAAGAGGACGGGGACGCAGACAGTGATTTACCCCCCTCCCTCCAATAGATAGACAATAGGCCTGTCTGACACTTAAAATATTAAAGAGTGGAATATGCACCGCTACGTTGATCTTCACTATCAATATTTAACATCCTCTTATGCATGTATGCTGAGTTGTCCAATTTCATTAAGGCCATTTGTCATCCTGGAGGGCACTGGTCTTGGGCCTCGAGGAGCCCAGGGACAAAGTGGGGAGGAGGTTTGTGTCACCAGCAGCACCCATTTAGTGCCTGCTTTAACCCTTTATATCCCACCTAACTCTGACATATGTACCACACTATGTTTCAAAGCTTCTAACAAAGGAAGCACATGGTCAAAATTCATCAGTGACAGCTCATTTGAAAGATTAAATTCTTTTGTTTCTGAAAATGTCATGTGGCTGAAGTCCACATCAGGATAAATGCAGCTTTTTTTTTCATTTTTTAGAACAATATTTGAAAAACAATTACATCAAGATGCTCATGTCAGACATAAAACATCCACCACATCACTTCCACGACTTGTCATCTACATCTGGGTGAAATTTAAGCTTTCTAGGTAAAACCTTGTCAGAGTTAGAGAGTTTTTAGTCTCAGGTGAGCAAACACCAGAAGACTCTGTGCAAACAAAACCAGTCTCATCAGTGCCCAGTGTCCTCCTTTTAATCAACTTTGCTCTCTTTGTGGAAAGGTTCAACAAAAATCATGAAATTGTAGTTCAGTCACAGATTATGGCTGGTCATGAATGTGAAAGAAGACAAACAGCAATAAATGGGTCTCATTAATGATCTAAATGGCTACAGCTGGCTTCATATGAACTATAAGGTGATTGGTTACTATAGGAGTGAGTGACAGGCCTGTTAGCCAATAAACGACCCTCTGATAGAGCTATTACACAAGACCAGCGTCTGCTATTGGTCAGTCAAGCAGGGAGCACTTGTTGTCTATCACAAGCTGTCCTGGGATGAAAACTCAACAGAAAACGATGGAGTCACTTTAGTCTTGCAGCTAGAACCCTGTTGAAAACAAAGACTTGCAGCTTTGTCAGATTGACATTGAGGAGGAAATGCTCTAAGACTGTGAAGCTGCTGTTATTGATGAGAACAGACACGACAGACAGAGATGATTCTTTCACTAATTACGTTTTGTTGGTGAAGAAAACTCTAAAACAAACTTAGAGACTGAAATGTGAAAAATCTAAACTTTCTTACATGGTTTACCACTCTGAGGTGTTTTTGTTCATGCTTTGATGACGTCATGAGAATGGCGAACGGCTCCTCGACGGCTGGGTGGAGTGAAAGATGTTAAGTGTTTGTTGTATGAAAAGTGTGAAGAGCTTTTTCTGCTGTTGCGTTGGATGTGGATTTCACATCATGTCCAAAATGAATTATATTTATTTCTCTTGCTTATTTTAAAATTTCCGCTCCCTCTCATCGCAGGCGCACAGGCATGTGTTTCTCAGATCAGTCAAATCTTTGAACAAATCAACATCTGGTTTTCATTTACTCAGAATTACGCTCTGAATGTCATTGTGTGGGTACATGTTCCTTTTTTATGTCATTATAGAGAAAATGTACGAGTTCCTAAGAGAAAGGTGCGAGGAAGTATATGACCACAAATTGTGCATTCATCAGCGTGTGTCTGTTCTGTGGGCGTCGCTCTGAGTGCGTTGACTAAGACAACGTGGTGTACACTGAGCTCTATTTGCTCCCCGTACATTTGGCTCGTGTTTATCACATTTCCTCTAACAATACATCTCGATTCCTAAAGGCACAGAATCTCAAATGTGACATTTTAACAACCCTTATTCCTTTCACGCCGCACCATTTCCGCTTTGCACTTTAGTGTCATTTTCATTCCAAACCTGAATTACCAATTTGTCTTTGTGGCACGGGCAATTTACATGCATCCGTTTCAGTTTTTTTTATATGCAAAATGCACTAAAGTGTAGCATTTTTCCCATCACAAGGATATTTTCCCGGGTCTAATTTCATGGTTTTGATGGTGAGTGAGTCTGTCTCGGAGGAACTGTACCTCTTGTTCTCATAGCTCCTGGGTGACGTCTTGATGACAAGTGTCTTTAATATGCATGGAGAATGGCAGGTCCCACATTTTGTCCCCACAGTTTTGCATGTTGAGGGGAAATTGCCCGGCATCGGGGGCTGCGGTTACTGTAAGAGACGAATGTCAGTTACCATTCACAGAGAGACCCTGGCTTTTTATGATTATTGCCTCTGTGTACCACCATTAAAAACAGAGTGGGGGGAATTGTCCGTGCTGCATTTTTGGCTGGCTGAGTGGTGGCGAGCTTCCAGCAGGAAGGGTAGCGCAGACATTTCCCTCTTATGAAGGAGGCAGAGTGATCTCATGCCAAAGCCCAGAGGCCTGCGTCCTGCCACGCCACAGTCGCGCTAAAACGCAAACCCAGGGCTCGTTCTCCTTTTGGAAACACAAAACCGTGTTTATCAGGTTTGTAGAGACAACAAAGGCGTTCGGCTGCGCGGGATTCAGAGATTTTCTACTGCATTTCAACAATGCACGTTGTAAGAAAACAGCAGCCTGACGCTGGCAGCGAGCAGAGACGTGTGGATGTGGAAGTTGGTGCCGTTATTGTCAGTGTCAGAGCAGGTGTCTCTACACCTGCAGAAAGAAACCACTGAGGGCTTGGATTTAGTGCACTCTGCACTTTATTCTTAACGCTACATGATGATCAAACAAGAACAGAAACGTGAGAAACATCTTTGTTTAATGTGCTCTGCTGCTTTACATTCAGCTGGAGACAAAATGACTTTTTAATGTTTAACAAATGTTTGTGTAAACATGTTGATATTTTACTCACTCTTCAATAAAGTGACCAAACAACAGTTCTTTCTCTTTGGTGGAGAAATTTTCCTCAGCTTGTTCTACAGATCATTGATATTTATAATAAAGCAAAGCTGCACTGAACTACTGACATTATTCTGATTATTCACCAACCTGAACTCAAGATGCTGAGCAGGAAACATGAAACTCTATTTGTAAAGCTGCACTCACAGACAGAAAATGCCTGAGTGGAAATGCACTTTTACAGACCAGATTTTGCGATACACAGTTAAAATTTTGAAAGAAAAATTCAAAGTTCTTTCATAAAAAGTCAAATTTGTGAGCTAAAAGTCAATATTTTGACATACGAAGAAGAAATTGTGAGCTAAAAAGCCATAATTTTAGGACAAAATTGAAATTATGGGATGAAAAGTCAAAATTGTAAGCTGAAAGTCACTATGTTGAGATAATAAAGTCAAGATTCTGACAAAGGAAGAAGAAATTGTGAGCAAGAAAGTTAAAATTTTGAGACAAATGATGAGAAATTATGGGATAAAAGTAAAAAATCTGAGACGAAAAGTCAATAATTTGAGATAAAAAGTCCAACAGTGAGCGAAAAAGTCATAGTTATAAGCTGAAAAGTCAATTTTTGAAATAAAAAGTCAACATTTCAGGCTTAAAAGTCACTAATTGAGTTTTCAAAGTCAAAATTCTGAGCTAAAAAGACAACATTGAGATAATAAAGCCAAAATTTTGAGTGTTCAAGGTCAAAATTTGGAGATACAAAGCCGATATTTTGTGATAGAAATGAGATATTTTGAGATTTAAAAAAAATGATAATGAGATGAAAATAAGACACTTTAAGATAAAAAGTCAAAACTTTAAGATAACAAAGTCAAAGTTATGACATAAACAGTCAATATGTTGAGATAAAACCAAAATTCTACATTTATAAAAGGTCAATGAATAAAAGATAATAAGAAAAGTAAAGTAAAATAAAAAGTCAAAAATCCAAGATACTTAAACTTCTGAGAACTTCCACTTTGAAGAGTTTTAGAATAAGATAATATGGATTCTACTTTACTTTGTTCCCTTTAAGTCTCAGCTGCAGAGTTTGTGTTTTAAGTGTTGGTACGTGCTGTTTAACAGTAAAACTCTCTGAATTATCAACACAACACCTGATATCACCATGGAGACTAAAATTAGCAGAACTGCACTGATGCACCTGAAGATCTGGGTCTGACTTTAAGATTAAACATCAGCCACTTTTTCTTATCTGTGGTTTTCTCATGCCCACTGAAAACTCATGCATGTAAATACACACGTCATAATATCTGTAACACACACTCGAGCTGGGACAGGGTATTTCCCAAAACTTCACCAAAAGATACTGATAGATAGATACTGATAAATACCATAAAGATGATACAATCTGAGGTATAAAAACACAGTCTATTAATGATCACATGTTGCACTTGTGCACCCAAAGTGTGTGCAGACACAAACTGAAAAAATAAACATCACACCTCCAAGATGAAGTGTAACGTGTTTTAAAGACACTGATAAATCACATATGATCTGTAAAGAGACTTCAGTCCAGAACAGATTCATGTGTTGATTTCAGACAAAAGGCTCTGAAAACTTTGGCATCATTTGCTCCAAACTCAGTAACCATAAACTGTACAGAACAGAAATGTGTTACACATCTTTGTGTTTGTGAAATGGAGTTTTGAAGCCAAATTTTCTTTGAGTGCTGTACTGGAAATGCTGACCTCAACCTGACTTATATACAATAGATCAGGGGTTCCCAAACTTTTCCGCCCGTGACCCCCAAAATAGCAGCGTTAGGGACTGGTGACCCCCTGCTGTGGTACAACACTAATGGGACAATCCAAAAACAGACAAAAACCAACAAAACCCTCCCTGAGGATACTTAATTTAACTGATCGATAGAAAATTTACCGACTAATGTGCACTTTGCTGAGTTCACGGCATCAAACTTGAACAAAGAAATGTGAAAAATAGATAAAACATTTTCTGTTTGCACAGGTTTATATTATCTTTCACCCCAATTTTTGCTTTTATTCTCACAATAATGGATAAAATGTTCATGAATTGTTCATAGTTTTTGATTTTGGGACACATTCCATGACCCCCTATCAATGTCTCGCGACCCCCAAAAGGGTCCCGACCCCCACTTTGGGAACCACTGCAATAGATGTTATCGATACGATACAATACGATAGTTTAATTGTCATTGCACATATTTCAGAGCGACGAGGTAACAGTTACATCCCGTCCAAGAAACATAAAAAGACCGTGACAAATTTCCATGGGGAGGACAGGAGCAGGAGAACTGGGTGTTTTAACCAGCCCCGTTTATTCGATAAGGGAAAAAGAGTACAAGAGGAAAGAAGAGGGAGAAAAAAAGAAGCAAGTTTGTGTGGTTCACCAACCAAGAGGATATTCAAGCTCAAGTTTGGCACAAAGGTGGGCACTTAAGCAAAAATGTGGCTCCAGAGAGAGGAGATGATTGTATTTGAGCAACTGTTTGGCCTCTTGAGAGAACATTTTAGAGTATTTCTGCTCCCAAGATACAACTTAAGCACATGTTTTGGCTCTCAGGTGGGTGGTATATCACATTTTAACCAGTGAAAGAGCAGATTATTGTCGTCTGCCAACCAGGAGGGCACCTTAGCAAACATTTGGTTCACGAAGGAGCGTTTTAGTGTATTTTGGCTACCAAGAAGGCACTTCAGGGTATGTTTTGGAAACTAGGAGGGTAGTTAACTTGTATTTTGGCTCTTGAGGGGGACTTAAACGTTGTTTGTCTTTCATTTTTGATCCAGTCAAACTGGTGGATTATTGTGGTTCGCCAACCACGAGGGCACTTAAGCGTGTTTTGGCTCCCAAGAAGGCACTTTAAGTCAAGTTTGGCACCAAGGTGAGCACTTCAGCAATCATTAAGCTCCAGAGAAAGGATTTATAATACATATTTTGGCTTGAGGAGGACACTTCAGTACACATTTTCCCTCCAAAGAGGCAACTTTCACAACTTATGTTTAACAACTGGGCCATGAGCACAGGAAACAATCTTAAGATACAATCATCTGGCGTTATCAAACATGAAGGTGCAGGCCAATCAAATTACAATGATTCTACGAACCAGCAACACCTTTATTGCACTTCCTTTTATAGACCAGTAGATGTCCTAATAGAGTCTTGTGTGTCAAAGTCTGGAGAAATTAAGCATGTTGTGAAAAGTTTTTTTTTTTCGATCTTCAACAAAGCCTCATTCAGAAAACTGTTACTATTGTTTTCATCGCTTATTTAACTTTGGGTGGAATTTTTTTCACAATCGAGTCTTTGATTTCTGGCTTTTTCCATACTGTGCTAGCATTTGAAGTAATATCTCTGTGTGTGGATTGAAAACAGTACTCACGATTGAAGGATGAGATCCAACGCCTCAAGACAGAACTCCGGCTCCTCTGGATGTTCCCATAGATGATAAACTCTATTCCACACACGAGCTTCATGACAGGGTTCCGGCCTCCAACAGCCCCACCAGGTGATTCAGGACCTGCAGCAGGTGCGAAGCTCCATTGCTCTACCCAGCGGGACTCTATCCATCCTGGTCGAAGGTGGTGCACCGCGGCTGAGGGGTTTGGCAGCACCAAGACAGCATTTACACCTGGGCAACCGCTTCAATGTGCTGTCAGAACAACCTGCAGTCAGGTCTGGGGAGGCCTCTGCGGTCCAGCCCCAATCACCATCTCGGATCCCCTGAGCTCGGGCAATCCGCCACAACCTGGAGCGATCATTGCGCAGGCAGCTGGTCCCTCCTCCACCAGGTCAACCCGCTGAAAGAAGCTCCAGGAGGCCGTCATCAGACGCTGGGAGGGCCCCTACCGACCCCAAAACTCTTAAAATAGGAGACTCCATCATTAGGAATGTCTGTTTCTGGAACAGAACCACGGTCTGTGTCCCCGGTGCCACTGTCGCGATTATTCCGAACAAACTCCTTCTGCGCGCACCGGCATCTCTATGAAGAGGATCATTGCACATGTAGGTAGTCTGGGAGCACCAAAAAGGACTTTAACCTCCTTTTTGATGTTTTAAAGAACAGTGGAAAGTCTGTTTTTATTTCTGGTCCAATCCCAGCCTTTAACCGCGGTCCTGAACGTTGTATCTGAATCCAACATGCGCGTCTTTTCCTCCCCGCGGGGACTGGACTTTCTCCACAGTTTTAACTTGTTCTGGAACCGCCTCCACTTTCTAGAGCTGGTTATAGCCATATATACCCTAAACACTCGCAGCAAAATGTTTTCAGGGAGCATCCTCCATAAGGTGCAATCAGCAGCAGGTGCGTGACTTTTAATGACACCTGAGAATAATGTGCGCACAAGCTCCGCCCCCTAACGCGCACACCTGCAGGAGTTATGTTCGCTCTCTTGGTCCCAGGTGGTTATTCCACTTCTGGTCATCATCACTTATAGATTTTTTACTTGTCACCTTCACCTGTTACCCTCCCGCGGGGTGGATCACCGCGGTCCCAGGACGGTTGACTCTACGGCTCCTCGCAGGTTCAGACTTGTAAACGCGAGAGTCATGGCGACCAAGACTTTTATCATAAAGGATTATTTCACATCGTGAGGTCTGGATTTTCCCTGTGACTGAGACCTGCTGAGTTTTGGTGAGTCAAACTCTTTCTTTTGAACTTGTACCAATGTTTGCTGCTGTTTTAACCCCCGCGGGCGCCGGACCGCAGGGGGGGGGGGTCAGCAACTGTTTATGGGTCAATGACAAAAAGAGGGTCTAAAAACTTATTTTTAAAAGTTCTTTGAAAATGGATAAAAACATATTTCTGAGAGAAGAATTATGTTTTCTAACAGGTTTCAGTAGTTGACCAACATTTCAAAGTTTTTAGGTTCATTATTTTTTAGTATTTTTAATTTGAGCACCCAAAAATATGTCTCATAGTGACTTACATTTTCATTTTGTGTGTTTCATTTCTTTTATTTGTGAATAAGATAAATAATTTGATGTTAAAATAACATTTCACATTATTACATTGGTGGTTCCACCTGACATGGAAATTGTTCCAGTCACCAATGAAGTGAAAAAACCTTTTTTATCAGTATTTCAGAGAAATCTACAAACTTTTCCACTTGGTCACAAATGTCATTTGGGCTCCTCTGGCTGATGCAGTTTCCTGTTTCCTGTTTTATTCTCTTCACTTTAAAATAAAAGTCTAATGTTACGGTTGCACCACCCTGACATTTGACAAGGTGAAAATTACGGGACAAAAGTTTTTTACATTTCTCAACAGCTTTAAAATTNCTTTAAAATGTTGGTCATCTACTGAAATCTGTTAGAAAACATAATTCTTCTCTCAGAAATATGTTTTTATCCATTTTCAAAGAACTTTTAAAAATAAGTTTTTAGACCCTCTTTTTGTCATTGACCCGTAAACATTTCTCAGAGTTGCCTGTTAAGTCTTTGCAGACTGATGTTCCCACAGTGAAAATAGTGCGAGCCGTATCCAGAGCTGAGTTTTTAAGACGAGCCACTTCAGGTTACTGGCTGGTTTTTCCTGTGTGTAAACCTTGAGCTCGCCTTAATCACAGCGTGCAGAAACATCAGAAACATCAGAAAGGATTACAGATGCTACACGGGGACGTTTCTCAACATCGGAACATTTTTACGCTCTCCTCACAGTCGGCAGCACAGCGCCCCACGATGCCCGCAGAGTCTGTAAAACAAATTATTATTTTAAGTGTGGTGTTGTTTGCCAGCGCTTCTGTCGCCGCCGCGTCCCCCCCCTTTAAAACGTCCCACCGCGTCCACCGAGGCCGGACAAAGTGAGTCACCGATGCCCAACAGTTTCAGAGCGTTCTTCCTCAGCTGAACCCTCTGAACCCGGGGGGGCGTGGCCAAAGAGCGTGAGAGAGAATCAGAGAGAGACGCAGGGTGTGAGGGAAAAAAGAGAGAAAAGAGAGAGGGAGAGCTGGGAGGAAATGAGTTCTGCCAGGAGGAAGTGAGGGTGGTGGGTTGTGATGGATTAGAGGGTGAATATACACACACATGAGCTGCACACACACACACACTGTGCCAACATTCACACACACACACACACTCTGCTCCTTTATGAGCAGCACAAGTCTAAAGAGAACCATCATTTTTCTGATTTCTTTCAGCTGTTTAAAGTTTATCCTTGAGCTGGTGGGTGATTAATCGAAAAATATCTAACTTTTTTAAAAGAAAAAAAAAAGGGGTTTCCCAGGGTTCAGTTTTGGGCCCCGTACTGTTCTCAATATACCGTATTTTCCGCACTATCAGGCGCACCTAAAAGCCTTCAATCTTCTCAAAAGCTGTCAGTGCGCCTTATATATTGTTGCCCCAGCCTCCTAACTCTTAACCGTGGTTTGGAGCCGCTGGTTATGAAGTTATTACCTGACTCGGCTCGTTGTGTCGACTGTTCTAATATTCACCTTCACTCAGGAAGACGGAGTCAGGTTTTCTTGAGTGGAACCGGGACTTTATTCATCTTCTTTTTCTTTACAACAGTTACATTTCCCCTCTGCTCTCATTCAACGGCCGTACGTCGCCCACACCCGCACACAACATGCCACTCTGTCTCCACTACAACGACCTCACACAAACACACACAAACACACACAAACACACGTGCATACACTACCCATAATGCCACCTCCTTAAAGGGGGAGGCTCCCGCTGGTAACAATATGGATTAATATTGGTTAATCGTAGCTACCGTGGTTAAGAGGCGTCACCGAAGTAACAGTGGTGAGAACGATAAAGAGTAAAGTCCCACACCATTTGTGTGCGTAAAGACCCCAGAATGACTCTTTGTAAGAGACAACTTAGAGATATTGTTATGGCTTTGCACTATTTCGAGCGTCATTATATTGTGCTTTTATTAACATTTGATTTACGTAACGGTATCAGACTGTTTCTTTTACATGTTTACTGAATCTCAGAAACATTCCCCTCCACTACCTGATAAAAATGTTGCACTATCTGTTATAACTCGCTGTTGTTGAAAGAACTGTGTCGCGAAAACACTACATCACTGACATTACTTTGGGAAAAACATAAAACAGCTGTTTATTCATTTTAGGAGTGAACTGAGTTGCGAGAATGCTGGTTTATATTCTATTAATAAAGTTTGACTGACTTATCTGATTTTTTTTTGTTGTTGTTGACATTCCCTTTAGCACAGCTCCATTTAGTGGATGCATAACGCAACCCCAGCCACTACTGTAGCTTCTACTCTATGCGCCTTATAATGCGATGAGCCCTATATATGAAAACTGTTTAAAAATTGGCCATTTATTGAAGGCGCGCCTTATAATCCGATGCGCCTTATAGTGCGAAAAATACGGTACATCAATTTATCAGAGTCAAAATTATGAGATGAAAAAGTCAAAAGTCACAGATAAGTCAAACATTTGAGGAAAAAAGTGGAAAGATAATTAAGTCAAGATTTAAAGATAACATCAAAATTATGGAAAAAAATGGGGGTCCCTCAGGGTTTGGTTTTGAGCCCCCTATTGTTCTCAACATATATCAATTTATCAGATAAAAAAATCAAAAATCGCAGATAAAAAGTCTAAATTTTGTCATAAACAGTCAAAATTCTCTGATAAGTCAAACGTTTGAGATAAACAGTGAAAAGATAAGGAAGTCAAAATTTAAAGATAACATCAAAATTATGGAAAAAAATGGGGGTCCCTCAGGGTTTAGTTTTGAGCCCCCTATTGTTCTGAACATACATCAATTTATCATTTAAAATTATGGGATAAAAAGTCAAAAATCTTAGATAAAAAGTCAAAAGTCTAATGTTACGGTTGCACCACCCTGACATTTGACAAGGTGAAAATTACGGGACAAAAGTTTTTTACATTTCTCAACAGCTTTAAAATTCTTTTTATTTGCAAAGAATGTTTTATTTAAAAAGGTTCAAGCATAAAATAATGCCACTGTATTTTTAATTTCCATTTACAATAACTGACATTCAATTTTTAGAGTTTAATTACTGTGGATACTTGTCAGGACGGTTGCACCACCTGACATTTTGGGGGTTTGAGGAACCAAAACACAAAAAAACATGTTATATTTTAATAGTTTAAAGATGTGTTCAAATAACACAGGTTTCACAGAATAAAGAAATACATGTGATGAAATACTCAATTCATGATGGAAGGAAATATTGCACTCGGACACAAAAAAAGGGACGTCACGTCATTGACCCATAGATCAAACATTTGTGTGGTAATAAACTAACCTAAGTGTGTGTGTGTGTGTGTGTGTGTGTGTGTGTGTGTGTTGTCCTTACCGTAACCCTCGGGCAGGTCAGGTGGCGTGTGCAGGTGCGTTCGACTCATGTAGTTACGATGCCTCTGCGACCGAACCCTCCGCTCCTGGATCCGCTGTTCTCCTGGTGGCCCGCTGGCCTCCGCCCCGTTCACGGGCGTCATCACCGGCGTGTTCTCGTCCACCACGCAGCTCAGCGGCCGCCCCGATGGGCTGGAGTACTCTGAGGCTGGCCTGTGAGAAACAGCACGTTAGTGAGTATAAAATCCTCTGAAATCTCTTTGGAAATACTGAAAGCATGAGTTTATATTTAGTGTCCATAAGGTGAACAGGTGTCCTACCAGAGCTCATCTACCAACTCCAACCTCAGAGCCTTGAACCCAAACTGTAGCCTCTTGCGAGTGTATTAGCCCTAAGTTCATGTCTCCAGCCCATGTTTCAGCCTTTAGCTCATGCTTTAAACTTTGGTCTGTGTTATTTCCCTCAGTCCATTTTTCAGCCTTTAGCGTGTGTTATAGCCTTGAGCTCGTGTTGAAGCTTTTTGCTCATTCAACAGCCCGCAGGTCATGTGTAAACCTTTAACATGTTTTACTCTTTTGCACGTGTTTTAGCTTTAAGCTTGTATTTTAGCCTTTAGATTGTGTTTCAGCCTTTAGCCTGTATTTTAGCCTTTAGCCTGTGTTTTAGCTTTCAGCCTGTATTTTAGCCTTTAGCCTGTGTTTTAGCTTTTAGCCTGTATTTTAGCTTTTAGCCTGTGTTTTAGCTTTTAGCCTGTATTTTAGCCTTCAGCCTGTGTTTTAGCTTTTAGCCTGTATTTTAGCTTTTAGCCTGTGTTCTAGCCTTAAGCCTGTATTTTAGCCTTCAGCCTGTGTTTTAGCTTTTAGCCTGTATTTTAGCCTTTACCCTGTGTTTTAGCCTCAAGCTTATATTTTGACCTTTGGCTTGTGTTTTAGCTTTTAGCCTGTATTTTAGCCTTTAGCCTGTGTTCTAGCCTTCAGCTTGTATTTTAGCCTTTAGCCTGTATTTTAGCCTTCAGCCTGTGTTTTAGCTTTTAGCCTGTATTTTAGCCTTAAGCCTGTGTTTTAGCCTCAAGCTTATATTTTGACCTTTGGCTTGTGTTTTAGCTTTTAGCCTGTATTTTAGCCTTTAGCCTGTGTTTTAGCCTTTAGCCTGTGTTCTAGCCTTAAGCCGATGTTTTAGCTTTTAGCTTGTATTTTAATCTTTAGTCTGTATTTTAGCCTTTAGCCTGTGTTTGAGCTTTTAGCCTGTATCTTAGCCTTTAGCCTGTATTTTAGCCTTGAGCCTGTTTTCCTGCTTTTATCTCTTTTTTTAGCTTTTAGCTTAGCTTTCCTATTTTATCCTCTCCTGTCCTTTTTCTAACAGACAGTCCAGCTCTTGTGTCCACCATGACCACAAAATACATCAAAATAAAACAAATAAATCATTTTTAAATTTTTTTAAATTCCTTTACTTAATTTTCTATATTATTATTTATTTGAGTAAAGGGCACATCTTTCTTCTGTCACTGAATTTTGCTGACTGGTGAACTTTTATCAAAGATACTTCCAGTTAAAACCTTATTCCATTTTTGTGCTTTTCTTCAGTTTTCTTGAGTTGAAACTCTCATATAACATGAAGTAAATTAGAAATAACATGAAGTAAATTAGAAATAACTCTACATATTGAGGGTTTGAGGTATTCCACAAAAAAATGGGCCGTCATACTTACTCACTGGACATTTTCTGATTGTTTTATAGTCAAAATAAGGAAAAAAGAGAAAATTCAGGCAGTGATTTAGAGCAAGGGTTCCCAGACTTTTCAGCCTGTGACCCCCAGAATAGCAGCGTTAGAGACTGGTGACCCCCTGCTGTGGTACGACACTAATGGGCCAATCCAAAAACAGATATAAACAAACAACAAAAAAACCCTGCGGATACTTAATTTAACTCATCGGTAGAAAATTTACCGACTAATTTCACTTTGCAGTGTTCACTGCATCAAACTTCAACAAAGAAAAGTGAAAAACCGATAAAAAATTTTCTGTTTGCATGATTTTATATTATCTTTAACCCCAATTTTTGCTTTTATTCTTACAACAATGGATGAAATGTGGAATTTTTCATGGTTTTTGATTTTGGGACACATTCCACGACCCCCTATCGATGTCTCGCGACCCCCCAAAGGGTCCCGACCCCCACTTTGGGAACCACTGATTTAGAGGTTCAAGTGTTTAAGGGTTAAGGATTCGTGTTTCTAAACATCAGAGAGATCTGATAAGAGGAAAAAACAGAGACAGTCTCACTCACTGACCCTGCTGTGTCTTTATATGTGAGTGTGTGTGAGTGTGTGTGAGAGTGTGTGTGAGTGTGTGACTGAGGAGGAGACATGTCTGACCACTGTCTGCCCGTCCACACTAACTGACGCCTCGGCTATCTTTAACTCTGGACCCTCGTCAGTCCACCAAACTACTCATTTCCTGCTCCTAAAACACGACCTCCCTTCCATTTCCTCCATCTGATCCCCCCCCACCCCCCACCCCCACCCTCCAGCTCCTGTTCCTTCCTTTATATTAAAGCACTTACATCTTTACACTGAGTGTTTACATTCATTCTTAGTAGTTTCAGCTGGGCTCTCTGTCTTCATCCAAACTTTCTTTACCTTTCTGCTGCTCCTACCTGGTCTCTGCTTCCTCGAGTAACTACCACTAAATGATTTCACTGTGTTTGGCAATGCTGTAAAATTAAGAATTTTTGGAAAGAGGTTAAAAGTGAGATAGAATATTGTTATTATAATTATTAATTATCATTATTATTACTACTATTACTGCATTTGTTTTGTTTTACTTTGTATTTCAACTATTATTTATTTATGTGTTTAACACTATGTGTATCGATTTTATATAATGCCTATTTTTGACAAGATGTATCTGTATCTTTACCAAAAAATTAAATAAAAAAAGAGTTTGGAAAAAAAAGTGAGATAGAGAGGATTATTCTGAAACCTGTACCTATGGATCCAGCGCTCTTTATTTTGGGTTTATATTCAAAAAACAATACCTTTACAAAACGGACCGGATGATAATCGATATGTGTCTCTTCCATGCAAGAAGATCAATTGCTATACTCTGGACGAATTTAAACCATCCAAGCATCAAACACTGGGTTGGACAAATGATTGTAACACTTCCTCTAGAGAGAATAACCTCTATAAAAAAAAGGGAAACAGGAACTGTTTGTAAAAATATGGGGACCATTTATTGCTTTTGTTAAAAACCTAGACATGTCAGACACTGAGTAAGGGGAACGAGTTTTTGTTGGTGAAACTTGGTTATGAGGATATCTTCTAAAATAGCTCTAAGGAACTTCGAAATGTTCGTACTTTTTTTTTTGTTTTTATTTTTCTATTACTTTTTTGACATGATCATCAATTTGCATTGAATATGGCACTAAGTCTGAGAAGCATTCTTTTGAGTGTTTTGTGGTGTCTTATGGCACTTTTCCACTATACAATTCCAGCTCTACTCTACTCGGTTTGGTTTCCTTTTCCTCTAGCCCGACTACAGACTCACGGTGGGCGTGGATCTTATAACACAGCTGCGCTAAAGTGTTGCACAGAAGTGTGTGCATGTTCATCTATAACGCGACACAAACATCATTTTGTACTAACATATGTGCCACCGTGGTCTTTAAAGGAAAAAAAAAGCTTTCAAAATATTTCATTAAAGTAATACAGCGGCTCAATGTCAGCGTCATGACAACGGAGGTAAACAACAGCCTCGTGCTGCTGCACGCGGAGGAAAACGAAGGAGCTGCTTCCTGACATCAACTCTTCCCTGGATCCAGTGAGATCACTTTAATTTTTGATTTTTGGGCCTGGTATAGCAGAGATTTTTTGTTGATCAATCATTCTTCTTTGAACTGGTTTTCCTTTTTGGTTCCCTGTGGATTAATGGACTGATTGGTGCTTAAAGACTCTCGTGGCAGACAGATCGCTCCTGCGCCGACAAACTTTGATTTAATTTAAAAGACTCTTTAAACCGAACTATCTTTGCTGTTAACTTCTTTTTGGTTTAAAAAGGACTTTTAACTTATTTAGGAATCATGAAGGAGCATTTTAGGGCTGTATTTTGTCTTCATTCAGTCTGGTTCTGTGCCGTCAGGTTTAAATGTCATTAAAAACCCGTCGCTGACTTATTCNGCATCACCTCTATCTGTACTGTGTTGTAAAAATCTATAAAACTCAATAAATATATTGTTAAAAAAAAAAAAAAAAAAAACTAGCACTAAATGGGGGTGAGTCTGTAGAGGTGAGGGTGGGGGGGTTTGTTTGCTTACTCCCCTGTCGGCTCCACTGATATGAGCCAGTTAGGAAGGCGACAGTTGTTCCTGTTGGAAAAAGAGCCAAGTAAAACCTGGCGGGCTGACTAGTTCTTTTGGCTTTAAGCGTCTGTGTTTGAGCAACTCTGAGTGTGTGTGTGTGTGTGTGTGTGTGTGTGTGTGTGTGTGTGTGTGTGTGTGAAGGGGTGGGAAGCCGAGGAAATTGACAGCAATTGACTCATTACCAACAGACTGTTGTTAGGCTGAGTGGATGTTTCTTTATTCTCTTATAAAGGGAGGAGGGGAAAAGTTAAACCACTTTAATACACAAACAGACGCCTGTTCTCAAAGTTTAGCTTCACTTTGGCCCCGTTTACACGACGGCGTTTCAGCAAAACAGTGAAAAAAATCTGCGTTTACACAGAAATAGGGCTGAACTCATTGTAAAAATAAAGAAATTCAGGTTATTTTTCAATTTATTGCAATTGGGGTTAATTGTGCCATTACTCTCAGGTTCCCCAAACTCAAGCAATAAATCACTTTTCTTTAAAAATAGCACCATAACAGATTAATAATAAAAAACCATTCATATCTCAAATTTGACATTTCTTACAATATTAAAAGGGATGACATTTCTTTTATTATTTCTATTTATAATAAGAAAAAGATACGTGAGAGGGAAAAAAATCAAAAAATTTGGAATATGATGAAAAAGTTAAATATTTTTGGTTACTCATTTCTGATATTACACAGACTCATTATACACAGAGTGAATTATTTAAAGCCTTTATTTATTGAAATGCTGATGATAATAGCTTTCAGATAATAATCCCTCAAATTTCAGTGTCTTAGAAAATTAGAACATAAAATAAGATCAATAAAAACGAATATTTTCAAACAGATGTGTCTAAAAAGTATGTTCATTTATATGCACTCAAAACTTTTTTTTCCTACTGTTTTTGCACACTTTAGTCACTTTTTCCTCTTTTTTCCTCTTATTAACCATTTGTTGCTACTTTTTTTCTAAATTTTCTCACAAATTTCACCCTTTAAACCCATTTTTGCTGCTTTTTGACAACTTTTTTTGCCCCCATAAGCTCATTTTTGTGGCTACTTGTTGCTGTTTTCACCACTTTTCACCACTGAGATTGTTGTGAAGGTAGTTTTCAACTATTCCACTCATTGATAGAGCAGGACTGAGTTTGCTGATTGTGTTGAAAGACAGTTGCCAGATTTAGTAAATTCAGCAACACAAGCGCTATATAGTTGTCAGCTATTGTTACTGTTGTTGTTGTCTGGTTTGCACAACATGGAAAGTGTCGGGGTTTCCACTGAAAACTCTGGCTTGGTGTTTACATGGCAACGGCAGCAGCTACGCTTAAGAAAAATTCCACTCTGGAGGTTGTTTTCAAAAGTTTGTGATTCAAGCCAGCTAAAACATAACCGCCTCCAAAATGCAACAGCGCCTTTCTGTTTCACCCTAAAACATTTGTTGTGTTAGCAGCCCCTTAGTTGCGCTGCACATTTAGCAGGTCATGCAAAGGTCAGCTTTAACAAAATCTGATAGATAGATAGATAGTATTAGTGTTAAAAAAAAGCCCATTGTTTAACATATATACAGACTTTGTGTGGTGGGTCAATGACAAAAAGAGGGTCTAAAAACGTATTTTTAAAAAGTTCTTTGAAAATGGATAAAAACATATTTCTGAGTGAAGAATTATGTTTTCTAACAGATTTCAGTAGTTGACCAACATTTCAAAGTTTTTAGGTTCATTATTTTTTAGTATTTTTAATTTGAGCACCCAAAAATGTCAGGTGGTGCAACCAAATATATGAAAATATATTTATATGTTCCTGTTATTTTTTCTGTGTGAAATTATTGGCAAGTATCTCTCAAGTGTCTGTAGTGACTCATACATTTTCATTTTGTGTGTTTCATTTCTTTTATTTGTGAATAAGATAAATAATTTGATGTTAAAATAACATTTCACATTATTACATTGGTTGTACCACCTGACATGGAAATTGTTCCAGTCACCAATGAAGTGAAAAAACCTTTTTTATCAGTATTTCAGAGAAATCTACAAACTTTTCCACTTGGTCACAAATGTCATTTGGGCTCCTCTGGCTGATGCAGTTTCCTGTTTCCTGTTTTATTCTCTTCACTTTAAAATAAAAGTCTAATGTTACGGTTGCACCACCCTGACATTTGACAAGGTGAAAATGACGGGACAAAAGTTTTTTACATTTCTCAACAGCTTTAAAATTCTTTTTATTTGCAAAGAATGTTTTATTTAAAAAGGTTCAAGCATAAAATAATGCCACTGTATTTTTAATTTCCATTTACAATAACTGACATTCAATTTTTAGAGTTTAATTACTGTGGATACTTGTCAGCTGCCAACGTGGTGGACTGTAAAACCCCGTTTGAGGAACCAAAACACAAAAAACATGTTATATTTTAATAGTTTAAAGATGTGTTCAAATAACACAGGTTTCATAGAATAAAGAAATACATGTGATGAAATACTCAATTCATGATGGAAGGAAATATTGCACTCGGACACAAAAAAAGGGGACGTCACGTCATTGACCCGTAAACAGACTTTGTGTGGTATGTAGGAGGTGTGCAGGTGTACCTGGTGGGTCTCTCCCATTGCGTGGTGCGTGTGATGTGGTTCAGGTACTGTATCCTCCCAGAAGCCGTCCTCCTCTCTTCCCAGCTGTTTGATGAAACACATGAAAACATGAAAATGAAGAGCAGCATTATGAGATCACTCACAGAGAATAAAGCTGCAAACATTTCATGGAAAAATAATCACAGGCAGGAAAACGGTTAAATTCAGTGGAGTCTCAATCAGAAAGCTTGGGGTTTGATCTAAATGATGTTCTTTGCTCCCAAGAGGACACATTTTCACGTTTTGGCTCCAAAGAGGGCAGCTCTTTAAGTAATGCCCTTCCAAACAGCACTTTAGCATGTGTTTTGGCTTCATGGGGGACAGTTATTCTTGTGTAGGACGCCCCAGCATGCATTTTGGCCCCCTAAAGAGCACTTTCTCCACATGTTCTGACTTCAAGAAGGGCAGTTTTTCATTTTTTAACCATCCAAAGCTGCAGATCAGTGTGTTTTGCCAACCAGAAAGGCACTAAAGCATTTGTTTTGGCTCCCCAAAGAGCACTTTTTCAAGTTTTGGCTCCAAAGAGGACACTTTTCCATGTTATAACAAGCCAAAATTCGATTTTCAATTTCAATTCAATTTATTCGATTAGCATTTAAAGACCACGCACAACAAATATATCATAGATCCAAATATCACATAATGGTTGAAGCTAATCGAAAGGGTGTAGGCTGAAGCTTCTGCTTATTTTGCCTACCCGTTTTGCAAAAAATAAAATTAAATTAAACAAATAAATGTAGAAATAAACTTAATCAACTTAATTACATGGTCTGAGTTTCACCATAAGTTTTCTTAATGGAGAAAAGATACATTTTCAAAACATATTACAGTAGTAAAAATAATCCAATGAAATCCTGAGCAATATTACAACCAAACACAACCCAAGTTCCAATATTTTGTTGTTGTTTTCTTCACATTTGATTTACAAATTTTCTTATTACTTTGGTTTTAAACATGTTTTTAAATGAAGAAAGTGAATTACACATTTTTAATTCACTGTCACAACTATTCCATAAGTTTACACCTTTAACAGAAACACACCTCTGCTTCATATTAGCTCTTGTCTTCATTTTTTTTTGAAAACACCAAAAGGACAGATTAGGGTGGTTTCACCAAGCAGGACGGCACTGTGGTATGTTTTGGCTCCCAAGAGGAAATTTTATCATGTTTTACCAACCAAAGAGGCAGATTAGTGTGTTTTGCCAACCAGAAAAGGCACCTCAGCATTTGTTTTGGCTCCCTAAAGATCCTTTTAACACCCATATGGCACCCCAGGGGGCACTTTTTTCAACAATTGGGCCACAATTCTGGAGAAAAGTTGGAGTAATACTGACCCATCAGGTAAGTCATTGTCAAACAGGCGACTGCAGTCCACCACTGGACCCCCCGTCCCAATACGATCTCTGGATTGTAGACTTACTGCAGGGGAAAACAAAAACAACAGAAGAAAGATCAGTTACACTTTACTTACTTCTCTTCTGCAATAACAAAATAATTTGATTTGTAGTTCAGTGTTTGTGAATGAATCGAGCCAAACACAAGGTTCAATCTCAGTCATCATGTGTTTCACTCGTATTTTAATTATTTAACACACCAAGACATTCAGGCACGTATTTGTTATTTGCAAAATTACTTTGTTTTCCATAAGAGAGCAGTTCTTACAAAGCACCTGCTGTTTTGTAAACTCAGTGAAAACCAGAGCTACAAAAAAAGCAAACAGTGATCTGTGATGTGAAAATGTGAGAGTGTGTGTTTGTTTTCCTTACCGACTATCTGTCCTCTCACAGTATCATTGTCATTGGGACCAAGTTTATTCAGGTCAAGTCTCTGATCTGCAGGAGAGAAAACAGAGGACACAGAAACATTCAGTTTCCTTCTTTGTCGACACAAAGTTACTCATGAAGGCATCGAGCTGAGCTGCCGTGCACCACTTGGTTTATTTATTCTTGGAGGCAGAAAAGTGCATGATGTTTCTGTCCGTTTGGTTTCACAGCTGATTTAGTTTATGAGACCAGGCGTGTCCAAAAGTCAGGCCTGGGGGGGCAACCATGGCCCCAGGTCTGTTTCCTTACAGCCCCTGGGTTTCAGTTTAAACTACATTAATAACGCCACTGAAATTAGTCATGTTCTAAATTATGTAGATTTACATTTTCAGTTGAGGTCACAAACAAAACCAAAGTCTGTCCAGTATCATCTCACTGTCTCCGTACGTTCTGAAGACACTGAACAACTCTTATTAATCTTATTTACACGATTGGCTGTCATTCCAGTCAGCGTTTCCTCTCTGTATCATGCACAGTAAAGTTCCGCCCCGATGCACACAGACACACAACATGCGGAACAGAGCCAGAAAAACAATAATGTTGCAACCACTACCCGAAAAACAGACAAAATGGTCACAGAGGTCACAGAGGTGTGGTTTATATAGCTTTACATCTTTAAATGTGAGCACAAATATATTTCTTAAAATGGTTTACACTGGCTTTGGTTACGAATTGTGTCATCGTGTTTTTTTTCTTTAATTCAACATGCAAAAAAATAATTTTGTTAACTTCATAGCCTCAAACCACTGCTACGACAGGATTAAAGTTATGAAATGGAGAAAAAAAAGACAAAAATCAGCGAATAAAGATTGTTCAGCGTGCAGAATGAGGAATATTTGAGTCTACAAATATTGTTCTGCACGTTAAAATAGTCTGAATGTGAAAAGCAATCCTCTATTTTAGTTCTTAGACGGTTTTTTTTTTTTTTTTACTTGACATATTATGTCCATATCCCCACTAATGGAGAACATTTTTCTTGGTCTGAAGCTGAGTTTGTGGATGAATTTTGAGTCAAAGTCAAAGTTAGGAAAGTCAAAATTTCAGAAATGAAAGGACAAAATCATGAGATACTTAAGTCAGAGCTCTGAGATAAAAATTAAACATTTTTAGGGAGTCAAACTTTTAAACTTAAAAGTCAAGAGTTTGAGATAAAAAGTCAAAGTTATGAGATAAAAAGTCAAAATTTCCAAAATGAAAGGTCAAAATTCTGACATTAAAGGTCAAAATTGTGAGATAAAAAGACAAAATTATGAGATAAATAGTCAAAATTTCAGAAATGAAAGGTCAGAATTATGAGATATGTAAGTCAGAGCTCTGAGATAAAAAGTCAAAATTTTGATGAGTCAAAGTTTAAAACTAAAAAGTCAAGAGTTAAGACAAAAAGTCAAAATCATGAGATAAAAAGTCAAAATTTCAGAAATGAAAGGTCAAAATTATGAGACATCTAAGTCGGAGCTCTGAGATAAAAAGTCAAATTTTTGATGAGTTAAAGTTTAAAACTAAAAAAGTCAAGAGTTTGAGATAAAAAGTGGCAAGTATGAGATAAAAAGTCCAAATTTCAGAAATAAAAGGTCCAAATCATGAGATATTTAAGTCAGAGCTCTGAGATAAAAAGCCAGAATTTTGACATGAGACAATAAAAACCAAGAAGTTGAGATTTTGAGCTAAAAAGTCAAAACTATGAGATAAAGAAATCAGAATTTCAACATTAAAAAGACAAAATTATGAGAAGAAAAGTGAAAATTTTGAGACACAAATCCAAAATATCTCAAAACTTTGACCCTATATCTGCAAAAACAAAATAAACCCCAACAAAACCTGTTTTTCATTTTCTTTATTATAACTGTCAGAAATGAGCTTTTATGCATCATTTATGTCAACTTTGTATTTATGCAGGACCTCCAGGAGAAAATGGTCACCCTTAACAACATAGTTTCATGTTGATGAGTCAGAACTTTATATATATGGGTCAATGACGTGACGTCCCCTTTTTTGTGTCCGAGTGCAATATTTCCTTCCATCATGAATTGAGTATTTCATCACATTTATTTCTTTATTCTATGAAACCTGTGTTATTTGAACACATCTTTAAACTATTAAAATATAACATGTTTTTTTGTGTTTTGGTTCCTCAAACCCCCAAAATGTCAGGTGGTGCAACCGTCCTGACAAGTATCCACAGTAATTAAACTCTAAAAATTGAATGTCAGTTATTGTAAATGGAAATTAAAAATACAGTGGCATTATTTTATGCTTGAACCTTTTTAAANTTGAGAAATGTCAAAAACTTTTGTCCCGTAATTTTCACCTTGTCAAATGTCAGGGTGGTGCAACCGTAACATTAGACTTTTATTTTAAAGTGAAGAGAATAAAACAGGAAACAGGAAACTGCATCAGCCAGAGGAGCCCAAATGACATTTGTGACCAAGTGGAAAAGTTTGTAGATTTCTCTGAAATACTGATAAAAAAGGTTTTTTCACTTCATTGGTGACTGGAACAATTTCCATGTCAGGTGGTACAACCAATGTAATAATGTGAAATGTTATTTTAACAGCAAATTATTCATCTTATTCACAAATAAAAGAAATGAAACACACAAAATGAAAATGTATGAGTCACTACAGACACTTGAGAGATACTTGCCAATAATTTCACACAGAAAAAATAACAGGAACATATAAATATATTTTCATATATTTGGTTGCTCCACCTGACATTTTTGGGTGCTCAAATGAAAAATACTAAAAAATAATGAACCTAAAAACTTTGAAATGTTGGTCAACGACTGAAATCTGTTAGAAAACATAATTCTTCACTCAGAAATATGTTTTTATCCATTTTCAAAGAACTTTTTAAAAATACGGTTTTAGACCCTCTTTTTGTCATTGACCCATTTATATATATATATATTTATCATGTGTGACATAATGAAGCGAACACTTTAGAGGAGTCAGCTGAAGGCGTTCGTGTTGTTCCTGGATCAGTGGGAACTCTTTGTCTGTTTGGGACAGGATAGCGCTGCCAGACACAGACAGCACAGAAACACAACCCAGGAAGACTCTGAACAAGATCCAGACACAGATACATGCAGCAACCCCCCACCTCCAAAACACACACACAAACACACACACACACAAACAGAGTGCTGACTAACACAAGAGTGATATAAATTGGTACCCATTAGCAAAGAAAATGTTGGAATGTCTGCAGGGAGAAGGTGCTGCAGGGGCTTAGGCTTACTTAGAATTAAAAACAGAAAATAATCTTAATCATACAAAGGCTCAGTGTGTGTGTGTGTGTGTAAGTGCAGGGTGGTATGCAGGGAAAGAAGAGTTGGAGTGAGTGAAAGGAAGATGAGTGGATGCCCCAGTTCTCAGTGTGCGTACACTTAAACCACAGTCAGCCTGGATTTGTCACGTCTTTAGTTTTTCCTCTCTGATGATCTTTGTGCAGAGAAAACAGTGAGTGAGTCTTTCTCTAAGTATCACCGAGCACATTCAAACAACCCCAAACAACCCTATAGCTGCGTCGTTTCCAGAGGAAGCCGCATGCATGCGTGCGTGTTTGTGTCTGTGTATGCATCTGTTCCGGATACATGTCTAGACTAAACAGGGATGGCCTCAGCCTCCCATGGACGGATAATGAGCAGATTTTCCTCTTGAAATGAAAGAGAGCAGCAGAGAGACAGAACTTTGATGGATCTTAAACCCTAAGCCCTCACTTAACTGGTGTAATCAGCGTTCAGCGGTGTCATGTAGCACAAGCAAAGGCCTAACTAAAAGCACTGTAAAGACAGAAAAGCTGCTGTTTAACGTTAGAGAATCCTGGTTGTGTCCTACCAGTGCTCATCTACCAACTCCAATCCAATGACTGTATATAGAATGGACAGCGTGGCTCCACCTGTCACCGTTCTACGATTTTGAAGCCAAAAAACCCCGTTTCTCTAGCCGCCATTGTGCAGCCAGAGTCTGCGCAGTAGAGAATTTCTGGTGGAGCCAAGTAAAAAAGAGAAATAAAAATATTTATTTCTTCTTCTTCAGAAGGTTTAGTCTCCTTTTGGCTCTTTCCCAAAGTTTCTTATATCCCCGATAAAAACTACTCACGAACGGCAGCTGTCAACTATCGTAAAACGAAACTTATAACACGGTTTTTAACGTCCAATAACTAATGAGAAACTAACTTCTCAGAAAAAAAAACACCTGAACACCATGCAGCCAGATGACATCATCATACTACCTTAGCGTAAGGATGAGAGAAACGTTTCTACGAGGTATCGTAATTTTTTTAAGTTTTCCCGGCTCATATCTGGAATACATGGGGAGGCGGGGCTTATGACCTTTACTGCAGCCAGACACCAGGGGGCGGGGCTTATGACCTTTACTGCAGTCAGACACCAGGGGGCGGGGCATCTACTGGAGGCTTCAGTTTGAGCCGAACATCGTTACGTCCACTCATTATACAGTCTATGGTGTGAATATGATTTCTAAGAACAAAAACGTTTCCAGTAAGTCAGTTTGCCCGTGCATGTGCACATCTGGGTCACACCACAGGCCGGGCACGTTTCATGTGTCTGCAGCTCGCAGGACCAGGAGGGAAGTGGGATAATGTCACAGAATAAGTCTCCCTGTCCACTTCCTGCTGCCGTGATGGAGTATAATTTCAGTAAGTGGCTGTTCTGAAGCTCGTATGGAGCCTATACTGTCTGTCTTGGGAAGCTGCGGGTAAATCCAAGGGCAGTTTCTCTCGCATTCGATTGAGAAAAAATGTGGCACAAGGCTGCCAGTGGTGTCGAAGTCTGTTTTTTTGCAGCAACCCTGACGCTGTTGTGGGTTTTGGCAGATTAGGGGGTGAACTTTATGACCCAGGAGTGCCATTTAGCATCCAACATAAAAGGTTCCTGGAGTTTATTCTGAACTTAGTCTGACAGTTTCAGAGTCAGCGTTACATCTGTTTCACATGTTTGTATTAAAGTGCCATAAAAGAAATGCCAATCAGTAAAAGAAAGATTCAAATCAAAGTGGTTGTGGTAGTTCTGGTTCATGCCTGGCTGAGTTTCAGACAGGTCAGAAAGATGATAAATGGAAAGAAGAGTGAGTGGAAGGAATGTTCATTTGTGTATGTCAATATCAACAGAGCGGCGCTGGAAATAAAGCAGACGGGGGCGAACAAGGCATGTCTAGAGAGAGTAAATGAAAACACGCAACATGTGCAGCGGTCTTAATCCAACCATCTGAGAGTGTGTGTGTGTGTGTGTGTGTGTGTGTGTTCCTTCAAATGTTACACACACACAGCTCAGGTTAAATCAGTCAGCTTCCTTCTTCTCCCTAAGTTTAAGTATAAAACGTCAACTCAACATGTAATCACTCGAATACAAGATATTTATTGTTCCAACTGATAAACTTTATGGTTTTTTGTAGATATTCCCTCATTTTGGGTTTGATGCCTGCAACATGTTCCTGAAAAGCTGGAACAGGGGCAACAAAACCACCACTTTGTCAACAACTGCGAGAGGTGAGCAAATAGTCCAACAGTTAAAGAACAATGTTTCTCAACTGCAGGAATTGATGGATTTCATCATCTACAGTCCATAATTAGTAGTTTTCTAAGTCTCTTAGACCTCTTTAGAGACGTGCATTCGTCGTTCCGGGTTTTGGTTGTAACTTACCGGCACTGGAAACTGGGGAGTCCGCCGCGACGTAATTTTTGGGTGATCATTGTGTAAAGGATATTAGCACGTGGGCTCAGGAACACTTCAGAAAACCATTGTCAGTTAACACAGTTCATCACTACAGTTCAAACTCTACCATGCAAAGACAAAGTCAGACATCAACAACACACACAAACGTTTCAAACTCTTTTTGGAAATCATGGACGTGGTATTCAAAGAGGAAAAGGACAATCCGGATTGTTCTCAGCGCAAAGTTCAAAAGCAGCATCTGTGATGGTATGGGGGTGTGTTCGTGCCCATGGCATCATGGGTAACTGTCCCAGTATC
The DNA here is from genome assembly GCA_008086565.1 of Thalassoma bifasciatum. Classification (NCBI taxonomy): domain Eukaryota; kingdom Metazoa; phylum Chordata; class Actinopteri; order Labriformes; family Labridae; genus Thalassoma; species Thalassoma bifasciatum. The sequence continues at coordinate 96,273 of RPOG01001065.1, read as the reverse complement.
TGTGAATGCAGCATTAATAATAATAGTAATAATAATAATAATAATAAACTTTATTTGTATAGCACTTTTCAAACGCAAAGTTACAAAGTGCTTTACAGGCAATAAAAACAACAGTGCTCTGAGAAAAACGGTTTAAGTAAAATCAGTCATCAGAGCAGGCAGGAAAACACAAGAACAGGATGAGCTAAAAACAATGATTAAACATACACAGTTGAAACAAACAAGGTAAAAACACATGTGTGAATAAAAGGAAATAAAAGACCTCAGCTAAAATCAGGGAAGGCTCTCCGATAAAAATATGTTTTAAGAAGTGATTTAAAAGAGGTTACTGACTCAGCGGATCTAATTTCCTCTGGGAGACTGTTCCAGAGCCTCGGCGCACACGCTGAAAAAGCCCTGTCTCCTTTTTTTCTCAGACGAGTCACCGGCACATTTAAAAGACCTTTGTCCGAGGACCTCAGCGGACGCATCGGGTAATTACGACTTTCCATGTTTGTCCAAAACCTCGTTGTAGACGACGGTAGGTTCTGTGAAACAGAAAAAGTCCCTGCAGGGACTAATAAAGTCGTTCTGTTACTTTGGTTCTGTGTAAGACGAGGACAATGTTGTCGCACCGAGGCATCATCTTCTCACGTCGATGATCTGACTGGACGGACGTCAGGTCTGGACAGTTCTATTGAAAATGTGAAAGAATTCCAGCTCCAAAGCTTCAACAATTAGTGTCCTCAGTTCACAAACTTATTGAGTGTTGTCAAAGGAAAGGTGATGAGACAGTGGGGAGCAAATTTAACCAAATATGGGTTAAATAGGATTTGCAAATAATTTTTTTCTGTTTTTATTTACCTTTTACACAACATCCCTTCTTCATTGAAATTGGTGTTGTACTTAACCAGCCAGGTCAGCTGAAGCAGACTGACAAACTAAGAAACCACACAAAGATGGACTGACAGCAGCTGATGGGGCCACAAGCCTCCAAGAGTGTGTGTATGTGTGTGTGTGTGTGTGTGAGATGTGCTTGAATGACATTAGCTTGCTCTTTTTCAGGGACGTCCCTGATTATTTCAGCAAGAAAATGAAACTAAGACACATTCTGCTCCTGTTACAACAGCGTGGCTCTGTAGTAGAAGAGTGCAGCTACTAGACTGACCTGCCTGCAGTCCAGACCTGTCTCCTATTGGAAATGTGTGGAAGAACAAAACACAACAACAGAGACTCTGGGACTGTTGAGCAACTGAAGTTGTTCATCAACAAGAATGTGAAAGAATTCCAGCTCCAAAGCTTCAACAGTTAGTGTCCTCAGTTCACAAACACTTATTGAGTCAATATTTGCCAAAAACATAATAAAGTTTCACTTTGACAATAAATATCTTGTGTATTACGTTCTACACAACGCCTCAACTTCACTGGAATCAGGGTTGTAAATCAGCTGAACTGTGATTCCTACGATAGTTATTTGTGTCCTTGACAGAAAGCTGCATTGATGCAACATGATTTGCAGCAATTGATTCAGTCCCAGGTGGCTAATATCGGCAACAGGCAATATTTCTGATAAGTCTGGCCTCCAGGAGGTTTTCTGTATTGTGCACATAAATCTTGGGATGATGAGGAGTTGGCTCTGAAGCAGCTGATGAGTGTGTGAGACGGATAAACAGGGGTAGGGAAAGCTTCAATGGGGAAAGTTGGAGACACCCAGTCTGGGCCAAACGTCAGTGTTACTATGAGTCGAGTGTGTGTGTGTGTGTGTGTGTGTGTATACATATATATGTGTACTCAGTCTCCATGTCACACTTTATAAAAAGCCCTGAGAGCACAGAGGGGGCATGAGAAGTCCAGACATGAGAGCGAGCATTTCAAGAGTCTGCATTTACACACACACAAACACAAACACACACACACAGACGTAAACAGGTACTTACAGCCAGTGTCTTTAAGTCTGTTGATGGCGTTGGAGAGGAGACGCACACAGCCCAGGAAACCTGCACCCTGCTTTTTGTGGATCTTCTTGTGGTTCCATACGCTGATGGTGATGGAGTCAGCTTTTCCGATGTATCTGACAAGAGATAAAGAAAAACAAGTCAGTGAAGATTTTATAATCCTTGCAATTATTACTGAAATCTAAACGATGCCAAGACTTGAAACAACAAGTTATGACATCCATTCTCCCAAACATATAAAGAAATTAGAGCTGCTATCAGTGGAAAACAGGCACCACATGTGCACAAGTTGTTTCTAACCAAAAAAACAAAAGAATCAACCTTGGCCGCACCAATTGAGATACAAAAATTACTTAGATAACTTCTCATCGGCAATATGTCTGGTATACACATATCAAATTTGAAGACTTGTAGAAAAAAGCTCTGGAACCAGTTCCTGAAAAACGTGGCCTAAAAGTCGCCAAAATTGGCCACTTCGACCAAATTTGCGAAAACATCCTGTTTGTATTCAATAGAGTGAAAGTTCTGGAGTAGCTATCTCAGTCTCCTGCCCTCAACATAATTTGGATATGGTGTGGGATCAGTTTGTTCAAGTACATGACCTAAAAAGTTGCAAAAATTGGCCACTTAAACCAAATTTGCAAAAACATCCTGTTTATACTCAATAGAGTGAAAGTTCTGGAGTGGCCATCTTAGTCTTCTGATCTCAACATAATTGAAATACGGTGTGGGACCAGTTTGTTTGAGTACATGACCTAAAAAGTTGCGAAAATTGGCCACTTAAACCAAATTTGCAAATATCCTGTTTGGTGTTCAACAGAGTGAAGGTTCTAGAGTGGCCATCTCAGTCTCCTGACCGCAATATATTTGGAATTTGGTCGTTAGAGACCTTTTTGCAGGACTAGTCATGATAGTTATGCACAAAAAACTTGATGCATGTAGGTCAAACAAACTGAGGGGTAGCAGTTTTTAGTCAATGGGGGGCACTTATCATTAATAGGGGAGCATCATATCATCAGGAAAGCACCAGAATCAAACATTTTTGGCATTTCTTTGGAGGGCTAGCCAAAATTTGGTCACGCTTGTCTCAAGCTGAAGGCGAGTCGGAGGTTAACGTGGGAGTTTGGTTTTTGTCCACAGTTGAGATTGTTCACTTTTTGTGCACATTTGGGGCACGTGGACCTCGTCATTAGTGCATGTTCCCAGTTTCAACAGTGAGAAAATAATGCACATGAGTTTTGTTTTTCAGACTTTCAGGCTGTATTAGCTCATTCTGAAGTAACTGCAGAGTTAGAGCTGTCATACGAGTATGTGTGTGTGCAGATTTAGCACAGATGAGGCCAGTCTAGTCGTGGTTGAAGAGGAGAGGAAGTCCCCGTGATGATGTGCTGCACCGCAGTCTGAGACGCAGACAGTAAACACGCAGAGTTCAACATTTAAATGCACAATCACACATTCGCTCACACACATGCACTCACAAAAATTACAGCCCAGCCGGCGCGGATCCCCAGCTCTTTATTACGCCGTGCATCTCTGGAAAAGAGCGGGGGTTTCCCTAACACCCGAAGACATCAAACGGGAAGATCTGGGAATGAGTGGCAGTGAAATCAAACTGTGTGGGTTTTAAAATCCTCATCTGGTCAGACGGCTGCTGCAGAGGTTGATGTCTTTGCACTTTTTGCAGCGTCTGTTGTGTCTGGGCCTGCGTGAGCTTTTAACCTTGTTAAGATCAGAGCTGACTCCACTCAGGCTCCATCAGGAGGAGGTTTTAATCTTAAAACAACACATGAAGAAAAAAAAACCTCCGTCATGTTGGTGCAACTCTCTGAGGACATCACAGTGTCTAAATCTAATCTATCGCTTCTTCCCTCGTTCCTTCAGTTGTGTTTACAGTAGGGCTGAACAATTTATCGTTTTCTGATCGAAATCGCAATTTCATACACTGATTTTCTTATATATTGTAAAATACTGTTCAGATCTCTTACATATGTTAATTTTGTATTATGATGACTTTCCGAGTACGAGAAAGTAAATAAAAGTAACTTAACATAAATACAAATAACAGATAAAATAAGATTAATGGATATCAAAGTAAACATTTAGAAAGATACAAAGAAAACATAGGACGACGACGACATTTCCTGAAATTTCCCCCTGTGGGACTAATAAAGGTTTATCTTATCTTATCTTATCTTATCTTCAGACATCGTGATCATGTTTCCGCCAAAGCTGCAACTATTTTGCTCCTGACTGACCCAGGATCAGTTGTCACTTGTTATACAAACACGTCTTCTGAGTGTAAAACTAACTGAAAACTAACTTTGACTCTTAAAAATGATGTAGTGCATCTTAATTGTGTTAAGTGAAAAAACATAAAATACGGAAAAATTTAATAAAGATTAAGTTCCAAAAGCGATAATAAAAAGAAATTCAAAACAAAATTCAACAATCCCAAGGAAAAAAGGATCTTTTAAAACAGTTTTACACTCATTTTACCCATTCACGTGAAATCAAATTGCACCATGTTTCACGTAAACGCATCTTTGTGACTGTGAGGGAAGAGTTGGTGATTTTTTTGTGTTGTACACGGGCATGGAGCATGTAGAGCTGGGTTTTAATTTGTGCATTATTAAGAAAAAAACAGTTGTAGTAAATTTTAGTTTAAGGTTTTCATGTTGAAGAATTTTAAGCAACTACAATGTTACAGCACAAACAGTTCAATGTTGTTTCAAGTTTACAGAACAATAAATAAATGCTAAATTTAAATGTTTTGAGATTTTATCATTACACAAATTAACATTAATCACCACATACAGACACACAAAGGTACCAAAAATTGGCGCCATTTTATTACAGATACCAATTCCCAGGCACCAGGCATCAATACCGTATTGGTTTAAATGAGAAAGTTTCCCATAACTATAAATAAATCCTCAATTTCATCAATTATGTGCTTCAAAAATGGTGTACTAAAATAATAATTAACTCCAAACTTGGGCTGAGGGATTGGCTGAAAAAGCTGTTTCAAATCAGTCAATATTGATCATTATCGGCTAGTTTATTCAACCTTTTCAAAATAAGAGCCAGGGTAAAAATAAAGACTGAATTTAGATGATTTTATGACACTATGATACTGAAAGGAAACATATATTGAAACACGCAGCATTTATTTATATGTTGCAACTAATGCTTTGCAAAATGAGCAAATATTTGCAACAAAAACAATAAAGTTTTTCAGTTTGAATATTCAATATCTCATCTTTCCGGTGTATTCAGTTGAAGTTCACCTTCCAAAAATCTGTGTGTTACAAAAAATAAAATAAGGTTAAAGTCCAAGAGTAAGACAGAAGATTCCATCTCTTACATTTTTAAATGCCAGTTTTTACTGTTACATGGGTCAATGACAAAAAGAGGGTCTAAAAGCGTATTTCTATAAAATTCTTTGAAAATTGATAAAAACATATTTCTGAGAGAAGAATTATGTTTTCTAACAGATTTCAGTAGTTGACCAACATTTCAAAGATTTTAGGTTCATTATTTTTTAGTATTTTTAATTTGAGCACCCAAAAATGTCAGGTGGCGCAACCAAATATATGAAAATATATTTATATGTTCCTGTTATTTTTTCTGTGTGAAATTATTGGCAAGTATCTCTCAAGTGTCTGTAGTGACTCATACATTTTCATTTTGTGTGTTTCATTTCTTTTATTTGTGAATAAGATAAATAATTTGATGTTAAAATAACATTTCACATTATTACATTGGTTGTACCACCTNACAAACTTTTCCACTTGGTCACAAATGTCATTTGGGCTCCTCTGGCTGATGCAGTTTCCTGTTTCCTGTTTTATTCTCTTCACTTTAAAATAAAAGTCTAATGTTACGGTTGCACCACCCTGACATTTGACAAGGTGAAAATTACGGGACAAAAGTTTTTGACATTTCTCAACAGCTTTAAAATTCTTTTTATTTGCAAAGAATGTTTCATTTAAAAAGGTTCAAGCATAAAATAATGCCACTGTATTTTTAATTTCCATATACAATAACTGACATTCAATTTTTAGAGTTTAATTACTGTGGATACTTGTCAGGTGCCAACGTGGTGGACTGTAAAACCCCCAAACTCCTTGGTTTTGTGTCTTTTTGTACAATATAAAATTATCAAATTTCTACACAAGTTTATTGTGTCCAAAGTATCTTATTTCTTTATGTACACTACTTTATGAGTTAAGTACTAGGAAGGAAATATTGCACTCGGACACAAAAAAAGGGACGTCACGTCATTGACCCACATATGAAAAACTTTCAATATAGATGGTTCTGGAGAAAGAAAACCCAACTGCAAAATTGGTAGTTCCACTTCTTTAACATGTTTTACTGAGCTACAACTAAAACCTGAAGACAAAAAGCAGGAAATTATAAAGGGATGCGGTATGCACAGCAGGACATATACAACATTTAATCCAAAGTCGGAGCACAGCGAGCACAGAGCCAAACTGGATTTCTAACCAAAGAAATGTGAATAATTTCGCTGAGAGAGCTGGAAACAGGAGGCCGAGAGAGGAGGAGGGAAGACGCCAAAACCAGAGCGACATACGACCGAGTTCACGACCTTTCCACGTGGTTTGTGCCTCCTTCATACGACGAGGAAAATGAGATCCAGAAAAATGGGTTGAGGAAGTTTTTGATCGTAGGTCATGGAAGTGACATGTGGAAAAGACGGCTCCTCCAAAAGCTCTAGACTAGGGGGGGGGGGGGGGGGGGGGGGGGCCCCCCTCGACCGCATTCCGGTTCGGGTGTGAGGGTAGACGAAAGACACCGTACAATCGGTAAAGGACTTGGTCCCTCTCTCCGGTCCCCAGCGACCTCCTTTGTGAAAGGAGGTCCTCCCACCTCTAGATGCCGCGATTTGGTCCCGGTCTTTAAATCTAGTACACCCCTTTTTTTGGACTTTCAAGTTCAAAACTCGTTGAACTTTGAAAAACACCCTCCTAGAAATCAATATTAATTAAAGTGCATGAATGGTTCTAATATAATTCGATTCAATTCTAAAATTCCTTTGATTTAATTATTAATTTTCAATTTTTACTTTCTTTTTTATATGTTAGTTTTTCTTTATTAAGGATCATTACATGACATAGGCTGTTTTCCAAACCACCTACTACCAACTACTTTCACATGTAGTACGACTGTTTGTTGGGTCAGTTTAGTTGTTAACTACTCCAGATTTCTTAATTTTTTTCTAATGTTTAACTTAATCATAAATATAGAAAATTAACCATGGCCACATTTGGCATTTTAGCCATTAATTCGCTTTATCAATTGAATAGAAGTTAATAAAATACATAGATAAATAAATAAATGAAATTAATCATGGGAAGGGGATAGTAGTTGTAAATGTTTTTTATTGGTCTTGTCATTGTTTCTAGTGGTTCGAGGAACATCTTAAATTGATTTAGAAAAAATAAATTCAGGGAGAAATTTCAGGTTCTGGTTTTATGAAATTTGTAAATGTATAGAGATTTATCACAGTTAAGATCACCACATTCAATTTGTAATCTTACACCAAAAGTTATTGTGTGTTGAAAATGAATCTGACACCAACTGACTGCGTCCATATTCCCAACATAGGCTGTCAGTCAATCAAAACAAATAAAGTCTCGCCAATTATCTAAATGGCTACAGCTATCTTACTGTAAATGATGGACAGGTCTGTTAGCTATTAAAAGATCCTCTAATTGAGTTATTATGTAAAACCAATGTGCGCAATTGGTCAGTCAAGCACATTGACTGTATATAGAATGGACAGCGTGCGTCCGCCTGTCACCGTTCTACGATTTTGAAGCCAAAAAACCCGTTTCTCTAGCCGCCATTGTGCAGCCAGAGTCTGCACAGTAGAGAATTTCCGGTGGAGCCAAGTAAAAAAGAGAAACAAAAATATTTATTTCTTCTTCTTCAGAAGGTTTAGTCTCCTTTTGGCTCTTTACCGAAGTTTCTTATATCCCCGATAAAAACTAGTCACGAACGGCAGCTGTCAACTATCGTAAAACGAAACTTATATCGCGGTTTTTAGCGTCCAATAACTAATGAGAAACTAACTTCTCAGGAAAAAAAACACCTGAACACCATGCAGCCAGATGACAACATCATACTACCTTAGTGTAAAGATGAGAGAAATGTTTCTACGAGGTATCATAATTTTTTAAAAGTTTTCCCGGCTCATATCTGGAATACATGGGGAGGCGGGGCTTATGACCTATACTGCAGCCAGACACCAGGGGGCGGGGCTGATGACCTATACTGCAGCCAGACACCAGGGGGCGGGGCTTATGACCTATACTGCAGCCAGACACCAGGGGGCGGGGCTTATGACCTATACTGCAGCCAGACACCAGGGGGCGGGGCTTATGACCTATACTGCAGCNCTATCGTAAAACGAAACTTATATCGCGGTTTTTAGCGTCCAATAACTAATGAGAAACTAACTTCTCAGGAAAAAAAACACCTGAACACCATGCAGCCAGATGACAACATCATACTACCTTAGTGTAAAGATGAGAGAAATGTTTCTACGAGGTATCATAATTTTTTAAAAGTTTTCCCGGCTCATATCTGGAATACATGGGGAGGCGGGGCTTATGACCTATACTGCAGCCAGACACCAGGGGGCGGGGCTGATGACCTATACTGCAGCCAGACACCAGGGGGCGGGGCTTATGACCTATACTGCAGCCAGACACCAGGGGGCGGGGCTTATGACCTATACTGCAGCCAGACACCAGGGGGTGGGGCTGATGACCTATACTGCAGCCAGACACCAGGGGGCGGGGCTTNCTGGCGTAAGGCCAAGCCCACACTCCCATCTGCTTTCTGTGGCATGTTAGCCATTTCCTGAACCAGGGAGAGAGGCCAGGGGTCGCTGGAGGAAACACTTTCCTCCAGGAGGGTGGAGATCTACGGCGCTAAACCAGGGCCAGAAATTTAGATCATGTGGGGAAAAAAACCTGAAAGTTCAAGTTTTGAGCCTGAACTTTAGAAAACACCCTCCCAGAAATCAATATTAATTAAAGTGCATGAATGGTTCTCTGAAGTTTAATATAATTCGATTCAATTCTAAAATTCCTTTGATTTAAGTATTAATTGTCAATTTTTACTTTCTTTTTTTATATGTTAGTTTTTCTTTATTAAGGATCATTACATGACATAGGCTGTTTTCCAAACCACCTACTACCAACTACTTTCACATGTAGTCTGACTGTTTGTTGGGTCAGTTTAGTTGTTAACTACTCCAGATTTCTGTTCCAGAGAGTGGATCTCATAAATTTTTTTCTAATGTTTAACTTAATCATAAATATAGAAAATAAACCATGGCCACATTTGGCATTTTAGCCATTAATTCGCTTTATCAATTGAATAGAAGTTAATAAAATACATAGATAAATAAATAAATGAAATTAATCATGGGAAGGGAATAGTAGTTGTAAATGTTTTTTATTGGTCTTGTCATTATTTCTAGTGGTTCGAGGAACATTTTAAATTGATTTAGAAAAAATAAATTCAGGGAGAGATTTCAGGTTCTGGTTTTATGAAATTTGTAAATGAATGGAAATTTATCACAGTTAAGATCACCACATTCAATTTGTAATCTTACACCAAAAGTTATTGTGTGTTGAAAATGAATCTGACACCAACTGACTGCGTCCATATTCCCAACATAGGCTGTCAGTCAATCAAAACAAATGAAGTCTCGCCAGTTATCTAAATGGCTACAGCTAACTTCCTGTGAATGATGGACAGGTCTGTTAGCTATTAAAAGATCCTCTAATAAAGTTATTATGTAAAACCAATGTTCGCAATTGGTCAGTTAAGCACCAATGACTGTATATAGAATGGACAGCGTGCTTCCGCCTGTCACCGTTCTACGTTTTTGAAGCCAAAAAACCCCGTTTCAGATCGGCGGTAACACGTCGGTCTCAGACGCGTCATCTCTTAAAGGCCACCTCGGTTCATTTTTTCTCTTTATTTTTATAAATAAAGAAGAAGAAGTCTTCCAAATCAGAGGAAAACCGTCTTTCCTGAAGTTTCTTATATCCCCGATAAAAACTACTCACGAACGGCAGCTGTCAACTATCGTAAAACGAAACTTATAGCGCGGTTTTTAACGTCCAATAACTAATGAGAAACTAACTTCTCAGGAAAAAAACACCTGAACACCATGCAGCCAGATGACATCGTCATACCACCTTAGAGTAAAGATGAGAGAAACGTTTCTACGAGGTATCGTAATTTTTTAAAAGTTTTCCCGGCTCATATCTGGAATACATGGGGAGGGGGGGCTTATGACCTATACTGCAGCCAGACACCAGGGGGCGGGGCTTATGACCTATACTGCAGCCAGACACCAGGGGGCGGGGCTTATGACCTATACTGCAGCCAGACACCAGGGGGCGGGGCATCTGCTGGAGGCTTCAGTTTGAGCCGAACATCGTTACGTCCACTCATCATACAGTCTATGGTCAAGCAGAGAGGGATTGTCGTCTATCACAAGCTGTCCTGGCGTGATATCTCCACATATAAAAGCGGTGTCACTTTTTTCTCACAGGTGGAACCCTAAAGAAAACAAACACTTGCAGTTTTGTCAGATTGACATTGAGGAGGAAATGCTCTAAGACTGTGAAGCTGCTGTTATTGATGAGAACAAACAACAGACTTTACAGGAGAAATTTCACCACTTGGAATAATTTGATGAAACAACACTTTTGATATGTTTGAACTCTGGATTCCTCTGGTGGAACGGCGTTACTGTTTATATGGTAAACCGATGACTCAGTGGAGCATAAGAGGTTAACAAAACACGTTTAAAGGGAAAGACTTCCAGAGGCTGATGCTTGACTTGTCCAGAGAACGACAGACCAAGAATGTCTAAAATCTCACTTGACGAGATGTTTTGCTCACAAAGCTTTTCAGACGGGTGTTTCTCTGCACACACTTAAGGGTCGACTCCGTCCACATTCCTGAAACACTCGTAATGGCAGCGCTGCAGGTGCGGCTCGCTTTGGGAGTACGACGCAAAGACACTGTTGTTGCGAAACAAATGTCTAAGTCTAAATTGATCCACACACTGGAGTTTGTGTTTTGGTGTGTGTGAACGGAGTAAACAAGGGATTACTTCGCACGCTCCGCAGTCACAGTAAGACGAGAACAACTGAATGTCTAGCATTACAACTAAGGTGAAGCCGTCCAGCGTGTTTCTCACAGTATCTGTCGAGTGGCACTGCCCTGAGCCGTCAACGACCACTTTGGCGAAAGGATCTGGCAACCCTGTTGAAGCAGACGGAGGAAAGAGAGGAGAGTCTGTTTAATCCATAGAAAGAAACTCCACTTATTACCATAAAGTCACAACACCTCTCAAAAGAATTAAAGTTTATTTAAAGTTCCTCTCACCCTGTAGTTAAATAAATTTGCTCTATGTGTGGAAAACTTCTTAATTCACTTTAACTTGTCACCTCATAATTTCTGATGCTTTACTTTCAGAAACAGCAGCTAAAAACATTCATGTCTATTTGGTGAATAAGTACTACACTGGAATCACTACCTTCGTTCTTGTTTCTCTGACTGTTTGTTCTGCTGAAGTTAAAAGCGTTTATTTTGCACCTGTGTTAAGCATATGAGAGATTTTCCAGCGTCTTGAAGTTCCACGAATCAGAAATCTGAATCTACTGCAAAGAAATATGTCACAGCAGTGAAGCTAAAAAGACAAACTGGGATGGAAATTCCCCCAACGCCATTCAAACAATCATAACCAAGGTTGAGCTTTTATTTTGAAGGCATGTTTTGTCACTCATCTGCAAGTACAAGAATGTAAACAATGCCCATAGGTAGATAGGTATGTAGGTATGCAAGTAAGTAGGTGGGTAAATAGGTCAGTAGGTCTGAAGGTAGGGAGGTGGGTAAGTCAGTCAGTTAGTCAGTCAGTAAGTCAATAGTTGGGTTTGTTTCAGTTGGTCTGTTGGTGGTCATTACGTATCTAGGTGGGTAGGAAAGTTGGAAGGTAGGTAGGTAGGTAGGTAGGTAGGTAGACGGGTAGGTTTGAAGGTAGGAAGGAGGGTAGGCAGGTAGGTCAGTAGGCGAGTAGGTTTGTAGGTAGGTAGGTAGGTGAGAGGGTAGGCACGTAGGTAGGTAGGTTGGTAGGTAGGAGGGTAGGCAGGAAGGTTGGTAGGAAGGTAGGTAGGTAGGCGGGTAGGTTTGTAGGTGGGTAGGAGGGTAGGCAGGTAAGTAGGTAGGCGGGTAGGTTTGTATGTAGGTAGGTAGGTAGGTAGGTAGGTAGGTAGGTAGGTAGGTAGGTGGGTAGGTTGGTAGGTAGGTAGGTAAGTAGGTAGGAAGGTAGGTTGAATAGGTAGGTAGGTAGGTAGGTAGGTAGGTAGGTAGGTAGGTTGAATAGGTAGGTAGGTGGAAGGGTTGGCAGGTAGGTAGGTAGGTAGGTTGAATGGGAAGGGAGGTTAGTAGGTAGGTAGAGGGGTAAGAAGATGGGAGTTCTGTAAGTAGGAAGGTAGTTAGGTGATGGGGTAGGCACGTAGGTAGGTTGGTAGATAGGTAGGTAGGTAGGAGGGTAGGCAGGTAGGTTTGTAGGTAGGTAGGTAGGTAGGTTGGTAGGTAGGTGGGAGGGTAGGAAGGTAGGTAGGTATGTAGGAGGGTAGGTAGGTAGGTAGGGAGGTAGGTAGGAGGGTAGGCAGGTAGGAAGGTAGGTAGGTAGCCTTGTAGGCAGGTAGGTCGGCAGGAAGGTAGGTAGGTCGGTAGGAAGGTAGGTTGAATAGGTAGGTAGGTAGGTCGGTAGGCGGGTAGGTTTGAAGGTAGATAGGTAGGTAGGAGGGTAGGCAGGTAGGTCAGTAGGAAGGTAGGTTTATAGGTAGGTAGGTTGGTAGGTAGGTAGGTGGGTAGGTTGGTAGGTAGGTAGGTAGGTAGGTAGGTAGGTAGGTAGGTAGGTGGGTAGGTTGGTAGGTAGGTGGGTGGGTAGGCAGGTAGGTAGGTAGGTAGGTTGAATGGGAAGGGAGGTCAGTAGGTAGGGTAAGAAGATGGGAGTTCTGTAGGTAGGAAGGTAGGTAGGTAAGAGGGTAGGTTGGGTAGGTCAGTATGTAGGAAAGTTAAGGTAGGTAGGTGGGTATGTAGGTGGTGGATAGAAAGTAAGTCATTAGGGAGGTAGGTTAGTAGGAAGAATACATAGGTAGCTTTGTAGGTAGGTAGGTAGGTAAGTAGGAGGGTATGTAAGTCAGTAAGTAGGTAGGTGGGTCAGTCAGTCGGTAGGTTGATTAAAAGGTTGGTCTATTAGTCCATGGGTAGGTAGGTAGATATGTATGTAGTTGGTTAGATAGGTAGGCAGGTAGGTGAGAAGATAAGAGTGCTGTAGGTAGGTAAAAGAGTCTGTCAGGTAGGTAGCTAGTTATGTAGGAAAGTTTGTAGGTAGGTCAATAATAGGTTGGTCTGTCAGCCTGACCGTAGGTAGAAAGGTATGTAGTTGTTTGAATAGGAAGGTAGGTTAGTAGGTAGTCAGGTAGGTAGGTGGGTGGGTTGATAAGAAGGTAGGTTAGTTGGTTGGTTAGTCTGCTGCTCAGTAGATAGGTTGATCAGGAGGTATGATGGTAGTCAGGAGGGTTGGTCAGTCTGTAGTTAGATAACCATGTTGGTCTGTAGGCTGGTAGATTGTTGCATGGGTCAGTAGATGGGTTCGTAGTTGGGTAGGTTATTTTGTTGTTAGGTAGGTTGGTGAAAAGGTGCTAAGGTTAGTTAGGTAGGTAGGTAGATAAGTAGGAAGGTCAGAGGGCTGACAGGTAAGTTATTCAGTCAGTCAGTCAGTAGGTCATGGTGGTGTTGGAGGTTGTTGGGTAGAATTCTTACACTGTTTGAGACCTTTGCTCTACCTTTGTGCGATTAATCAGCGTCTTAAGAGTGGATTAACTTTGTTTTCTTTTCTGCCTGAGTTCATATTTCATTTAGAGCTAAGTGCTTTTAAGTTTTGGGTAGATATTGCAAGTTTTTTTTAAACTGTTTTGTCCAGACACAGAATAAAATCCTAGCTTTTAAATATGTTGATAATGTCTCTTTGGTTGCTGAGTTCAAGTTATAAGGATAAGTCTATAGGTACAATATAAAATTGCTGCTGTGCATAGACTGAGCATGTACATACGAGTGCTTCATAAGTGTCAGAGTATTTACCAGTTGGAACCGATACTTCACGCTAGTCAAACCTGTTCAGTCACCTTTACACTGTCATGTGACTTCCCTCAGTGTGTGTGTGTTGACATGAGAGTGAGGAAAAAATGTGAAGCCTCTGTTTTCCAGGTTAATGGAAAACCAAACTTCTGACTAAAAACTCTCCTACTGTTGCTTTAATGTTGCTTTAACTTTGAATATAACCAGTCGTTAAGGTGGATGATGTGTTTGCTGCCTGGAGGTAAATTCATGTGGGAACTGTCTTCATGGTGAAACCTAGAAGTATATATATCACTTTACAACTCTGCCGACAGCAGAGGATAGACCTGATGAAGTGTTTCACAGCCAGAAGGAAGTTGTCAATGATTCGTAAATAACCTAGAAAGAAAACAGCAGCTGACTTCCTTCTTCTGGTGATGACTCAGAGGTTTAGGACTCAAATCTTTGTAATGTTTGTTTGCTGTTTCATCCCAGCTTGTCTGATTTCTATTCATACTTTTTTATATACCACCAGTATATAATGAAAACTTGTAAAATAGAGGGATTTTTATGATCTCATGCTTTTATCACAATGGATATCAAGAACTAGTTCCAATTAAGGATCAATTAGAAATGGTCAAATTTACCAAAATAATTAGTCTTTATTCTCAACGATTCTTTACATTACGCCAAAGCAGACAGACCTTATGTCAACTATTATAGATAAAAACAATTTCCTGGATTTCCTGCTTGCAGTTTTCCTTAAGAAGCTGTAAAACTAAAAACACAAAAGCATGTGGGTCAATGACAAAAAGAGGGTCTCAAAACTTATTTTTGAAAAGTTCTTTGAAAATGGACATTATTCTCTCACAACAAATTCCTTTTCAACACATTCAACACGTTATATGTCTAATAATGTAACAAAAATGGTCAAGTAAACACAGCACTAGCTTGATGCTAATATATATGGGAAATTGTATTGATATGCTAGCAGTTAGCATACATTTGTATAACTTTGGTTTTAAAACAATTACTTTTTGTAAACAAGGCTTCAGACCTTTAAATGTTAAATTACTAACAGGTGAATGTTTTCCAAACAGGCTCATGGCTGATTTCAGAATAACTACAGCAAGCGCAAGGGTCCAAACAACCAAAAAAAGAGCTGTGTAGTCTACTCAGGTCAATAATATGTAACAAAACAACACATCAATGTCACCTGATGTGAAATTATTACGTATTTGTTTACATGCAGTGATATCTAAATCCATTTACTCAATTCATTGTTAATTACTTACAAACTCATTAAATATTGTGGTTGCAGGAAACTTTTTCCTATTTAAAATCTAAGCTTATTATCACTTTTAATTTTTAACCTATTAAGTCACAACCACATTTGCAGATATTCCTTGTGCATTAAAACTTTGACCTCTCAGTTAAAGAGGTCATTTTTGGTTATTTCACAACGTTACACCCATTTCAGTGAAAAGAACTGTATTTTTGACTTTTCATCTTCTCATATTACCTTCTAATGTCCTCAATTTGACTTTTTTTCTTGTGACTAAGATTTTTAAATTCCAGCTTTGATTTTGAGTCCACATATCTTGCAATGTTGACTTTTCAAAACTCCTTGTTTTGAATTTTTCACCCACAATTATGTATTTCCATCTCTTAAATTTGACATTCTGTCCATACTTTTGACTTTTCATCTCCTCAATTTGACATTTCCTTATACCAACTTTTAATCTCCTTATGTTGTCTTATTATCTTTTAATTTTAAGCGTCTTAATTTGACTTTAAATCCATACATGTGGCTTCTTATATTCTAATTTTGACTTTTCAAATCTTGTTGTTTGGGGTTTTTAAGTCATAATTATGTCTTTTTATCTTGTCATTTTCCCATTCAATCCATACTTTTCACTTTTGTTGAACTAATAACAATGTTAACCTAACACCAAAAATTCAGAACAGCAAAAACTCAGGTCTCAGGAGGTTAAAGTGCTTTAATAAACATATTTTAGTGGTCATTAGTCTCTTTTGGAAATCTTATTTTTGATGCATTTGTATGAATTTTTCTTCATTCTCTGTGACGGATGGATTGCTCCCGATTTCTCACTCAAAATTGTTCATGAACTGGATGGTTTTCGGTTTTTCTGTACATCAAACTGAATTAAATCTCTTTGATAAAACCTGCAGTTACATCGGTCGCCGTGGTTACTACACGCTCAGTTCTCAGTGGCTCCCTGACTCCCGGAGTAGCGTGCCAGGTCTGGAGGTGTTTGTTAGAGACGGGCTGCTCTGAGGGGACTTTATGAACCGTGTGACTTCAAACGCCGGCGAGCTGCCGCGGCTGACAAAGCCCATTCTGATGCAGGAGGGAGGGGACGGGACAGGAATAGAAACGTGTAAAAATAGGTCTGTACTTACGGAAGAAGTCTTTCTTCGCCAGGTTCTTCGCACACAGGACTGAAAGACAAAACGGGGAGAAAAATGTTAGAAAGATTCATCCTTCGATTTGCAAAAACCAGCCCAAAAACAAAACATGGTGTAAAACATTTATTTCAGGTTTCAGCAGGTCAAATTTAAGACTTTTTAAGACCTTTCTAATGCCACTTTGAATGAAATTTAAGACCAAAAACATAAATATAGTGGATGGTCGAGGTTTCCTGCTGTATTCAGGTCAATGACAAAAAGAGGGTCTAAAAATTATTTTTAAAAAGTTCTTTGAAAATGAATAAAAAACCCATTTCTGAGTGAAGAATTATGTTTTCTAACAGATTTCAGTAGTTGACCAACATTTCAAAGTTTTTAGGTTCATTATTTTTTAGTATTTTTAATTTGAGCACCCAAAAATGTCAGGTGGCGCAACCAAATATATGAAAATATATTTATATGTTCCTGTTATTTTTTCTGTGTGAAATTATTGGCAAGTATCTCTCAAGTTTCTGTAGTGACTCATACATTTTCATTCTGTGTGTTTCATTTCTTTTATTTGTGAATAAGATAAATAATTTGATGTTAAAATAACATTTCACATTATTACATTGGTTGTACCACCTGACATGGAAATTGTTCCAGTCACCAATGAAGTGAAAAAACTTTTTTTATCAGTATTTCAGAGAAATCTACAAACTTTTCCACTTGGTCACAAATGTCATTTGGGCTCCTCTGGCTGATGCAGTTTCCTGTTTCCTGTTTTATTCTCTTCACTTTAAAATAAAAGTCTAATGTTACGGTTGCACCACCCTGACATTTGACAAGGTGAAAATTACGGGACAAAAGTTTTTTACATTTCTCANATTTCTTTTATTTGTGAATAAGATAAATAATTTGATGTTAAAATAACATTTCACATTATTACATTGGTTGTACCACCTGACATGGAAATTGTTCCAGTCACCAATGAAGTGAAAAAACTTTTTTTATCAGTATTTCAGAGAAATCTACAAACTTTTCCACTTGGTCACAAATGTCATTTGGGCTCCTCTGGCTGATGCAGTTTCCTGTTTCCTGTTTTATTCTCTTCACTTTAAAATAAAAGTCTAATGTTACGGTTGCACCACCCTGACATTTGACAAGGTGAAAATTACGGGACAAAAGTTTTTTACATTTCTCACCAGCTTTAAAATTCTTTTTATTGTTTTATTATTTTATTGAATTGATTATTTATGTGGGGTTCTGTTTTTCATGTTAATAAAATGTATTTTATGCCTTTTTAATTATTTGTCATTTTTTATTCTGTAGTATCGAAAATGGTATCGAGTATCGAATATTTTCCCAAGTATCGTTATCGAGTTTGAAATTTCAGTATCGTGACAACCCTAGTAGGAACCCTGTTTTAGTGTTTCCTGTCAAATTAAGTTCACTCAAAGATTGATTTTTTATTCATCCAAGCTGAAGAACATGACACACTTTCCTTTGAGTAATTATTGCTGTTTTTTCCTCCAAAAATCAGTTTGTCCATCCTCACTGTCCCACCAAAGGCCATGGGACCAGTTTTAAGAGTTTCCTCTTCTAAAATATTCAGCAGACGACTCCTCCTCGACGTACGAAGCGAGTCATCGTAGGTTTGCATCACAGACAAAGTAAAAACGCTCTCAACACAGTCTGAGAAAGTGGGAGAGTGTTTGGTGTTTGTTTTCTTACAACCCTCCTCTAAATGTCTACGCTCGAGTCTTTTGGGGGTCGTAAGCAAACAGAAACGCTGATGCTTTGTTTTGTGCTGGCGAGACAAAAGTACGATAAGTACAGAGAGAAACAAAGCAGGCAGAGAAACCCAATAAGGTGAGGAGAGAAAAACAGCAGGATGGGAAAATCTAAAAAAGGGGGTTAAATAAATATAACAGGCTGCAGGCAGACTGACCATTTGATTGTTAGAGGAAAAGAAAAAAAAAGGGTGATACGAGAAAAATAATACTAAAGAAGGAGGTCAAGAAAAAGAGTCTTTCTGCTTCCATCCATCCATGCAGCACTTTTGCATCGAAGCACAGTCATGGACAAGCACTTACTCTTCATTATTCATGCGGGTACAGTCAGGTACAGTCCCTGTGTTTCCAACAGATGCAGGGAAAAAGCTTCACTACCACACAACCACACAACCACACTTTAACTGGAATAAATGTAAACGTCTGAGCTAAGAGATGTGAAGGGTTTCCTGCAGGTCAGAGGGCTGAAACTGAGAGATCAAAGAAAAACTGTAAGTTCCTGATGCTTCTTCTTCTTTTCTTTTTTTTAACACTTAAAGTTTATTTATTTGTTTGACAAATGAACACTGCAATTTTTGCACAGTAATTATTTTATTCTGTCTATTTGTTAAAAAGGCTAGTTGATTGTGTTCTACTTTTATTCTCTTTTTTATTGTATATTTGTATATATTTATATTTTTATTATTCTCATTTCTATGATTGGGCTTGCTCCGGGACCAGGGTAACCTAATTTCGTCCCACCCATGTTTTTACATGGGTTGTATGACAATAAAACTCCTTGAATCCTTGAATCCTTATTTCCATTTTTTCATTTATGAACAGCAAAGACAGAAAAGAAAAGTAACATGAAAAAGAAAAAACAAATACAAGACAAAAAACATCAAAAACGTTGCCAGGTCTGAAATGTTCACAGTTGCCGAGGAGTTTAACAGTCATAGGTTTGGTGCAGCATTTTCATAAATTAATGTTCTGATGAAATGTTAAATGGTTGGAATGAGGAGCAGACACCCTCCACATCAACTATTCCAAAATAAAGTGTCAATTTTTCCCATCTTGAAATATACAAATCTCTTCTTAATCTTAATAAAAAAGTCATTTTTTCCATTTCATGAATTTCTTTTATAATTTCTATCCAATTTTGTATTGTGGGTGTTTCCGCCTGTAGCCATTTACGGGTGATAGCTTTCTTAGCAGCAATGATAAATATTTTTAAAAGATATTTAGTGTCTTTGCTTATATCATGTGGCAGGTCACCCAAATAAAGAAAAGTGAAATTTAACGGAACTGATATTCCCAGAATACGTTCCATAATTTTTTATATTTCTAGTCAAAACGGATGTAGAGTTGGACAACTCCAAAAAACATGGTGGTGGTCTGCTCCATCACTTCCACATTTTCTCCAACAGGAATGACTTTTTGACACAGAGTATTTTTCCATTTTAGGAGTGATAAAATAACGTACAAGATTCTTCCATGCAAATTCACGCCAATACACAGATCAAGTCGGCTTCTTCTTCTTTTTAAGTTAAAATATCTTTGTTCTACATTGCAAATTATTTTAAAAACAACCTGCATGTGGTAAACTGCCCAGGTCTTCTTAGTGCAAGTCACAGCCCAGTCCTCTATACTGGTAAAATATAACGTTAGTGAATCCTGGTTGTGTCCTACCAGTGCTCATCCACCAACTCCAACCTCACCAAGCAGAGCCAACGTAACCTGGCTCTTCATTTTATTGATAGACTCTCAGGTTTGAACAGATCACTGCAGAATAACTGCTGCATGTGGACAGGAATCAACATTAGCACAAACAGCTAGGCGCCTGTTTTAGCCTATAGCCTGTGCTCTATCACTCTCCTGTTTAGCTTTCTTCTTCTCTTCTGTCCCTATTCTGTTAGCTCTGGTTGAACTTTATAGCTTGTGTTGTAACCTTTAGTTTGTGTTTTAGCATTCAGCCCGTGTATTATCCTTTGGCTCACATTTTAGCCTCTAGCTTGTGTTTTAGCCTTTAGCTCATGTTTCAGCCTTTAGCCTGTGCTCTATCACTCTCCTGTTTAGCTTTCTTCTGCTCTTCTGTCCCTTTTCTGTCAGATAGTCCAGCTCCAATTTTCACCTTTAAATATAGCATTTAGCTCATTTTTTACCCTTTAGCCTGAGTTTTAGCCATTGGCTCATGATTACCATTTAGCTTGTGTTTTACCCTTTGGCCTGTGTTTTTGGCCTGGAGCTTGAGCTTTAGCCTTTAGCTAATGTTTTAGTGTTTGGCTTGTGTTTTAACCTTCCGTTAGTGTTTAAGCCCTTAGCTTGAGGTAACCCTGTAGCTTGTGTTTAGCCTTTAGCTGATGTTTCAGCCTTTAGCTCATGTATTAGCCTCTAGCTTGTGTTTTAGCCTTTAGCTCATGTTTTAGTGTTTGGCTTGTGTTTCAACCTTCAGTTAGTGTTTAAGCCCTTAGCTTGAGGTAACCCTGTAGCTTGTGTTTAGCCTTTAGCTGATGTTTCGGCCTTTAGCTCATGTATTAGCCTCTAGCTTGAGCTTTAGCCTTTAACTCACGTTTTAGTGTTTGGCTTGTGTTTTTACCTTCAGTTAGTGTTTAAGCCCTTAGCTTGAGGTAACCCTGTAGCTTGTGTTTAGCCTTTAGCTGATGTTTCGGCCTTTAGCTCATGTATTAGCCTCTAGCTTGTGTTTTAGCCTTTAGCTCATGTTTTAGTGTTTGGCTTGTGTTTTAACCTTCAGCTAGTGTTTAAGCCCTTAGCTTGAGGTAACCCTGTAGCTTGTGTTTAGCCTTTAGCTGATGTTTCGGCCTTTAGCTCATGTATTAGCCTCTAGCTTGTGTTTTAGCCTTTAGCTCATGTATTAGCCTCTAGCTTGAGTTTTAGCCTTTAGCTGATGTTTCAGCCTTTAGCCTGTGCTCTATCACTCTCCTGTTTAGCTTTCTTCTGCTCCTCTGAAGACGAAATTCGGACAACAAGACAGGAGGAAATAATGTTTTAGAAATCAAAATATGCCTTTCCAGCAGAAAACATTGGAAGGAATAAACCAGAGAAAGATTAAATTAAAGGAATAAAAGTTAGGGATGCACTGATCTAACTTTTGAAGTCCATATATCAACAACTTGGGTTTTGTTATCAGAAACTGATCCACGTTTCTACCTCTTAATGTTAGGATTGGATTCAGAAACTTGCTAAATTCATTTAACTCGTGTGTTTTTCCGTCTGTGTCCCTTTAAAAATAAATAAATAAATAGAATAAGACAAATAAAAAAGAAGGAAAATTATCACAGAAAAAAGAGAGAGCAAAACAGATGAATTTTAGAATATGATCAGAGTGAAAAAGCTTTAATAGTGTTTTCTCAGTATTGCTTCTTTATAACTGCTCTACTTGAAACATCACGCACACGGATTACACAACACATCGTGTCAGAGGATGTGACCTCGTCACTTTGTGAAGCTCTGCACACACTCGAGACCCTTTGTGTGTTACTCGCCTCTTCAGTGCCGACACTTTGAAAGACGAGAAAATGACATCGTCCATAAGACGACAGAAGCAAAACACGTTAACAGACAAGTTCACCAGAAACTAAATTAGAGCGAGCGGGCCAACAGGACGAGCGCTAACACTCGGCTTGTCAGGGGAAATTACACCGCCAAAGCCGACAGTATGGGCGCAGGCCAAATCGAAGACGGCCAGAAAAGCCTCCTGTGGGACGGCACAGACACCACGCTGACAGCAGACAAGAGAAACTCTGGGGCCTGAAAACTTGGCTGAACATTTGTGGAGAGAAACTGCAGCTCTGAGAGGAAAGGCGACCACCAAAGTTCACGCAGGTCGTCACCTCGAACATGAACCCTCACGTTAGTGCAGAAAAAAGTTTACGGACACGAGAGGCAACGCTGGTGCATAAGTGCCAGGTCAAAGCGAGCGTGCCGAGCACTTGGTAACCAAACTATGTTAATGAAGATTAAAGGGATTAACCTGAACACGGCTCGACTGTCTCAGACACAATTACTGCAGGAGAAAATCCTCTTTCATTGTTATCAATAGCCTCGAACAAACAGCGCTGTCAGGCACAGCAGGCCGCTGCAACCCGCCGCGCTGAGAAAGGTTCAGAGGGGACAGAAACTTAACAATGGTGCAGTATTAACGAGGGGAGCAGAGTTTTTAGAGATCACACTCAGTCAGGACACAAAAACATCACTTCAAAATCCTTCTTATCTCAGGGCTCATTACAAACTATTAGAACTTGGAGAAGATTAAACTTAGGGCTGACCAAAAATTGATATCACGGTATTTTTCAAACTTACATCGGTGTCACAGTATTTGAAGATGTTTTTTTTTCCATGCATGACTGGGTTTTATCCTCATTTTCTAAATTGGCTTAGAATGACATGCAGGGCAATGACGTGACGTCCCTTTTTTTGTGTCCGAGTGCAATATTTCCTTCCATCATCATAATATAACATGTTTTTTTTGTGTTTTGTTCCTCAAACCCCCAAAATGTCAGGTGGTGCAACCGTCCTGACAAGTATCCACAGTAATTAAACTCTAAAAATTGAATGTCAGTTATTGTAAATGGAAATTAAAAATACAGTGGCATTATTTTATGCTTGAACCTTTTTAAATAAAACATTCTTTGCAAATAAAAAGAATTTTAAAGCTGTTGAGAAATTCAAAAAACTTTTGTCCCGTAATTTTCACCTTGTCAAATGTCAGGGTGGTGCAACCGTAACATTAGACTTTTATTTTAAAGTGAAGAGAATAAAACAGGAAACAGGAAACTGCATCAGCCAGAGGAGCCCAAATGACATTTGTGAGCAAGTGGAAAAGTTTGTAGATTTCTCTGAAATACTGATAAAAAAGGTTTTTTCACTTCATTGGTGACTGGAACAATTTCCATGTCAGGTGGTACAACCAATGTAATAATGTGAAATGTTATTTTAACATCAAATTATTTATCTTATTCACAAATAAAAGAAATGAAACACACAAAATGAAAATGTATGAGTCACTACAGACACTTGAGAGAAACTTGCCGATAATTTCACACAGAAAAAATAACAGGAACATATAAATATATTTTCATATATTTGGTTGCGCCACCTGACATTTTTGGGTGCTCAAATTAAAAATACTAAAAAATAATGAACCTAAAATCTTTGAAATGTTGGTCAACTACTGACATTTGTTCGAAAACTTAATTCTTTACTCAGAAATATGTTTTTATCCATTTTCAAAGAACTTTTTAAAAATAAGTTTTCAGACCCTCTTTTTGTCACTGACCCATAAACCAATTTGTCTAATTTTTTCAGACTTGAAGAATACAAGAGTCACTAAACTCTGAGTGAAAAGATGTTTCAAAACTGCGTGAATATGTTCATCATCATCATCTAATTAAGGTTTCTGTAAACTCTCTCACAGTAAACTCACTGACGGGCTCTAATCTGGCCTCTGCACCCTGCGGGGATCCAGCAGAGCTGACGCCACGTGAGCGAGCGAGCCGTGGTGACCCGGGGCTGGCAGAGAACCAGACTCATTCAGATCCAAACACAGAAAGCTAGGTCAACTAAGAATCAGTCAACGAGCAGGAAGCCCGGGGCTGAAACCTCCGCGCTGTCGCTGAGTCGCTGTGTCGCTGTGTCACTGCCCAAACTACAAATGCTTCTTTCCAGAGACTCAGACCAGAACACACACCTCTGTCCTGCAAACAACCAAGCAGATGTGTGGATTACAGGCATCCATCTGTGTGACAAAGATTTGCAGAGTCATTACCTCTGATGACTCTTGGATTAAGGATTCAAGTCTTTCCTGACCTTTTGAATGGACACAGTTTCACGTCTTTGGGACACTTGGTTTTTCTATCAAACCATTTTTAACAACAAAGGACTCAAAAATACACAAATCTGTGCAAAAATAAAGAAAAGAAAACCATAGAGTCTATCCATAAGTACCAATAGCAGTCCAAGCTGAGGCAACAGGGTAGAATTTGCCAGTTACATAAACACTATTTGCATATCTTGTATGTATTACAAAAGCCCTTCGAAGCCATGATTTTCTACTGTGAATTTGCTCCATTTTCTCAAAATAACAACCAAGAAAATAAAGCTAGTTTTATCAAGATAAGATATTTTTCTGTTAAAAAAAGCCATACAAGGGGCGCGGATGGCCGAGTGGATATGGCTGCGCACCATGAGGCTTGCCCTTGAGCGGGCGGCCCGGGTTCGAATCCGACCTGTGGCCCATTTCCCACATGTCACTCCCCACTCTCTCTACCCTTTCCAACGCTATCCACTGTCCTCCTCTATCCATTAAAGGCACAAAGGCCAAAAAAATAACTTAAAAAAAAAAAAAAGCCATACAAATCATGAGTAATAAACCATATCGAACCCACTACTTACAACTAAATATACTTAAATTTACAGACTTGATCAAATACAATGCAAACATAAATTAATGTATCCAGAAGCTGTTTTAAAATGAGAGATAGTCAATATAATTTGTGGGGAAATCACTATTGCCAACTCAGTAACTTTCTCGCTAAATCTGGCGACTTTCCAGACCCCTTGGCGACTTTTTTATGTGAAAAGCGACTAGCGACAAATCTAGCGACTTTTCTGGTGTTTGGCGACTGACGTGAAAGCGTGTATCATGGAAGTAGAGCTGAAAGTAGTTCACATGTACACAGTACCTGGAAGATAGGAGAGCGGCTGCTGTTTTAAAGCGTTCGTTCAAAACCAGTCACAGCCGCATGCTGGGTCAGGAAATAAATTCACAAGAAATACGAAGTCTTGAAAACTACCTTGACTTTTAAAAAATCCCTTTTTATATATTCCAAATTGTATCTGAAAGAGCCCAGAAGACTCCTCTGCGTCCAACCTTCAAAATAATAAAAATGGGAAGAAACACTGTAAAACAGTAACTTTTTTGGTCTTGTAATGCAGAGAAGCATCACCTATTTTCTCAAAAGAAAAGACACTGAAACTGAGTTAGAAATTTAAAAAATAAACAGATTAAATTTTAAACAAGCTGAGACAGGGATGAATATAAAAGCCAATTTCTGCTGGTTAAAAATATAGAAAATTAAAAACAGGATTCTTTTTTTAAGTTTTTTCCCCAAACTATGTCAAGACTTTATGATAAAAAGTAATAGTTTCAACTTTTCTCTAAAAGATTATGACTTTTTAATCACTGATTTGGAACAACACTGTAGAATGAATCCAATAAAAATCTAATTTGTAGATCAAAACGTTTAGGACGTTTATTATACACTTTTTGTCTCTTCCAGGACATTATTCCTTTCTCCTATAGCGTTCCTTACAATAACATTCCAATGCCTGATTATGCAAATTAGGTGATGATGTCATCTAGCGACTTCTAGCGACTTTTGGGACAGCCAATAGCTACTGAGGGGTTGGCAACACTGATCTCCAGAAAACAAGCTATTTCCTTCAGATGACGAGAAAAAATTGGGTTGTTTTCTCCAGAAACGAAGGCATTTTTTTTCTAGAAATAGTGAGAAAAGATTAGTTGAGATCTTGAGAAAATACGCCCGTTTTTATTTTTTTTTTTTTAAGATGATGAGAAAATATGAGTCGTTTCCTCCAGAAATAAAAGGGTTGGTTTCACAAG
Source organism: Thalassoma bifasciatum (assembly GCA_008086565.1). Taxonomy (NCBI): domain Eukaryota; kingdom Metazoa; phylum Chordata; class Actinopteri; order Labriformes; family Labridae; genus Thalassoma; species Thalassoma bifasciatum. The sequence goes on along the minus strand of RPOG01001065.1, from coordinate 70,330 downwards.
ATAGTGAGAAAGGATGAGTTTTCCCAAGAAAACAAGAAAAATGAGCCGTCATCTTGAAAAAACAACCGAAATAAAAACTTCATCTTGAGGAAACAGAGCAAATCTCCAGAAAATCATGTTCATTAAGAGCTTGGGTAATATGTTACTTATAATTTATGCTCAACTTTTTGAGGCTGTAGCTGATGCATTTATCGTTTTTTCTTGACACAACATTGCTCTTAACTTCAACCAGCGCTGTAAAAGTCGTTAAAGGGTCAGAAAAAGGTTAAATGTGCTCCGTTGTTTCTGCACAGGATTCGAAACAGCTGCTGTTTTAAGGAGCATTTGTTGGTGAGAAAAACCTCGACTCGCAGTCTGAAACGAGCTATAAATCAAAGGAACAGCCACCAAAGCGAGCGTTAGCCACAAACATACAAGGATCATGCTTTAAGTGCTTTTTTAACCACTGTCTGGAGCTTCAGGGGGGTGGAGACAGACGGCGGCTGGTCGGTAACCCAGACAACACGTCTCCCGTCTTCACAGGTCAACAGAGAGTTCACCTTTTCAGCCGACACCTTTGTTGACTGTGAAAAAAAAGCTAATATTTGTTAAAAACTCAATATTTGGACCTAAAATGGTTCATTTTTAATGCAAGATTTGCTGTTTGGAGCAGATAAGGGGGGAGTTAAGGGGAAGGAGCTTTACACCCCCCTCCATCTGTCTGCAAACAAAGGTCAGGCTGAAGGTTGGTATTAGTTCCGGTCATGAGGTGAAAGGTCGTAAACAGACGGGGTCAGGGAGGTGTCAGGGGGCTTTCCCCCTCGTGCGTTCAAAGACGAATCTGATTGGCAAACGGAAAAAAGCTGCTCAACACCTCACTCTGTTAGAAGAGAGATGGAGAGAGAGGCTTTGCAAACAGCTAAAGATGGAGCAGGCCAAAAAAAAAAATCACCACCTGGATTTAACTAAGCAAATACGCACAATCCTCCTATTGGATAATTACAGCATGGATGAGTATCTTTCAGGTGGTAACAAGTTATTTAACCCCAGATGATGCAGAAACGACTAAAATTGAGTTAAGAACTGTCCAATGTATTATTAAAAACTAAAAAGATGGTGGGGAACCATCGTCTTCCAAGAAGAAATGTGGTTGGAAAAAATGCCAAATCAAATGGAAGAAAAACAACAGTAGAACTCAGGGCTATGTTTAATAGTGAAAGTAAGAACATTTCCACACGCACAATGAGAAGGGAACTCAAGGGATTGGGATTGAACAGCTGTGTAGCCTTAAGAAAACCACTAATCAGGAAGATTAACCAGAAAAAAAGGCTTCAATTTACTAGGGAGCATAAAGATTGGACTCTATACTATATCAAAATATGTGTGAGATAAAGTTGAACAAAGACCAAAGCCTCTAACAGAGATTTGTTTATCAGCTTACAGGCACTGTCAATCACTTACAGTGGACACTATTCACACGAAGCCAGCGGTAGCCATTTAGATCATTTATGAGAATTTTTTACTGCCCTGCATCTTCATTCACAATTTCATGGTTTTTGGTGAACCTTTTCATGAAGAGAGCAAAACTGACTAAAAAGAGGACACTGAGCGTTGATGCAGCTGGTTTTATTTGCACAGAGTCTTTGGACAATAACGTGGACTGTGGGTCACCTAACTCCTACAAGGTTTTAACTAAAAAAAAAGAAACTGCTCCTACAGTTCACATTATATTCTACCTGTTTTCTATCTTGTTTTGAAGAAAAAAAGCTGTCACCTGGATTCAATAAGTAAAAGAAATGTGGTCATAAATGTTTGGCCAAATCAAATGGAAGAAAAACAACAGCAGAACTCAGGGCTATGTTTAATAGTGAAAGTAAGAGCATTTCCACACGCACAATGAGAAGGGAACTCAAGGGATTGGGACTGAACAGCTGTGTAGCTTTAAGAAAACCACTAATCAGGAAGATTAACCAGAAAAAAAGGCTTCAGTTTGTTAGGGAGCATAAAGATTGGACTCTGGAGCAATGGAAGAAGGTCATGTGGTCTGATGAGTCCAGATTTACCCTGTTCCAGAGTGATGGGTGCATCAGGGTAAGAAGAGAGGCAGGTGAAGTCATGCACCCATCATGCCTTGTGCCTACTGTACGAGCCTGTCACAATAATGAATTTTGCAGGACGATTAATTGTCCCAGAAGTTATTGTGATTAAATGATAACATTGCCATTTTGATACCAACTGATAAAAAAATAATGGTATAATAGTGCAAGTACACCCAAGACAAAAGTTTTTTAAATTTCCCAACAGCTTTAAAATTCTTTTTATTTGCAAAGAATGTTTTATTTAAAAAGGTTCAAGCATAAAATAATGCCACTGTATTTTTAATTTCCATTTACAATAACTGACATTCAATTTTTAGAGTTTAATTACTGTGGATACTTGTCAGGACGGTTGCACCACCTGACATTTTGGGGGTTTGAGGAACCAAAACACAAAAAAACATGTTATATTTTAATAGTTTAAAGATGTGTTCAAATAACACAGGTTTCATAGAATAAAGAAATACATGTGATGAAATACTCAATTCATGATGGAAGGAAACATTGCACTCAGACACAAAAAAAGGGACGTCACCTCATTGACCTCTTTTATGAGGTTGGAGGTGAGACTTTAAGTGAGCCCTGAGCTAGAAAAGGTCGGGAACAACTGCTCTAACTGCATCGTAACCTGTTGCCACTGAATGCCATGAAGCATAAAAAATGTCTCTAAATCTAAAATGAAAGTGATAAAAAGTCTCTCAAACTGGCAGAAGCCTGTCCAAACCCACCCACAGATACTTAAGTCATCGATGAGGGTCGATCAGAGTGAATGGGGAAGCCCCCACGTCTCTTCCGTTCCCCTTGTTTTGACTCCAGCTCCGGCTTCTCGCTGTCTCATTCACAGCATTGTTCACAGTTTCACTCAACGCTTCCTCTTCCCGCCCCCTCGCTTCTCTGGTGGGCTCGCTCTTTCACCGGGACGCTCGGAGAAAGCCCGTTGGCCATATGTCAAACCCAAGTACAAAAACAGTCGCCACTGCAGGAAAAATGATCCAAAATAAAACGACGCCACCAAACTGGGGGTTTAATTTACTCATCCTCTGGAAAGGCCGTACATGAATTCCCAACCTCCACCTCTCAGTCTTCCTCCAGCGCAGAAAATACTCAGGATGCCAATTATGTCATCCGTTTGAGAAGCCAGCAGCCCCCACCTTCCTGCTCCGGAGGAGACGCCAACAATCTGGAGTAAGGAATCTGCCACACTCCGTTTTCAGGAGGGAGGGGAGAGAGAGGAGGCCGAGGAGGTGAAGACGAAACGTTGCTCTGGTGGCAGAAAATCTACAGAGCGATGCAGGAGGAGTGACGGAGGAATGTGAGGAGGGGCTGGAGGGGGGGGGTTCTATCTACACCTGCAAATCTGAGGAATGCAGACGGGAGAGGGGAGGAAAGGGGAGGACGGTGTTAGACGCAGGGGTGACATTCTTGGAGAATCAAGACAGGAGGAGCAGGGACGGATACAGAGGATGACTTTCATTTTTTGAGCCATCAGTTTGTGGTTCAGCCTTTTGCTTGTGTTTAGCCTCTGGCCAGTGTTTAAGCCTATAGCTGATGTTTTAGCCTTTAGACTGTGTTTTAGTGTTCAGCTCCTGCGTTAGCCTTAAAGGGAACCCCGACTGTATGGACTAACAGGCAATGAATATGCTTAAATGTTTGTCTCAAACTAGAATTTGTTGTTAAAAGACATAACGAATTGGTTTTTCTTTAAAAAAAAAACACAGTTTAAAACACAGTTTCCATCCTCCGGGCGCAGCCATTGTTTGACTGCTGCAATGCATTCTGGGCAATGACTGTATATAGAATGGACAGCGTGCTTCCGCCTGTCACCGTTCTACGTTTTTGAAGCCAAAAAAACCCCGTTTCTCTAGCCGCCATTGTGCAGCCAGAGTCTGCGCAGTAGAGAATTTCCGGTGGAGCCAAGTAAAAAAGAGAAATAAAAATATTTATTTCTTCTTCTTCAGAAGGTTTAGTCTCCTTTTGGCTCTTTCCCGAAGTTTCTCATATCCCCGATAAAAACTACTCACGAACAGCAGCTGTCAACTATCGTTAAACGAAACTTATATCGCGGTTTTTAACGTCCATAACTAATGAGAAACTAACTTCTCAGTAAAAAAAACACCTGAACACCATGCAGCCAGATGACATCATCATACCACCTTAGTGTAAGGATGAGAGAAACGTTTCTACCAGGTATCGTAATTTTTTAAAGTTTTCCCGGCTCATATCTGGAATACATGGGGAGGCGGGGCTTATGACCTATACTGCAGCCAGACACCAGGGGGCGGGGCTTATGACCTATACTGCAGCCAGACACCAGGGGGCGGGGCNGCACAGCTTCCCAAAAGACAAGAAAAGAAGGAAGTTGTGGGAAATCTCTTGTGGGCGTAAACAACTTCCCATGGACCCGCGGCTATGTTCTGGCCACTTCTCCCCAGAAGCATTTGCTGCATTTAGCCGGCCCATGCTGATGAAAGAGCTGACAGGTGTGGGTCATTATAAACGGAGACTAAAGCCAAATGCTGTGCCGACTATTTTCCAACACAAACCCACAAAACTTCCTCTGGAAACCACTGAAGTCTGCTCCAGGACTTATATGATCCTGTATGAGATCCAGCCCGGTGCAACCATATGACGTCACTACCCAGACGTTATTGCGGCGTAAACAACAATGGCGGCCTACAGGTGAAAATATTTTTTCAGATTTGATACAAACTAAGACATTTTGAGAGATTTTATTATCGTTCTTATGTAGCTGGTAAAAACACTGATCATTTAGGTAAATGACGTTCTGGTAGCCAGGGTTCCTTTTAAACTCGTGCTCTATCCCTCTCCTGTTTAGCTTCTTCTTCTTTTCTGTCCATTTTCTGTCACACAGCCCAGCTCCTGTTTCCACTTTTATGTCGTACACATTGTGTCAGTTCGGGGAGTTAGCGTTAAGAAACAACTGGTTCAATGAGCTCTAATTTTCTTGCTTTGGAGTTTTTTTAAGAATGTTTACAAGCACGACGACAACAACAGCACCGACATGAAGCAGAAAATTGTCAGATGTAGAAATTAAGGACAATTTTTAGTACAGCTGCTGTCGATGATGAGCTTCTAAAATATCAGAAACATGATTGGCCCACAAATTATACAGTCAAGTTTTTAACTAAGAGTCAAAAGTTTTATCTTGCTGGAAGAAAGCGCTTTCTTCAGCAGGTGCTTCACACCAGAGAAACTATAAAAATCCCCCTGAAGTGTTTGTGTTTGTGTTCGTGTGTGCAATAAAACAAGAGGCCGTCTCTGCAGATTCTGTGTTTGTTTCATCCCTAAACTGACGGCAGATTTCATTAACCGTCTCCGTTTGGTCTTTTAAAGCAGGAACACGGAGGAGGAAGAGAGAAGAAGGGGACAGAGGAAGATGACGACCACGATTTGTGACGTGAGAAACAGAACTCGGAGGTTGGGCCGGGGCGGCAGGAAACTAAAGAGAAACTAAAGAGCAGAGAGAGAGAGGAGGAAAGGAGGGCGATAAAAGAGGAGAGCTGCAGTGATGGAGGGAAAAATAAAACTGGGAAATGTTTAAAAGTAGGACAGAGGAGTTAAAGCGACAGTTTGCTTTTCTCTAAGCAGGGTTGAGGAAAGTACTTGTCAATAGTTTATTCCTCACAGGGATCTCCATCAGAGAGAAACCAGATTTTAACGTGTGATGGTGTTGATTTTAGACAGCGTGACCCCGAAACTGTTCCCAGTAAAATAATCGAGCCAATCAGAATTCTCTATGGGTAATATTTATGCTTTTAAAACGACTTTTTAAAGAGTAAAAAGTGCAAGATATGTCGGTGAGAGGTGGTGATGACAATCCTTATACTCTTCAATGTTTAAAATACAAAATATTAATCATGACAAAGACTCAAATAAAGTTATTCTAAGGTAACTAAAGTTATCCAAACAAATCAAAAAGCATAAATCAAGCAACGGTGGAGTGGCTGAACCAGGGGTAACAAGAACAGTTTCTGTTGAACGAATAAGAAATGGTTCAATCCATCAACATAATTTAACAATATCCTCAACAACTCCCTTATCGATTCTCTATATCAGTGGTTCCCAAACCTTTTTGGGCTGTGACACCATTCTGACGTCACAAATTTCACAGCAACCAATTCATTCACAGCGTGCTTCCGCCTGTCACAGTTCTACGTTTTTGAAGCCAAAAAACCCTGTTTCTCTAGCCGCCATTGTGCAGCCAGAGTCTGCACAGTAGAGAATTTCTGGTGGAGCCAAGTAAAAAAGAGTAATAAAAATATTTATTTCTTCTTCTTCAGAAGGTTTAGTCTCCTTTTGGCTCTTTCCTGAAGTTTCTTATATCCCCGATAAAAACTACTCACGAACGGCAGCTGTTAACTATCATAAAACGAAACTTATATCGCGGTTTTTAACGTCCAATAACTAATGAGAAACTAACTTCTCAGGAAAAAAAAACACCTGAACACCATGCAGCCAGATGACATCATCATACTACCTTAGTGTAAAGATGAGAGAAACATTTCTACGAGGTATCGTGATTTTTTAAAGTTTTCCCGGCTCATATCTGGAATACATGGGGAGGCGGGGCTTATGACCTATACTGCAGCCAGACACCAGGGGGCGGGGCTTATGACCTATACTGCAGCCAGACACCAGGGGGCGGGGCATCTGCTGGAGGCTTCAGTTTGAGCCGAACGTCGTTACGTCCACTCATTATACAGTCTATGTATCCAACATGTTAGCTCATCTGCGGAAACGTCATCCCAGTGTGTCACTTGGCAGTGCAAGAAGAGACTCGGGTAGAAGAGGACGACTTTCACTACCCGCAGCCACCCACATGATTATAAATGAAAAAAAATGATTAAAAATAATATGTTAACAGTGAATTATTAGAATATACGGTATTTGGGGTGATAAAAACAAGAACAGTGTAAACCGAACCGAAAACCGTGATACGAACCGAAGCGTAGATTTTGTGAACCGTTCCATCCCTACTGTGCGGTCAACACAGAGCAGCCAGGATTAGAAAACAAACTGACAACTTCGTTTTTTCCCTGATCAGGATATCAACTATATTCTCAGTGAACTTTCAAAAAAACAAAAAAAGAAATATCTATCCCAAAGGGAAAATGAAAGGCACATAGAGTGGTAAACAATGTCAACAACTGTTGACAAAGATAAGAAACAAACAGCACAAAGTTCAGCATTGCACTTTAAATTTAGTCTACTGCTTAAAACGCTAAAATACTGAACCAGGAAAGAAAAACGGAAAGAAAACTGAATTAATATAAAAGATAGTAAAATATTACAGAATAGAAAACTAAAACACTTGAAATAAAACACTAAAAATACTGAAATACTTCATAATAAAATGCCTTTAATGCTTACTGCTCACTGAAATGCTTAATAATTCAGTTGTAATAACTGTCATTGGTGTTTTTTGTCAATAAATACAATTGGGAGCAAGTGTTGTGATGGAATGGTGTAATTTTCTGTCAAATTTATAAATGTTACTGTACATCTGGACAATTGGATTGAAGAAAATTGTGAATTGAAATCACAATATGTGCCAAAAAAAAATCACAATTAGATCTTTTTCTAAAATCCTTCAGTCTTACCCAGAGATGTCTAAATTCACTGACCAATTTCATATTACTTATCATATCAATTTAATATAATATAGTGAACAGAAAACCTGTAAAGTTACTTTTTATACACAGGAGGAATCAATCAATAAGCAGAATCAATAAAGGCATTGATATCAATATAATCTTGTCAATACCCATTCTGCAAATGCATGTTCCTTAAAATTACCAAGAAGCCTTTTTACAACAAAGAAATAACCAACCAAACAGAAACTTTATTAGTTTTTGAGCTAAGTTTCGTGTCCTGATGGTTGAAAGTCACTTTCTCTAGTTGAACTCTTGTGAACTCTTTCTACTTTATAACTCAGGGATCATTGTTTTTACTTAAGGTGGGAAATCCTGCTGTTTCTGTGATTATGTTCACAGCGGAGGAGGAGGGGGAAGAGGAAGTTGTGGCACACCGGCGCCGTCCAAGTTACTCGATCCACGTTTCCACGATTAAAAAAAAAAAAAAACGCTGCATCCTCTCACGTCCTCCGACCGTCTCTCCCACACAGAAACTGAAAACACAGACTCGGAGAGAGGGAGATGCTCTCTTCTTCTTCATGTGAGTGTGTTTGTACAGTAGATGGACACTGAGTGGTCTAGCAGACACACACACACACACAGTGACCACAGAAACAGTAGCAGGAGAACAGTGAGGGGGAGGATCAGGACCCGTTAAAGTTTAACCTGCTTTCCTGCTTCATCGGAAAAAAAAAAGACTCTAAAATAAAAAGTTAGTTTGTGATTCTGAGGGAGAAACTGCTTTTATTTCCTTTTTTAAGGGTTCACAGTCTGCAATTTCTGCTGTGAGTTTCAGAGTCGGCTTGACAGCATCAAAAAGTTTGCACTGACATTTTCCTCTTGAGGTTAATTTCAGTCATCTTTAAATGAGACTGAGGCAAAACATAAGGCGACAAACAACTTCCTATCGATTGCATTAACAGCATTTTTTCCTCATACAAAGCAAAGTTTAAGCTGCTGAGACCTGACACAAATAAATGATCCTGTTAAAAGTTCATGCTCATGTTCATGCTGAACAATGTGCAAAAATTATCCAATTGGAAATAGTTTTTCCTTTTTTACCGCCCCATGTGTTATTAAAAAAACACGAGCAATGTTTATTTCTATGCACTCATTGCACTAATTTCATACTAATATCTGCTTGATACCAATTTCAAATACTGGTTATTCAAATTTTCTTCTACTCTCTGATTATTGCCCAAGTTCTTTCCCCGTTTTTCTCATTTAAACCTAATTTTGCTGCCTAAGTTTTGCACCTTAATCTTATTTCATTGCAACCTTCTTGCCTATTTTTGCTACATTTTATCCAAATTAGCTGTTTTATGAGTATTTTTTCCACCCTTAAGTTATTTATATTGCTACTTACTACTGTTTTTTCCACTCTAAACTTATTTTGAAAGCTACTTCTTGCAAATTTCTGCCAATTTTTTCTTCATGATTACAATTTTTCCACTTCAAACTAATGCTAATTTTTGCTGTTTTTGTGACTTTTCACTTTTCGGTATCTCACCACACTTAATTTCATTACTACATTACCCATTTTCGCTGCTTTTTGACCATATATTTACACTTGACACATTTCTATCTCTGCTGTTTTTTGATTTTTCCCACTTTAAAATACTTCATATTGCTACTTCTTGCTTTTTTTGCCACTTTTCGCATCAAGGTTTCACCCTGCACTTATTTGTATTACTGATTCTTGCATAATTTTGCCACTTTTCATCCATTTTTGTTGCTCTTTACAACCATATTTTCCACCTTAAACTTATTTAGTTATCTAATACTTGCTGTTCTTTGGACCATTTTTGCTGCTTTTTTTTCTGAAATATTCCACCTCAAACTCTCTGTCTTGCTGTTCCTGCCACTTTTCACAAAATTATTGCTGCTTTCTGACAACTTTTCTACCTTACACCCAATTGGAATGTTACTTTTTTGCCAAATTTGCTGCTTTTTGACCAGTTTTGCAACCTTAAACTTATTTTTACTGGTTTTTATTGCTATCTTTGCCTCTTTTCACATCTCAGATTGTTTCTCAAGCAAAGGTTTTTTTCTACATTTAGGCTCTTTGGTTGTGCAGGGTTGAGTAACGCTGGTATGGGGCAGAAAACATCTAAAGCAAAAAAGTTTCTGGTATCCTGAAATATCTGAGGCTCAATAAAAATTGCACTGTCTGTGATAAGAAGCCCTAGATCAGTGGTTCCCAACCTTTTCCAACTCAGGGCCCACTTTAAAGTTTTCATATTTAGATATTTGAACATTTTTTTTATCCTTTTAAACAACTGCGTCATACCTTGTAAAACATCATTCCCTATATTTTTATCTTTACATAATCACAACCCCCATCCCATGACAAAAATCATACTATTTTGGAAAAAAATTGGCGGCCCACTTGGGATACTTTCACGGCCCACCAGGGGGCCGTGGACCACAGGTTGGGAATCACTGCCCTAGTTCATGCTTGTGGTTTTTTCTGTTGTTTTGATTTTATTTTCTAGGTCAGATATAATTTCACACCTTCTCCTTCTCTAATGAATAAAACTAAAAAGTATTTGGCTTTGAATCCCCCCCCCCTGCAGCTTCTGTGGAGTCACCTATTCTTTGAGACTGTTTGTGAAACATGAAGTGAGTAGCTCCCTGGCTTTGTCCTTCACGTAAATGTTTTCGTCTCATATACACGTCGCACGTGTAGTGTTCGGCTCATGTCTAATTCTTTTTTTTTTTTTTTTTTTAAAAGTACGCTGCGCTGGAGCCACACCGGCAGAGTCGTCTGTCAGCTGTCTGGACCAGATCCGGAGGAAGAAAGAGAACGAAACGACAGAGAAGAGAGAGATGAGGGACGACCTGATGAAAAAACAAGGAGAGGAGAAAAAAAGAAGACGCTGCAAGAAAGTTNACTATTTTGGAAAAAAATTGGCGGCCCACTTGGGATACTTTCACGGCCCACCAGGGGGCCGTGGACCACAGGTTGGGAATCACTGCCCTAGTTCATGCTTGTGGTTTTTTCTGTTGTTTTGATTTTATTTTCTAGGTCAGATATAATTTCACACCTTCTCCTTCTCTAATGAATAAAACTAAAAAGTATTTGGCTTTGAATCCCCCCCCCCTGCAGCTTCTGTGGAGTCACCATAAGAAACTCTGACAAACACTTTGTACTTCACTCATCGAGGGACCGAAACAGGAAGTGCATTTACAAAAGCAGAGTATATGTGCAGCGTGCACATCACAAGCCGAGTACAGATTAAGAAAAAAAAAAAAAAAAAAAAAAAGTACGCTGCGCTGGAGCCACACCGGCAGAGTCGTCTGTCAGCTGTCTGGACCAGATCCGGAGGAAGAAAGAGAACGAAACGACAGAGAAGAGAGAGATGAGGGACGACCTGATGAAAAAACAAGGAGAGGAGAAAAAAANATAAGAAACTCTGACAAACACTTTGTACTTCACTCATCGAGGGACCGAAACAGGAAGTGCATTTACAAAAGCAGAGTATATGTGCAGCGTGCACATCACAAGCCGAGTACAGATTAAGAAAAAAAAAAAAAAAAAAAGTACGCTGCGCTGGAGCCACACCGGCAGAGTCGTCTGTCAGCTGTCTGGACCAGATCCGGAGGAAGAAAGAGAACGAAACGACAGAGAAGAGAGAGATGAGGGACGACCTGATGAAAAAACAAGGAGAGGAGAAAAAAAAGAAGACGCTGCAAGAAAGTTGAAGATGTCCAGACAGAAAATCAGGTCCTTATTAGACGATTTAACAACCTTCTCACATACTGAGAATTTAATATATAAGACCGAAGCTTTTTTCTTCCTCTCATAATTCTCAGAGGCTGTCAGAAATATTATGATCTAAGCGCAGGAAAAGAAAAGGTGATATTTCTCCTCCATACTTTGTAGGAAAATCCTCCCGAAGCACTTGGAAAGTTTAATGTTTTCTGCACATTGGAGACCACCTTTCCTCCAGTCAGAGGCTGTTATGCAACAGTGAGGTGTTCAGTCTTTCCATTTTCCTGCTCAGAAGTACACTGATGCCACCAAGTTCAAAAAGTAATTTGAAAAGCAGATAAAACCGAGGATTGACCGAGACAATGGGAGCCGGAGACGGAGCTGTCAAGAATATCGAGAGGAGAAGTGGATTTAGTGGCTGCGCTTGGGTCGTTTATTTAGAGTCCAGATTTTCAGAGCAGTATTCAACCACCAAAAGGTTTCGTTGAGTTAAAAGCGTGTAAGCTCCTGCCGTGTTATACGGGTAAAAAGCAGGTCATGAGAGGAGAACACTAAAGCTGAGTTATGAGACTCGCAGCGCTCTGTTAGATTTCATAACTGAGTCATAGTCTCCTTTTCTGCCCAAGTCTCCTTTAACCTCTTACGCTCGAGTCTTTCAGTTTTCTTCACCAACAAAACATAATTAGTGAAAGAATCACTCACAACAGCGTGGACGTCCTACCTGTTTGGGGTCATTACGTCACATCCTGACGCCCGTACCCTGAATATTCACTCTCCTTTCCACCAGAGGAATCCAGAGTTCAAACATATCAAAAGTGTTGTTTCATCAAATTATTCCAAGTGGTGAAATTTCTCCTGTAAAGTCCGTTGTTTCGTTCTCATCAATAACAGCAGCTTCACAGTCTTAGAGCATTTCCTCCTCAATGTCAATCTGACAAAGTTTGGTACGTTTGATTTTCTCAGGGTTCTAGCTACAATAAAAAGTGACCGCATTTTTATATGTTGAGATATCATGCCAGGACAGCTTGTGAAAGACAACAAGCACTCCATACTTGGCTGGTCAACACCACACATTGGTCTGTAAGAGGCTTGTTTATTGGCTTACAGGTCGGTCAATCACTCTTACAGTGGCCAATAGCCTTACCGCTCACACGAAGCCAGCTGTAGCCATTTAGATCATTGGTGAGACCTTTGACTGTACATAGAATGGACAGCGTGCTTCCGCCTGTCACCGTTCTACAATTTTGAAGCCAAAAAACCCCGTTTCTCTAGCCGCCATTGTGCAGCCAGAGTCTGCGCAGTAGAGAATTTCCGGTGGAGCCGAGTAAAAAAGAGAAATAAAAATATTTATTTCTTCTTCTTCAGAACCAAATCAGAGGAAAACCGAGAAAGGGCTTCAAAGAATATAGGGGCTATTTTTGATGAGTGCTTGCCGTCGACTCAACTATCGTAAAACGAAACTTATATCACGGTTTTTAACGTCCAATAACTAATGAGAAACTAACTTCTCAGAAAAAAAAACACCTGAACACCATGCAGCCAGATGACATCATCATACTACCTTAGTGTAAGGATGAGAGAAACGTTTCTACCAGGTATCGTAATTTTTTAAAGTTTTCCCGGCTCATATCTGGAATATATGGGGAGGCGGGGCTTATGACCTATACTGCAGCCAGACACCAGGGGGCGGGGCTTATGACCTATACTGCAGCCAGACACCAGGGGGCGGGGCATCTGCTGGAGGCTTCAGTTTGAGCCAAACGTTGTTACGTCCACTCATTATACAGTCTATGGAGATAATCAGGTGAGGATCACACAGGCGGCAAAGCAGCGTCTTTTCTCTCGTCTCCCAATTTAAAAACACACATGCACAGGAGAGTTTTCTGGATGGGAGTGAGTGAGCTGAGAGAGAGAGAAACGCAACTGCGAAGAAAATTACATACTGACGTCTCAAAACATTTACCTGGCAATCTATACTCGATGGTCGCGATTTAGTCATTTTATACATCCCACGTGCAACAACCCGCGATATATCGAGTATATTCGATATATCCCCCAGCCCTAACTCAGAGTACACAGACGCCAGGACGGTGTAGAGAAGTCTGTGTACTCTGCAAACAACACACTCCTTTTCCGCTGTGGTGATGTAGAGATATAAGGAGCAGACTGAACGTTACAGCTTCCTTATCGAGTGTCTGGGGTCGTTCCAGTTCATGATCTCCCTCACACTAAAATCACTGAGGATCCAAAAAAATGGAAATATTTCGATTTTAAGATTATTCACAATCTTCGACAGTAGGACTGAACGGTTTTAGAAAAAGATCTAATGGCGATTTTTCTGGCAGATACAGCGATTTCAATTCGATTCACGATTTTCTTTAAATCAAACTTCAGTGAAGTTTTCACGATGAATAGTGACATTTACAAACTTGACAGAAAATTACATCAAAGCATTGAAACATCAAAAGCTTTAACTCTAACGCAAAGATGAAAATGAAAACTGAAGGTAAGAATTGTTTCAAACTTTTAAATAAAAGGTCAATATTTTAATATGAAAAGTGCCAATTTTGAGAAATAAAGACAAAATTCTGAGACAAAAGTCAAGATTTGGAGATGAAACTTCTTAAGTTTAAGAAATCAGTTTAAGATTATGTGGAAAAAGTACAAACTTTCTCATTTAAGGTCAAAATTTGAAGATGACAAAAGTCGAAGATAAAAGTCTAAGTTTTGAAGTAAAGGCAATTGAAACTTTGATATAGAAAGTCGAATTTTAAAGATGTAAGTCGAAATTATGAGAAATAAATAAAGAGGCAAAAAAAAAAATTTAAAAAGATTTTTCGATAAGTTGCCGAATTTTGACTCTTCTCAAAACCTAACACCTGTACCTGCTTTTTCTAAACTGGACTTTTTAAAGTGTATTTTTAGTTATAAAAACTGAAGAACAAAAAGAGCTATCTTTGACTCTTAACTTTTAAAAATGATGTAGTGCAAAATATCCTTATTTGTGTCAAGTTAATTAAAATAAAATCAACAACAATCCCAAGGAAATCACTGAGGATCGATCACACTGGCAGGTTTCTTTCACAGAGATTTAACCATATTAGTGAGGTGTCTAAAAGCAGACAAATTTGGTGAAAATCTCAATAAAAGACCAATATTTAGAGGCCAATTCGTGAAGGAATGAGGTTTTGAGCTGTGCCTATTAAGTGCCCAATAACCAGGTCAAGTTGCACTTTCAGAGCAAAGCTTGTTCCCAAATTAAGTCGGTGCCTGGGATACACAAAACAGACTGCAAAACCAAAATCACGTCACTGTATGACTCACATCCATTGTGAGCTGGTGAATCATAATCTCTGGTCTACATTTCAACTATCTGCACCTTCTGCATAAAGACGATAAGTTGGAGAAGAAACAGCTGTTGTGCAGTCAGAAACTAATTACAACAAAAGCACATGAGCTGATTAAGTGTCCATCATTCGTATTGAGAGAGCAAAAAAAAAGCATAAAGCAGCGTCAGGAGTTTAAATCATCAGGCACGTGTCTCAGGAGAAGTGAAAAAAGAGAAGTAGTCCAAAATAATAACATTTAATTTCCTCTTGTCTTTGGTTTCTGTGATGAATCAAGCGAATAAAACATGACTCATGCTGATTTACAGATAAACTTCTGGCAGCTTCCTCAGCACAATTAGAGCTAAATGTCTCATCAACTCTTTATTTTAAGAAGCAGGCAGTCGGTGAAAACGATGAGTCTACATTAAGAAAAGACTGATATAATGTTTTTTTTTTTTTTCACGTTTTTCACTTGTAGCATTGGCTACAAGAGCTGAACAATTTATCGATCCTTTTTTTCTTGGCATTGTTGAATTTTGTTTTGAATCTTTTTTAATTATCGCTTTTTGAACTTAGTCTTTATCAAATTGTTTCATATTTTATCTTTTTTCACTTACAATTAAGGATATTTTGCACTACATTATTTTTAAAAGTACAGAGTCAAAGATAGCTCTTTTTGTTTTTCAGTCGTTATAACTAAAAATACAATTAAAAAAGTCCAGTTTAGAAATGGAAAGAAATGTATTTTAGGGTCAGAAATTCAACTATTTATCACAAAATCTTTTTTTTTCTCAAAAATGTGCCTATTATTTAATAATGTTGTAATAATTTGTCATAATTTTGACTTTGAATTTTGACTTTTTACATCAAAATTCTTACTTTTTATTTCAAATATTGCCTTCATTCCAAAATGTTGACGTTTTACCTGGAAATTTTGACTTTTTGTCTTAGATTTTTTGTCTTTATCTCAAGATTTTGACCTTACATGTGAAAGTTTAGCCTTTTCTCACGTAATGTTTTCTTAAAATTTGGACTCTTATCTTAAAATTTTGACTTTTTTCTCGGAATTTTGTCATAGTACTTTTATCTAAAAGTTAGACACAATTCTTACCTTCTGTTTTCATTCTTGCATTAGAGTAAAAGCTTTTGATGTTTCAATGGTTTGATGTAATTTTCTGTCAAGTTTGTAAATGTTACTGTACATTGTGAAAACTTCACTGAAGCTTGATTTGAAGAACATCACGTATTGAATTGAAATTGCATTATCTGCCAGAAAAATCGCAATTAGATCTTTTTACAAAATCGTTCAGCCCTATTGGCTACCCCTGCGTGATTTACAGACAGGCATCCACAGGCAGCTCTGTGTTGCTAGGAGACACCACAGTCCATGTCTGGCTCCTCCCCTGCTTGCAGACTGCGAAATGAAATAACTTCAAAACTATACTAAAAAGAAACTGCTCCTACAGTTCACATTATATTCGACCTGTTTTCCATCTTGTTTTGAAGAAAAAAAAAGCTGTCACCTGGATTCAATAAGTAAAAGAAATGTGGTCATAAAAGTTTGGCCAAATCAAATGGAAGAAAAACAACAGTAGAACTCAGGGCTATGTTTAATAGTGAAAGTAAGAGCATTTCCACACGCACAATGTGAAGGGAACTCAATGGATTGGGACTGAACAGCTGTGTAGCCTTAAGAAAACCACTAATCAGTGAGGCTAACCGGAAAAAAAGGCTTCAGTTTGTTAGGGAGCATAAAGATTGGACTCTGGAGCAATGGAAGAAGGTCATGTGGTCTGATGAGTCCAGATTTACCCTGTTCCAGAGTGATGGGGTCATCAGGGTAAGAAGAGAGGCAGGTGAAGTGATGCTCCCATCATGAGTAGTGCCTACTGTACAAGCCTGGTCTAGTTTCAGCAACATTATGTTTCCAAAGAATAAGGTCAGCTGACTACCTGAATATACTGAACGACCAGGTTATTACATCAATGTCAGGATTCATGGGGGCTCAAGTTGTGAACGAGTGGTTCAGGGAGCATGAGACGTCTTTTTCAGAGTCCAGACCTTAACCCCATTGAGAATCTTTGGGATGTTCTGGAGAAAACTTTGTGCAGTGGTCAGACTCAAGATTTTGGTGAAAAATTAATGACACACTGGATGGAAATAAATCTGTGACATTACAGAAGCTTATCTGCTGAAGGCTAAAGGCGATCCAACAAAATATTAGAGAGTGTGAAAAAAACTGTGGAAAAGTGACTTATTCCAAAAATAATCCAAAGATTAGTCGCCAACAAATTGATCGTGGTTGCAGCCATAAATTTGTACGGTATCACATGTTGAGAGAGCATTCGAGTGTATGTGAGTGCATTAGGGTGTGTATAGCTTCTGTTTTGCAAACACAAACACCTCAGCGCCAAGCAAACAAACTGTCACACACACACGACTACTTTCTAAGCACAAATGCTGAGACAGTAGACTCTAATAACTTCCCTAAAATGCGCTCTGTCGGACAGAGGCTGGATCTTTATCTTAATCATCAGTTTCCTAACGCACACACCCTCAATCTTAGACGCCCTCAAAACCAAGTGTTAAGGTCTATCTTGTGACTTAGAAATGGGACACCCCTTAAATGCAAATGAAATTGTTGTGGACTGTCTGTCAGTTATTCCTTCGGTTAGTGTTATCAAAAAAATATCTGTATAAATAACACAACCACGGACATATTCAGCTGTCACAGCAGACCATAGTTTATTGAAAGGTAAACACCAGCTATAACTATCGTTACATAACTCTGCAGCTACAGGAGATGACATTAGCCCGGTCATCTTATACCATTATCGGCACAAGCATGTTATATAGGCTGTTATCTTGATAAAACAATTACATTACCACGGAGAAAAATGACAATTTTGTAAAGTTAACTAACTTAAACGATAGGAACATGGCTTGTCCGCACCGGACGCTATTGACAAAAGATCGTAAAATAAAAATAAATGTTATGCAACAACGAGGAAAATAATCCATAAAATGGGTCTAAACTAAGATACTACAATGGTTTTCGTAATATTTATATCTCCATTAACAAAGAAAATACTTAATTTGTAGCTCGCCTTCTCTGCCGCTTTGGACGCCATGTTTATTTACTGAAAATACGCAATGCATTCTGGATGTGTCTTAGTCCCAAGGGTGGTGTCGGAGAATCTCAGTATTAAGGGAGATACAGCCTCAGTCTTACCCCTCAACCTCAACATTCTGAGAATCGGGACAGTACTTACACTTCGCGGGAGTGCGCATTTTGAGATTGAGGGTTAAGACAGAAATTGGAATTCACCCTTTCTCTTTCCAGTGAGAGGAAGCAGGGGAAACACCTCAGTCTTGTTAAGAAAAGCAAATTCATCAAACAGAGGAAGAACCACGGCGTTCGTGTCAGGAAGCAACAACTCATCGAATCCCAAATTGCTTTCTTTTACAAGCTTGGCAAAAATAAGTTCTGAGGGGACACGACAAAGTGCCATCCAGAAAACTCAAAGCTACACTGTCCCAGATACATTTCCTATGCAGAAAGAGAAGCTTCAATATCCTTTTGTGCAAAACTAGAAGTTGAGGTTTGACTGTGGAGTGGGATGATGGAGCCAGGGAAGACTCGCTTTAATATCTTTTAGTTGGTGCAAACCCACGCAGAATCCGATCCACTGCCATGACGAGAGGTGATCCCAGCAGTGAGGGTGGAAAACTGTTTAAACGGATGTGAAACTTTCTTGGAAAAGCTTCACTTTAGTCGGGTACATTGAGAGAAAAAGTGACTCCTTCTTTATGTAAAACTGTAGACAAACGTCCAAGCTTCACCACAACACTGCTTGGTTTTTCTTTTGGATGAAACTAAACAAAACCAAGAACTGGGGACTGCACTTCTGTTCTTTTACGATACGCTGAAAAACTTTTTAGTGTAAAATTACAGTAATTAACTGGCGTCTGTAAGTTACTGTAATTCTAGAGTTTCTTACTGTCCTCACTGTAAAATGATTATGTTGAAATGCTGAGCATCCGAGCATTTCCTACAAGGTAAAACAAGAGTGTTGCTCAGCATTTCAACATCCTGCATTTGCTGAAAGGAAACACAGGATTCTATTTGTATTTGCTGACAAACCGAAGCCACAGCCCGACTCGATACCAGGTACTGTTGCCTTTTAAAATATTGGTGATGTCTTGTACGTTTACATTTTTTTTAACCTATTATCTGTTTGTTTGTGTTATTATTATTGTTGTTTTGTTATGTGTTTTTAAAAGTTGCTGCTTGTTTTGTCTAAATGGACTTCCGAGTCTGGCAATGAAGGTGATGATATAATTAAATTTACAGTGCATTGCTGCATAAGGGTCAATGACGTGACGTCCCTTTTTTTGTGTCCGAGTGCAATATTTCCTTCCATCATGAATTGAGTATTTCATCACATGTATTTCTTTATTCTATGAAACCTGTGTTATTTGAACACATCTTTAAACTATTAAAATATAACATGTTTTTTTGTGTTTTGGTTCCTCAAACCCCCAAAATGTCAGGTGGTGCAACCGTCCTGACAAGTATCCACAGTAATTAAACTCTAAAAATTGAATGTCAGTTACTGTAAATTGAAATAAAAAAATACAGTGGCATTATTTTATGCTTGAACCTTTTTAAATAAAACATTCTTTGCAAATAAAAAGAATTTTAAAGCTGTTGAGAAATTTAAAAAACTTTTGTCCCGTAATTTTCACCTTGTCAAATGTCAGGGTGGTGCAACCGTAACATTAGACTTTTATTTTAAAGTGAAGAGAATAAAACAGGAAACAGGAAACTGCATCAGCCAGAGGAGCCCAAATGACATTTGTGACCAAGTGGAAAAGTTTGTAGATTTCTCTGAAATACTGATAAAAAAGGTTTTTTNCCATGTCAGGTGGTACAACCAATGTAATAATGTGAAATGTTATTTTAACATCAAATTATTTATCTTATTCACAAATAAAAGAAATGAAACACACAAAATGAAAATGTATGAGTCACTACAGACACTTGAGAGATACTTGCCAATAATTTCACACAGAAAAAATAACAGGAACATATAAATATATTTTCATATATTTGGTTGAGCCACCTGACATTTTTGGGTGCTCAAATTAAAAATACTAAAAAATAATGAACCTTAAAACTTTGAAATGTTGGTCAACGACTGAAATCTGTTAGAAAACATAATTCTTCTCTCAGAAATATGTTTTTTATCCATTTTCAAAGAACTTTTTAAAAATACGTTTTTAGACCCTCTTTTTGTCATTGACCCGTATCCTCTTGATATTATCCATTCCAAACACCACTGCATTATTTACAGTTGACATCTATAGTTTCTATTTCCTCAATGTCTCTAAATGCACATTAAAGCATTTCTAATTTCCTCTGGCGGAGAGAGCAGAGAGAGCAGACATGGTGAAACTGGACCTCAGCGGGTTTGTAAAATTAGATCTTCACACACACAACACAAGTGTAACCACAACCAGTCAAACATGTAACACACACGGAGCTTGAATGAACGTCTACACGTCGATGAAGCATAAATTAACTCCACAATGTGAGGAGAGGGACTGACACACACACACACAGACACACACACTTTCTGTTTTGGATATCCTTTCTCCTCGGTGAAGGACAGACAGAGGATGTGTCTATGACCGGGAAAGACTCACATTTCCTCTCTGAGGTTTCACATTCCTGAAATTCCGTCTGAAGACCACTGTAGCCCATTTAAAACCATTCTCCATATGGAGGAGGGGGGGTTAGAGCTCTGGGAGTAAATTATCTTAACATTATTGCTTCACTCTGTGGTGTTCTGTTTCTAAATAAGTGTCACAGAACTTTATCAGACAGGTTTAACAATCTCTTCAGTGATTGGCTCCTGTGCATTTCTCAGGTGAGCACTTCCTCCATCTAATTCCTCAGTTTTATCTTGTGAACACCATGAAATTTATTACCCCGTGAGCTCAAGGTGAAGCCTTACACATGACCCACGTCTCTGCGAAACACCACAGACCCTTTAAAGGAGCCGGAAATCATTTTGCCTCGTTGCAAAAAATGGATAAGAAAACTCTGATAAGAAATGTCAGCGTCTGTTATTTCGCTATCGCCTTTCTTACTCAGGAGTCAGGGTGCAAAGCGGAGCCTGAAGCCGAGCTTTTTACGACAGATTCTTCCTCTTTCTGCTGGGTTTAGTTTGGGGTTGGGGGCAGTTAAGGGGAGTGTGAATGTGTTTCTATCTGAGGGCTTGTAAAACTGACTGGGTTGGGTTCGTTGGGGTATTCTGGGAGTAAACAAAGAAGGGGTTGCCCGAGCGAACGAACACCAGAGAAAGGAGGTTCCCACTTTACTTCATCCTTTATCCTTTATCCTGGAAATATTCCAATTTTAAGATTATTCACAATCTTCGACAGTAGGACTGAACGGTTTTAGAAAAGATCTAATGGCGATTTTTCTGGCAGATACAGCGATTTCAATTCGATTCACGATTTTCTTTAAATCAAACTTCAGTGAAGTTTTCACGATGAATAGTAACATTTACAAACTTTACAGAAAATTACATCAAACCATTGAAACATCAAAAGCTTTTACTCTAATGCGAGGATGAAAATGAAAACTGAAGGTAAGAATTGTTTCAAACTTTTAAATAAAAAAGGTCAATATTTTAATATGAAAAGTGAAAATTTTGAGAAATAAAGACAAAATTCTGAGACAAAAGTCAAGATTTGGAGATGAACCTTCTTAAGTTTAAGAAATCAGTTTAAGATTATGTGGAAAAAAGTCCAAACTTTCTCATTGAAGGTCAAAATTTTAAGATGACAAAAGTCAAAGATAAAAGTCTAAGTTTTGAAGTAAAGGCAATTGAAATTTTGAATTATGAGAAATAAATACAGAGGCAAAAAAAAAATTAAAAAGATTTTTCGATAAGTTGTCGAATTTTGACTCTTCTCAAAACCTAACACCTGCACCTGCTTTTTCTGAACTGGACTTTTTAAATTGTATTTTTAGTTATAAAAACTGAAGAACAGAAAGAGCTATCTTTGACTCTTAACTTTCAAAAATAATGTAGTGCAAAATATCCTTATTTGTGTCAAGTTTATTAAAATAAAATCAACAACAATCCCAAGGAAAACGCGCGTCACAGAACAGTGTATTTATCATTCATGTTGAATGGTTCCTTTAGAAACACGCTCTGAGAGGCGGAGTTTGAGCCGAACCCCGGAACATGTATTCATTCATTCAAAAATCAGTACAGAGGCGCTTCACGCTCCTCACTCACTCACTCAGGCTGACAGGCAGGTAGACACACTGCGAGAGAACACTCGAACAGAAAAAAAATGCCGAAACGTAAATGTCATTTCACTGATGAAATGTGAAAAAAGTTCCCCTGTTTTCGTCCGGGTCGTGACAAATGGGAGGCAGAATGTACAGTCTGCAAAGCTGGAACTTATGTCTCTGTGGCTAATAATGGTCCCAACGATCTGCAAGCCCATATCACCACAACAAAACATTTAAGAATAGGCTACCTCTCTTTTTTCTTTTTGTTCAATATTTTGAGGCATTATTTCTATTTTTATGTAATTGATAATTGGGAGGTTATCTTGAAGAATGGTTCTCTACCTCACTTTCCCAACTAAGGTGTGAGTGTCAGACTTAAGAGAGGTGATTATTTTTTATTTTGTTAAACATCTGAATACTTGTGTTCCTAAAGAACTTGAGTCAATAACTATTAAAGATTAGAGCATGCCATATCTGTATGTGACTGATTTTATTGTTCAGGAGAATTGCTTTAAATTGATAAATATAGTATTCATAACGCAACTTTTTGTGAGTGTTTTGGGCTATTTCTCAGTATATCCAGGTAAAGTGTTCTTTTCTGGGGAATTCAGAATATTTGTTTCTTTTTTCAGAGAAACAGAATATGGTCACCCTTGGTAAAGCACAAGAGTTTGAGGAGGTGTGGACACCCCTAATGAACTTTCTTGGACAGCAATAATGACAATAAACTTTAGAATGTGACAGCCACCATATTTCTATTATTATTATTAATTAACTAATATTTTTTTAATAATTTTTTTTAAATCTTTACTATTATTTTTATTATTCTGAACTTATTTTGTATCATTCTATTTAAATATGTTTTGCTATTATTTTCCTTATGCATTATTGTCTATATCAGGGGTTCCCAAGGTGGGGGTCGGGACCCCCAGGGGGGTCGCAAGACGCTGGAGTGGGGGTCGGGACCCCCAGGGGGGTCGCAAGACGCTGGAGTGGGGGTCTCAAGATGATTTCAGTTTAGAGGGAATATCCACAGCTATCCCAGACCACAACTAAGGTACTAACGCTGTTTAGCTCAACATACCTTTGTGAGAAGACTTTCTTGGCCCTGACATTTATTAAAAATAAATATAAATCTTGTGTGAACGTGGAGGATGATCTCAGAGTGGCCGTCTCCAAAATTAAACCCAGAATGAACTTGCTGTGCTCCACACATAGTGCCCATCCATTTCATTAGGTGAGATAAACACTGAAACATATCCCAAAAAGTTAACTTGCACCGCAACAATGTTCACGTTTACGCAGAGCTACAGTTTATGACTGTTACTCAAACTGGATTACTCTTGTTCTAATATGGAATTAAAAGTATTGTGCCAAATTGAGTTTGCACACGGCTGCAAAAATGTTCGTTCACAGATTACAGAGAAATAACTTTGACATATTCTGCTTTTATTTCATATTAAACTGTTACATGTAAAATCATAACATGGTTTTCAGACTGTTTTTCTTTTTTTGTGTTGTCATAATGCCCATGTTTGGATACCCTTATTAGTGCATGTGTCCTACGGGCATGTTTTCTTATGCTTCAGTCACCTCTGGGGACAGTGGGGGTCACTAGTCTCTGCCACCTTTGTTTTGGGGATCATGGACTGAAAAGTTTGGGAACCCCTGGTCTATATCATAGTTTTCGGTTTTTGTATTTATGTTAATGTCTGTTGAAAACTAATAAAAACATTGTTCAGAAGAATCTTGTACGTTATTTTATCACTCCTAAAATGGAAAAATATTCTGTGTCTAAAAGTCATTCCTGTTGGAGAAAATGTGGAAGTGATGGAGCAGATCACCACCATGTTTTTTGGAGTTGTCCAACTCTACATCCGTTTTGGCTAGAAATATTAAAAATTATGGAACATATTCTGGGAATATCAGTTCCGTTAAATTTCACTTTTCTTTATTTGGGTGACCTGCCACATGATATAAGCAAAGACACTAAATATCTTTTGAAAATATTTATCATTGCTGCTAAGAAAGTTATCACCCGTAAATGGCTACAGGCGGAAGCACCCACAATACAAAATTGGATAGAAATTATAAAAGAAATTCATGAAATGGAAAAAATGACTTTTTTATTAAGATTAAGAAGAGATTTGTATATTTCAAGATGGGAAAAATTGACACTTTATTTTGGAATAACTGATGTGGAGGGTGTCTGCTCCTCATTCCAACTTGCGAAAACAGTAACATTTAACATTTCATCAGAACATTAATTTATGAAAATGCAGTACAAAAACCTATGACTGTTAAACTCCTTGGCAATTGTGAACATTTCAGACCTGGCAACGTTTTTGATGTTTCTTGTCTTGTATCTGTTTTTTCTTTTTCATGTTACTTTTCTTTTCTGTCTTTGCTGTTCATAAATGAAAAAATGGAAATAAACTTTAAGTGTTAAAAAAAAAAAAAAAAAAAACATTGTTCAAAAAGAAAAAGAAAACATAATTCTTCATTCAGAAATGTTTTTTTTATCCATTTTTGTCATTGACCCATAACGTGATGACGACTTACAGAAGAAATATGACACAAAAAATGCACAACCCTTCAATGAATGTTTGTTTTGATGAATATATGTTAAACTATAAGCACATTAAAGACTTTACAGGCATGTAGAGAGAGAAAACAGAGCATTTTTTTCTTGCTCCTAATCCTTAAGTCTGTGTTGCACCAACCTGCCAAAAGTAACGTTGAGCAGCTAACTACAAAGCTAATGTTTGCTAACATGCTCACTGAAGGCTTTTCCTCTCTCAACGCTGCGTTGGTGTTAGTTACCTACACGTGAATGAATTATGTGGTATAAAATAAACCAGAAAAGCTTCACTTTAAGTCTCAGAGTGGAAATTAAAAGGTGGTTTGAAGCGTTAACGTCTGCAGATGTTCGTTAGCCGTTAGCTCGTTGGGGGTTTAAATTCGCTTACCTGTCAACCGCAGCTTCACCGGCCCATTCCTCCGCACTCCTTGGCTCGACATCCCCCTTTATGTTCCAGCTTGATGAGGGAAGAATAATCACATAAAAAGCCTCTAAATCATGTGTGAAGGTTCGTTTTAAAAAGTCATATCCCTCTGCTATGTTTTGAGGGGGTTAGCTCCTGGTATCAGCGCAGCAAATCACGCTGCAACAGAAAAGAACGAGCATCGCTGTGAATGTTTGTTTGTTTGTTTGTTTGTTTGTTTTCAGTTTAAACTCCTCAGCTCAGGATTAAAACGCGAGATTATTCCAGAGAGATTCAAGCTCCATCCGCACACAGGGACGGTCCAGCAGTGCAGCTCTGACTGAAGTTGGTCGTGATGATGATGATGATGATGATGGGCTGAGGCTGAGCTGCTGCTGCTGCTGCACAGAAGGGAGGGGGCAGGATTTTCAAAATAAAAGCACANGAGTGCAATATTTCCTTCCATCATGAATTGAGTATTTCATCACATGTATTTCTTTATTCTATGAAACCTGTGTTATTTGAACACATCTTTAAACTATTAAAATAAAACATGTTTTTTTGTGTTTTGGTTCCTCAAACCCCCAAAATGTCAGGTGGTGCAACCGTCCTGACAAGTATCCACAGTAATTAAACTCTAAAAATTGAATGTCAGTTATTGTAAATGGAAATTAAAAATACAGTGGCATTATTTTATGCTTGAACCTTTTTAAATAAAACATTCTTTGCAAATAAAAAGAATTTTAAAGCTGTTGAGAAATTTAAAAAACTTTTGTCCCGTATTTTTTAACCCACTGATACATTAATTATGAAAGTAAGTGTCAGCATTTTTCCCTTGGGTGTTTCTATTTGTCTTAAAGTATGGAAAAAAAAAGTTTTTGTAACTGAGAATTCAACACAAAACATTGTAACCTTAATGTAAACATGACTTTTTTTTGTTTCACTTCTTTTTTTGTGTGTGGTAATTTCATGAATAATCTTTTTTTTAATGCTTTGCAAAACATTTTAACTCTCTTTGATCTGTTTTAAGACAGAATAATTTGTAGTTATTACCCTGGTTTACCCTCAAATGTTTTTCTATAACTTTTTTAAAATAAATATATATACATATATATAGGGAAAAAAAATTGAAAACATTTTTTCAGGCCCTAAGAAGACCAAAAATATCCTGACACAGACTAATATGAATTTCCACCACATGAACCATTGAATTTAGATAAGTAACCTTGTGTCTTAAAGGTGTCTTTAAAATAGTGACCACTATGCACCACAGGGTTAATTGAACTTTGTTGCACATGTATATATATAGTAATGTAAAAGTTATATATATCAGTAAAAGTGCAAAATTGTCAAGGGTAGCAGCTGCCATCACAACAATTATGTCTGCACTGTCTGACTTAAAAAAGTTTGAAATATCTATCTTCCACAACTTCAGAACAGATTTTTCTCTTTCTCTTTTATGTTATAGGTTTAGATTTAATTTGACGTGAAACTTTTATTTTATAATCTATCAATGCAGGGGTTATGTACACTTTCTGTCAGAGTGTACTTTTCACTTTCACCTAATGTTGCATGCTATGTCTTGTCTTTCTATCTGTCAATTAACAGTACAATATTATGAAAAATGTAAATAAAATGACAATGTTAAGGTGCATTTACTTCAGCTTGGGCTCAATATCGAAGACGCAATATCATAATAATTATAACAATAGAATTAAGGGGAAAAATTAATCGAAAAAGAAAACAAAAATCAAAGGCACATCATTTTTTTATTTCTAATACATTGGGAAATTTTCCTTAACATTTCATGAATTCTTTGTGCCATTTTCCCTTTTACTAATTTTAAAAATTTGAGGAATATTACAGCAGAAAAGTCAGTACACAGACTGAAAAGCAGATTTTACCCCAGGGGCAGATCTAGAAAAATATCTTTGGGTGATTTTATAATTAAGGGAACGTTTCACGTCCTTGGGATTCACTTATCAATTTTACAAAATATTGATTTCAAGCAATGACCAATTTTACATTGGGTCATTTGGGTGATATTTCACTTTCATCTATCACAGAAAGTTACCAGCTTTATTTTATATTTCATTTCATTTTATGCAATCAATCAACTAATTTTTATTCATATATCACCAAATCATAACAAACGTTATCTCAAGACACTTTACAAAACATTAACAGGTTGATACCTGTTAATGTATAATGTAATTGTACAAAATTGTGGGACGAATTAAGTTTTATCTTATCTTAAAACAGCTTTACTCATGAAAAAAATTGCACAACTCAGCATTAATTCATGACTAAATTGTTCTTGAGATGTTTTGAAATGTTGTCATTGACTCATATTGAGAGGTCAGCAGAAACCAGTAAATTATGATTTCTCTAAACTTCACTTATAAGTAAATAAAAACAAATAAAACACGTGCATCATGACTATTTTACAGGTATCCTAAAAGTAATTGTGTTGAGTCCACAGTGCATCAACTTCCTTTGCCTGCAAACCCTGAATCACTGAGCACACAAAATAATGGAAACCTGTAGTATGTTTTTTTTTCATATTTTGAATAAGCACAGTGCCACCTGGTGGTGAAATGAGCTCATTGCAGTCTCATCTATTCTCCCCCACATCATTTTTCTAAACTTTCCCTACGTCTTATCAAGTAGAAATTCAATCTCTTGCTTTGGTTGTGAAAATAAAAACAAAACATTGAAATGAGTAAAATTTATTTACAAATAGTACACTGAAAAACAGCTTTTTTTGTTCTTATAGGCCATATACAAAATTGAAATGTTCGAAAGAGTAAAAAAATATCAACAGAAGTTACAAATTTTCTTCTCTCCCATGTTACACAGAAATGAATGAATTTGAAATGTTAAAATTGGAAATTGCTCTGGTCCTTGGGGATTTGGAAAGTGAAGCTTTCTGTTGTGGCCTCGGGAGCGAAAGACTCGTCTTCTTCACTCTGCAGGATTTAAAGAACACGAGAGAAACAGTTAAGATTCAGCAGATTCTGTTGAATTTTAGCACAAGGAGACAGGTCATGCTGACAGAGTTTGTAGCATTATGCAATCAAAACAACATCTATTAAATGTGTTTCACCATAAGCACTGTCCACTTTTCTATTAATTCATCAATTCAAACTTTATCCAAATTAGAATTGGTGTGAAAGACTCTTATTTTCTTAAATTTGACTTGCAGAAAACCAAACCGCATAATCATTTAGCCTCCATGTTTGGGAAACTTACGTCCTCAGAGAAAAACTTGTCGATGATGTTGAGAGCAGCTTTGTAAATGGCTTCGTTCTCGTGAGACTGCAGCACCTCGATTTTGTCCAAACCTCCCATCTCCTCGATCATTACGCAGAGTTTCTCAGCTTCGCCGGCTTTTTGTGCCATCTGCGGAGGAAAGATTAAAAATATGAAGACGTAAATCTGTGATTATCTTCCTCTAATCTGTGACAGCAAAGAATCACTCGATGTCACTCGAGCTTCAATAGGATTAAACTGCAAATCTTTGTTTTTCTGATTTCAACAACATGTAGTGAAGATTTTACTCCTGTGAAACCTTGAGGGCACATTTTAAGGACTTGTATGTCAGATTTGTTCATTAAGGAAGTTTTTCTATTAATCTCAGTCCATTAGTGGCTCCCTGAAGATGGAGGAAAGTAAAGAGTCCAATCTCTGTGGATTACATGGTTATTTGTAATTACTCATAGTCAACAAAAGCTGATAATATGTGATGGGTCAATGACGTGACGTCCCTTTTTTGTGTCTGAGTGCAATATTTCCTTCCATCATGAATTGAGTATTTCATCACATGTATTTCTTTATTCTATGAAACCTGTGTTATTTGAACACATCTTTAAACTATTAAAATATAACATGTTTTTTTGTGTTTTGGTTCCTCAAACCCCCAAAATGTCAGGTGGTGCAACCGTCCTGACAAGTATCCACAGTAATTAAACTCTAAAAATTGAATGTCAGTTATTGTAAATGGAAATTAAAAATACAGTGGCATTATTTTATGCTTGAACCTTTTTAAATAAAACATTCTTTGCAAATAAAANGAAACAGGAAACTGCATCAGCCAGAGGAGCCCAAATGACATTTGTGACCAAGTGGAAAAGTTTGTAGATTTCTCTGAAATACTGATAAAAAAGGTTTTTTCACTTCATTGGTGACTGGAACAATTTCCATGTCAGGTGGTACAACCAATGTAATAATGTGAAATGTTATTTTAACATCAAATTATTTATCTTATTCACAAATAAAAGAAATGAAACACACAAAATGAAAAAGTATGAGTCACTACAGACACTTGAGAGATACTTGCCAATAATTTCACACAGAAAAAATAACAGGAACATATAAATATATTTTCATATATTTGGTTGAGCCACCTGACATTTTTGGGTGCTCAAATTAAATATACTAAAAAATAATGAACCTAAAAACTTTGAAATGTTGGTCAACTACTGAAATCTGTTAGAAAACATAATTCTTCACTCAGAAATGTGTTTTTTATTCATTTTCAAAGAACTTTTTAAAAATACGTTTTTAGACCCTCTTTTTGTCATTGACCCTGATACTTTCAACACTTGTGAATCTTAGTTTGATAGAGTTGGACAGTTTATTGAGTCCAAAGTGTTGAAAGGCGGACAGTTAAGGCTTTGAAACACATGACGCAATACACCTGCAGCACTTTGATTGCACAGGGAAACACATAAAAGTGAGGGATCCACCGAAATGAAAGTCCTTGGCTAAAAGTGTAAACCAGAATTGCCCGAAATCCGAAACACCAAAAGAAATTATTCAGCAAATCATTCCAAACTTCAGAGCAGTACCAGAGTGAGACCCATTTACAGTCCTGTAGTTTCACACCACAGATATTAATCTATGGGTGTGGGGGGGCTGTCAAGCCAGAGCAACTCCTGACACGGCTCTTATTTTTATTTATTTTTTTTTACTATGTGTATTTTTTACTCAGATCTTTTAAAGTTCTTGTTATGTATGTGTGTACAAGTGTGATGGTGAATGTGTGTCTTTGATGCAACTGAGGCCTGTCAAAAGATGAATTTCTGTCACCTTCTTTGTGTCAGACAAACTTCTATTCTCTTCTATAAGCCCACTTAAGATCATGCCTCATCATCATACTGTTATTTAAATCATTTTTCAATAATCACACACAACTCATGAACTTGGCTTGTGGTTGTGTTTTCTGATTTGCTTTGAGATTTGCATTTCAGGGCCACTGCATAACGAATACATCTCATCCTCTATGCCTGGAGTTTCTTTTTCATCCCGTCTGGATGGAAAAGTTACTAAGTTTGTCACACGTGGCTGTGTCAGACGATAATGTAATGCTTTTCTTTTTTTACTTCAGCTCCTGCTCTTCTTACTGTCTGTTTTCATGTGTTTGTACGTGTTCTGATGATCCATTGACTTTAATGGTCTTATGTGATTTATCTTATTTACATGACAGGATGTTGTTTCTGTCACTTTGTGGTCGTGTGTTCACATTTCTCCTCTGCTCTATGTATCGTGCATTCTGCTCAGATGCACACACACATTAAGATGAACAAACTCTGGACGGTGGACCGAGAGTCGGGACAACCACCACAAGAAACACAGAAGATCATTTTTCAAGCGCTCGGGGGATGGAGCGCGAGAGCCCGACAAAGATAGTTCGGTTTAAAGAGTCTTTTCGATTAAATCAAAGTTCTGGCGCAAGAGCGATAATAAAGATGATTTTTATAATAATAAAGATGTTAGCATTTCTGTATGCGCAGATGCAACGCTAAACGATCACACTGAAACAAACCCTCGAAGCTGCGCTGCTGTGATTGGCTGAATAGGAGGGAGACATCTGATTGGCTACAGACATCGGTCTGTGTATAATATATCTGTCAGTGCATTTGCGTGTCGCTCTCTGTGCATTTGTGAATTTTGACACTGTTTTAACTCCATACTCTCGGGACACATCACGATGATGCCCATCTTCTCTCCTCTCTGCCCAAGTTCTGGATTTACCTGAATCATCACAACATTCTGTTTCGGCCGTGTTGTTTTGGTGATAAAAGTCTTTTCCTCGGCTGAAAATTTGGTTCATGCTTAATAAAAACAGAAACATGAGGCTCCACATCTGACCTGTAAGATATTGCAGACTGCGTCCAGGATGACTAAGATGATTTTGCCGTCTTTAGCAGTGAGCAGGTTCAGCAGCGGCTCCAGAACTTTGCACTGAACCAGGTAGGCCACCTGCTCCACGGTTCCACCACTGGTGTAATTGGTGACGGCCCACACAGCTTCTTTCTGGGTCAAGAAGTCTCCCTAAACACACACACACACACACACATGGATCATGAATGAGTGTGTTGTTCTCAGAGGGTGATAATCTCTCTGAGCCCCCCGTGCTCTGACCTGCTGAAGGACCTCCACCAGGATGGGCATCAGGCCCGCATTGATGACCTCCTGGATCTGCGTGTCCTTGCCAGCGGTGATGTTGGACACCGTCCAGGCCGCCTCTTTCTGGATGTTGGACTTGTGGTGGCGCAGGAGGCCCGGGAACATGGCCAGGGCACCTGCGTTCAGCACACACTGGGTCTGCTCATCTGTCCCCGTCACGATGTTGCCAAGAGACCGCAGGACTGGAGTCTGGGAATCAGACAGAGACAGAAATTACACTCAGGAAGGTTCATGTTGACGGTGAAGACTACTAATGGCGCTTTTCCACTACACAGTTCCAGCCCTACTCTACTCAGCTCTACACGGTTTGTTTACCTTTTCCTCTAGCCCGACTACAGACTCACGGTGGGCGTGGATCTTATAACACAGCTGCGCTAAAGTGCTGCACAGAAGTGCGTGCATGTTCATCTATAACACCACACAAACATAATTTTGTACTAACATATATGCCACCGTGGTCTTTAAAGGAAGAAAAAAAGCTTTCAAAAGATTTCATTAAAGTAATACAGCGGCTAAATATCGGGCGTCATGACAACGGAGGTAAACAACAGCCTGGTGCTGCTGCACACGGAGGAAAACGAAGGAGCTGCTTCCTGACATCAACTCTTCCCTGGATCCAGTGAGATCACTTTAATTTTTGATTTTTGGGCCTGGTATAGCAGAGATTTTTTGTTGATCAATCATTCTTCTTTGAACTGGTTTTCCTTTTTTGGTTCCCTGTGGATTAATGGACTGATTGGTGCTTAAAGACTCTCGTGGCAGACAGATCACTCCTGCACAGACGAACTTTGATTTAATTTAAAAGACTCTTTAACCGAACTATCTTTGCTGTTAACTTCTTTTTGGTTTAAAAAGGACTTTTAACTTCTTTAGGAATCATGAAGGAGCATTTTAGGGCTGTATTTTGTCTTCATTCAGTCTGGTTCTGTGCCGTCAGGTTTAAATGTCATTAAAAACCCGTCGCTGACTTATTCCTTTGCCTCTTGTAAGTGATTTGTTCAGAGTCTTAAGCTTCCGTGACGACATTCTCTGATCAATGAGTGACCGGCAGTCCGTCCACGTCACCTTTTAGTATCAGCTTTACTCTCTTGGAACCAGGGTAGAGTAGGTACTAAAAACTGGCGTCTGCTGCGTAGTACCGCGCTAATGGAAACGCAACACAAACCGAGTAGAGGCGAGTAGAGTAGGGCTAAGACGAGTCAGTAGAAAAGGGCCATTAGTGTTGAAGTTACACAACTCAGCCACAAATACCTGAAAACATTTACAGTTCAGGAAACAGCAGATTAAACACAAATCAGGTCTTAAAGTACAAATCTTACTGCAGAAACACTTGAGCCACAGTTACAGTAATCTGTTTTACACTGAGCCAACATCTAAGAAAGAGAGACTGGAGACTGAATAGCTTTCAATAAGTCTCAGCTATATCCAACATGAAAATTATCTACATGGTAAAAATAGCAAGAAGTAGCACTAAAAATAAGTTAAAGGTGACAAAAATGGTAAAAAAGAAGCAATAATGGGCTGATATTTGGACAAAACTTGGAAAATGGTTAGAAAGTAAGAAAACTTTCCAGAGCCCTGACATTTCTGTGAGAAAAAAAAAAAAGGTTTTATTGATCTTATGTACTATTCCAATTTTCTAAGACAGTGAGATTTGGGTTTTTATTATCTGTCAGCCATAATCACCAACATTTAAAGGAATAACTTTTACTGTTTGTGACTGCTTTTTGCCCATTTCTGTTACTTCATTCATCATTTTTTGTAATTTTTGGACCTTTTTGGTTTTTTTTTTTACTATTTTTTTACTTTTTTTCCAAGTTTGCTCCTCGTTTTTAAACCCTTTCCAATCCATTTTTGCTGCTTCTTGCCACCTTGTACTGATAAATATTGCTTCTCATTGCTTCATCAACATTTAAAGGAATAACTTTTACCATTTGTGACTGCTTTTTGCCCATTTCAGTTACTTCATTCATAATTTTTTGTAATTTTTGGACCTTTTCTTTTTTTTTTTTTGCTATTTTCTGACTTTTTTCCAAGTTTTAAACCCTTTCCACCCATTTCTACTGCTTTTTTGCCACCTTGTACTGATAAATATTGCTGCTTTTTGCTGTTTTTGCCACTTTCTACTCTTTTATAGTTTCTCTTGCAAAGGTAGTTTTTAACAGTTTGTCTCTTTGGTTGAGCAGAGTGAGTAACTCTAGTGTAGAGCAGAAAACATCCCATGTAAAAACAAATTATCTGGTTTTCTAACATGTTTGAGGTTAAAGAAATATTGCGCTGTCTGCAGTTAGCCCTGACATCCACAACATATAAAATGGAGAACCTAAAAATAATAGCACAAAAAATCCTGTTTGCAATACAAGCTAAAAAAAGTGGCAATCCGATCATTTTTGCTCATGTCTCAGCCCTGATGAAAAACATGTTTGTGAAAACATGATGAGCATGGACATGTTTGAAGTTTAGACTGCGGACTGGTTTGGGATCAACAGTTCCTCCAGAACAAAATCAACAGCACATACCACGACAGGGAGGTCCCCACAGGCCAGCAGCTGCACCAGACGAGGCACCAAACCAGCCTGCACCACCACCTCTATCCTCTCGTTGGAGCCGTCGGTCAGGTAGGACACGGCCCAGCAGGTGTCGGCCAGGACGCCTCTGTCGTCGTGGTGCAGGAGACGCAGCAAAGCAGGGAGCAGCTGCTGCACCGCCGACAGGGGAGGGGCGGGGTTCTTGTTCCGACACAGGTTCGACAGGGTCCAGGTGACATTTCTCAGGTAGCCGGGCTGAAACGAGAAGTTATAAGTCAGATTTAAAGACACAAGAATAAAGAATCACAACAGTGAAGCAGCTGAGCCTCTGACATTTAATTGGGGGTTAATTCAACTCTGAAAAAAAGAATCACACTTTCAAACAGAAAACATTTCTGCTTGGAAGTTCAGTGACTATATCATCCACATCGAAAACATTTATGAGATGAATAAGCAAATGGGTCACAGTGGAAAACCAGAGAAATAAAAAGCTTCACAAGCCAGCAGCACTGCCAAAATCTCAGCTCTATCAAAACATGAGGTCTTTAAAGTGAACCCCGACTGTAAGGACTAATCGGCATGAATATGCTTAAATGTTTGTCTCAAACTAGAATTTGTTGTTAAAAGACATAACAAATTGGTTATTCTTTTTAAAAAAATACAGTTTAAAACACAGTTTCTATCCTTCGGGTGCAGCCATTGTTTTACTGCCACAATGCATTCTGGGTTGATGACGTAGATTGGTTGCTTGGTGCTGAGCATCTGGATTTGGCCGTTTACTCACTACTAGTCGCCGTAAGTCACGAGGTTTGAGGAGGGAAAAAAACATAATAATGCCACATGTGGCTGCTTTTGGGTGAACTTTTCAGTCCAAAGGAAACAAGGAGACTGATGTTAGTCTGCACAGCTTCCCAAAAGACAAGAAAAGAAGGAAGTTGTGGGAAATCTCTTGTGGGCGTAAACAACTTCCCATGGAGCCGCGGCTATGTTCTGGCCACTTCTCCCCAGAAGCATTTGCTGCATTTAGCCGGCCCATGCTGATGAAAGAGCTGACAGGTGTGGGTCATTATAAACGGAGACTAAAGCCAAATGCTGTGCCGACTATTTTCCAACACAAACCCACAAAACTTCCTCTGGAAACCACTGAAGTCCGCTCCAGGACTTATATGATCCTGTATGAGATCCAGCCCGGTGCAACCATATGACGTCACTACCCAGACGTTATTGCGGCGTAAACAACAATGGCGGCCTACAGGTGAAAATATTTCTTCAAATTTGATACAAACTAAGATATTTTGAGAGATTTTATTATGGTTCTTATGTAGCTGGTAAAAACACTGATCATTTAGGAAAATGACGTTCTGGTAGCCAGGGTTCCTTTTAAACTACTTTTCATTCTGCAAACATCAGCACTCAGATTCATTTATTTTATAGAGCTGATTCTCAGGTCCTTACAAAATCCTTCTTTTTTAAAATCCAACACTAATATTATTTGACTCAGTGGAGTAGAGAACAGCTCAACTTTTATACAAAACAAGGAATTATTTGCTGCCACAAAACATTCAGAAAATGCAAAACTGATGGTTAGAAGTGTGTGTACAACATTAACAAGTTCCTGTATCACTGTGGAATAAACTGAATGCAGAACTAAAACTAATTTCAAGCGTAAGTCTGTTCAGGAGAAGCGTAAAGAAACGAGTCTCCGGAGGCGTACTGATGAATTAATATCACAAGGTTTCAGCTTCTTGTTGGATGAAAATTTGACAGGGTTTGGTATTTTTCTGTATAAATAATTGGTTGTTTATCCACATGTTCATGTTTCAAAACTGTTGGTGATTCTGAGATACGTTTATGTTTCTTCCTTATACTTTTCACCCACTTTAAGAGATTATTATCCTGTTTTGTTTAAGTTGTCATCTACAGGGTTGAAATAAAGATTCATTCATTCATTTTAAGGTGTTTTCAGGATGTACAGGAGTGAAAAGAAGCCCCGCTGTGGTTAAAAAAAAAGCTGTATGTGCAAAACGCTGCACACATTCAGTCAACAATTTGATATGGATGTTCACTTTGAAAGCACTTTTTTTATAGTGATGCCACCAGCTTTCAACAAATAAAAAAAAGTTTCTGCTTTCAGACCAGAGGAATGTAAATAAATGGAATAATTCTGATGGAAACTCACAGGAAATGCAGACAGTTCATGAGATGCCAGGACAGTTAGGAGAGGCTGGAGACCACCGTGTTTGATCACAAGGTCTCTGTAGTTGGATCCATCACCTTTAAAAAAAAAAAAAGATTAAATTTTGAGTCATTCCTCTTGACTGTTAAAACCCAGAAGATAACCCACTAAAATTTCAAACTAGTGATAATACTGCCAACCAAACCTATATTGAGTTTACGTGATAGAAAACCTATTTATTTTGCATCAATGAAAACTCTCGTCATGATTTCCACTATAGCAGTGATTCCCAACCTGTGGTCTGCGGCCCCCCGGTGGGCCACAGAGGTCTCCCAAGTGGGCCGCCAAATCATGTTCTAAAACTATTCCAAAATAGTATGGTTTTAGTGAAGGGTAATTATAAAAAAGATACAGATATATGAAATAATGTTTTAATTGTTAAAACGAAGTTAAGTTTCAAAAGAAATTTAGATTGCTCAAATAGTCATACGTGTAGAAATATATGATAAAAAGCCCTTTAAGAAAGCACATTAGAGCCCAATATGTAACATAGTACTGAAATGTACTAAAAAAAAAAGGAAATAAAACTGAAAATGTAATAACTGGTTGATAATGTAACAGATACTGAGTCCAAAATACAACATCTTTTTTCCACAATGTAACAACGTGTTACATTGTGGACAAAAAGATACCACATTTTGG
Organism: Thalassoma bifasciatum; assembly: GCA_008086565.1. Lineage (NCBI taxonomy): Eukaryota > Metazoa > Chordata > Actinopteri > Labriformes > Labridae > Thalassoma > Thalassoma bifasciatum. The sequence goes on along the minus strand of RPOG01001065.1, from coordinate 33,381 downwards.
GCTCAGCATCTGTTATGATATTGACCACTCATTACATTTTGTGTTTTATCGCATTTTTAAATCACATATTGGGTCATTGTTGCAAATGGGGCTCTTTTCAAGGCATTATATAGCCTCCGCACTTATTGGGTCAGAGCTGGGCCACAATAATTTCTGCGACTTAAAAGTGGGCCCTGAGGAAGGAAAGGTTGGGAACCACTGCACTATAGAAACTATAGAAAATGGAGCCTGTGACTGCACTGTACTGTGGCAAGTACCTGCGATGTTGCCCAGGGCCCAAATGGCCTGTTCGCTGATGTGTGGGTGTGGAGATGACACCAGGNACACCAGGCTGATGAACGCTGGCACCGCTCCTCCTTCCACTACAGCCGTGGTCTGCTCCGAGGTCCCAGAGGCGATGTTGGTCAGAGCCCAGGCTGCTTCAAACTGGATGGGGGGGCAGTCGGACTGTGCCAGGAAATGTACAAACTTCTGGATGAGGCCTGCATCGATTATGCTGTCGATGGGTGGATGTTTTTCTCTAGAGAGAAGCCTCCTGTGGGTCAGACGGAGAAAACAAACAGCTGTGAAATTTATCAAAGACAAATCAGGGAGAGTGTTTGTTGACTTTTTAAATGATTGAATCTTTGAATGAGTTACTAGACAAAGGAATAAATGAGAGAAATGTTTCTTCACCTGGCTGCTTGTGTGGCTTGAAGCTGATGATCAAGGTTTTGGCTGTTTACACCTCCAACAATCTCTTCCAGAGTCCAGGGCTGTGGAGGCTGTGGAAAAAGAAAGTAAAGAGGATTACTCATGCTCTCTGAACCTTGGTCTGGCTTTAAATAACCCTTGATATAAACTCTAAGACACTTCAAATAGGTCAAGGTTGGGATAACTGCGTCAGGAGTAGAGAGGAGTATCTTTAGATGATTTTAACACTGTTTTTCAACACTGGGTCGTCTGAAATGTTTAGTAATTGATAAAAAAATAACTGAACTAAGCATTACATTTTGTAAAATTAGAGCACTACACACGATCTTAGAGAACTGCACTCTATACTTTCACTTTCTCTTGTACTCTCACTTTATTCTATACATACAAAAACTTGCAGTCAGTAAAAAAAAAACAGAAAAGAAATGGAAAGATTTCTTCATCTATTTGACCTCATAAAAATAATTCCAATAGGAACTCAATTGCTACAACTAAAAGATTGAGTTTTCAAGAAAGAAAACTCCAAATTTTTCACCCAAACAGCGAAAGAGTTGTCCTTTTTTCCTCACTGGTAACACAAAAACACATTTAGAACCAGTGGTGTACACAGAGAGGGGGGCAGTTGGTGAAATTCCCACTCTAAAGTGTGTTTTTTTTGGGAGCCAAAACAAATGCTAGAGTGCCCCCTATTTAGCAAACTACATTAATTAGCCTCTTTGTATTGTTAAAACATGATAAACTAACCTTACGGGAACCAAAACACACACAAAAGTCCCCTTTTTGGAGCCAAAACTTGTGCTTAAGTGCCTTCTTGGGATCCAAAATGTGGGCAAATGAGTGGGCACTGAAAGCATCCTTGGAGGTGAGCTATATCATAACTAGGACAATGGGGTCATGCATTAGGCAGTAAAAGAAAATGAGAAATGCTCTGTTATCATGATTGATTTTCACAAATCTGTACTTCACATCGTTATTTATATTTCTGAAAACTTTTACTTTTATTCCACTACATTTACTCGTTACTTCACAATTCAATCAGAAGAAATTAAGGTTGGTGACATTATGCCTGTTTGACATGTCAACCACCAAACGCATTGTAGAAACAGCTTCTGTAGCTCCACAGCAACGTCAACAAGTCCATATAAAGTATTTGAAAGCAATAAGTGTCTATGGGTCATTGACAAAAAGAGGGTCTAAAAACGTATTTTTAAAAAGTTCTTTGAAAATGGATAAAAAACATATTTCTGAGTGAAGAATTATGTTTTCTAACAGATTTCAGTAGTTGACCAACATTTCAAAGATTTTAAGTTCATTATTTTTTAGTATTTTTAATTTGAGCACCCAAAAATGTCAGGTGGTGCAACCAAATATATGAAAATATATTTATATGTTCCTGTTATTTTTTCTGTGTGAAATTATTGGCAAGTATCTCTCAAGTGTCTGTAGTGACTCATACATTTTCATTTTGTGTGTTTCATTTCTTTTATTTGTGAATAAGATAAATAATTTGATGTTAAAATAACATTTCACATTATTACATTGGTTGTACCACCTGACATGGAAATTGTTCCAGTCACCAATGAAGTGAAAAAACCTTTTTTATCAGTATTTCAGAGAAAACTACAAACTTTTCCACTTGGTCACAAATGTCATTTGGGCTCCTCTGGCTGATGCAGTTTCCTGTTTCCTGTTTTATTCTCTTCACTTTAAAATAAAAGTCTAATGTTACGGTTGCACCACCCTGACATTTGACAAGGTGAAAATTACGGGACAAAAGTTTTTTACATTTCTCAACAGCTTTAAAATTCTTTTTATTTGCAAAGAATGTTTTATTTAAAAAGGTTCAAGCATAAAATAATGCCACTGTATTTTTAATTTCCATTTACAATAACTGACATTCAATTTTTAGAGTTTAATTACTGTGGATACTTGTCAGGACGGTTGCACCACCTGACATTTTGGGGGTTTGAGGAACCAAAACACAAAAAAAATGTTATATTTTAATAGTTTAAAGATGTGTTCAAATAACACAGGTTTCATAGAATAAAGAAATACATGTGATGAAATACTCAATTCATGATGGAAGGAAATATTGCACTCAGACACAAAAAAAGGGACGTCACGTCATTGACCCCTATACAGAAAATGCCTTTGATAAAAGACAAAGCCACTTTTCAGATTATCACTGAATTCTCACAACTTCTTCTAAAGATGAAGAAACATCTTTTCAGTTTGTTTTCAGTTGTATTACAACCCAATCATAACATGTGTCACTCATTGAGACCCATTCAAGTTTCCTTTTTGTCTGTTTATTGAACATAAAGTGATCCTCAGTGCTCTTTGGTTAACGGCTGGATGCAAGGATTAAGGATTTAAGGATGTGAAACGTCCCTATTCCTGTTTTTCTTGGTGGGATAGTTAAAGGGTCAAGATTTTTACTCAAATAATGACCTAAATGGGGACTTAAAGACTCTAAAATTACCTCTCGTGGGATGAATACAGTATCTTCTCTTAACTTCTACCAGTCATTTTCTGGTTAGATTCTTGTACTTTTACTCAAGTATTACTTTCATGTACTTTATCCAAAGACTGTGAGCTTAATAAAGTTATCATTATGTACCTTGTGTGTGTAGGATGAGACCTGTACCTGTGTGTTTGGGTCTTTTTCTTGTAGAGGAGATGTTGGTTCATCCAGAGGAGTTTGGACATTTCTCCTCTTCAGGATCTGATCATCTTTTTTAGCTTTTCGGATTTCAACGTTGACTTCGGCTCTTCTGCGCCTGAGCTCCTGAACATGTCAACACAGCATAAAAATAAACAAACATTAGAACATATTTCATGAGTGGTAACATGAATATTTGCTGTGTTTAAAAGTGTGTTAATGAACTTACAGTCACATCTTTCCCTTTGTTTTTGAACTGGTTGAGTCGAGCTCCGCTGTCGTTACCAGTTGACATTACTGACCGTTGGTAAATGCAGAATATTCCACTAACGTTAAAGAAACTTCTGTAAAAAGAGGAAAATCTAACGGTTATTAACAGAAAGTGACACTAACGGCTGGGTCGGAGCTAACGTTAGCGGTTAACCGGCCGCTTATCTAACACCATGTGGCCCAGCTCACACCGACTCTGCCCGGGCTCCCTCACACCAAAACACTGCCAAATATATTTAAGAAACTATTAAATAATTTAAATATTTTCTACAACACGAAATAGTACGTTTTTGATTGGGTAACTTCGTTTGAAATGATAGTAAAGTCGCTCACCTTCGCTCTTCGGTCTTGTTTTTTTTTTTTCTCCTCTCCCTCAACTGTGACGTCAAATATATACCACCCTGCCTGTGCTGATTCCTGATTGGTCAGTGGGAGTTTAAGTCCCGCCCAGTTTTCCACGCTTGAGGAAACGTATCCGCGGATAAAGCTGTTGTCAAGGGCAACGGAGGCAAGTCTCGCGAGGCTGTTCTAGATAAATAGATAGATTGATAGATAGATAGATAGATAGATAGAAAGAAAAATAGTAGTTTTATTGATCCTTTTAGGTGTTACCATCAGGGAAATTGACAGCTCCATCACAATTCACAGCGCTATACACATAATAATAATAATAATGATAATAATAATAATAATAATAATAATAAATTTTATTTATAGAGCGCTATTCTAGATACTCAAGGACGCTTTACAGACATTAAAAACATCAAATAAAACAACACAGTAATGATAACAAAAATGATAACCTATAACAACGAAAACAAGACAAAACAAAACCATGGGATACATTTAAAAGCAGTTAGACATTGAAAACAGTTTTAAAAAGATGCATTTTGAGGAGGGTTTTGAATGTGGATGGGTTTGGACAGGCTCGGATGTGTTGTGGTAAGGTGTTCCAGAGGGTGGGGGCAGCGACAGAGAAGGCTCTGTCCCCCCAGGTTCGGTGCTTGGTGTCGGGTGGTATGGAGATAGACCTGTACACAATAGACCAGTGGTTCCCAACCTTTCCTTCCTCGGGGCCCACTTTTAAGTCGCAGAAATTATTGTGGCCCAGCTCTGACCCAATACGTGCGGAGGCTATATAATGCTTTGAAAAGAGCCCCATTTGCAACAATGACCCAATATGTGATTTAAAAATGCGATAAAACACAAAATGTAATGAGTGGTCAATATCATAACAGATGCTGAGCCCAAAATGTGGTAGCTTTTTGTCCACAATGTAACACGTTGTTACATTGTGGACAAAAGATGTTGCATTTTGGACTCAGTATCTGTTACATTATCAACCAGTTATTACATTTTAAGTTTTATTTCCTTTTTTTTAGTACATTTCAGTACTATGTTACATATTGGGTTCTAATGTGCTTTCTTAAAGGGCTTTTTAATCATATATTTATACGCGTATGACTATTTGAACTATCTAAATTTCTTTTGAAACTTAACTTCGTTTTAACAATTGAAACATTATGTAGTATATCTGTATCTTTTTTATAATTACCCTTCACTAAAACCATACTATTTTGGAATAGTTTTAGAATATGATTTGACGGCCCACTTGGGAGACCCCTGTGGCCCACCGGGGGGCCGCGGACCACAGGTTGGGAATCACTGCAATAGACAATCAAATAGGCATTCAAAAGACAGCTAAAATATTTTTAAAAATCTGTAAAAAGGAAATAAAGTTAAACATTAATATAGCTGTGTGTACCTGAGAGGAATTCTGTATTTGGATTATGAATGTGCACATAAACATGAATACAATAATAATAATCATAATAATATACAGCATAAACTATAAAATGAAATAATAGGAGTGATCGTATAATAACAGTAATATAGTAGCACAAAATGTGCTTAACCTTTTGGTCGAGGAAGTAGTTAGAGGTGCATATAATCTATTCTGGGCTGAATAAAGAAAATAAACAATAATAATAAGAAGAAGAAGATTCTAAAAAGAAAAAAACAAAAGCATTTCATTTTTAGTTCCTAATTCATACAGAAAGTTTCTCTAAATTTCATAAATTATTTGAGCTCTTTTTCCTTTAACCTATTTTAAAGATTTGGGTGTAATTTAAGGTAAATTTGTGGGTGACTTAAAACGTCTTTTTTGTGTATGAAGAATTAAGTCAGACACAGAATCACATGACCAGAGAGTTCATCAATTTGGTTTTTAAAAATCAACCATTCGTTTCATTATCTGTGGAGTATGAAGGAAATCTCGCGAGATTAGAAGAGCAAACTTTCAGCGGGTTCACCGGGTGTTTATGTAGTTTCCAGCGGCCATATTTGAAGTTCTCCAACTCAACCACAATTAATTTCCCTCCTGTTTCATGATACATTACTCTAACATGATGAAATATCACCCGAACTACAGTTTCTGTTTGTTTTTTCCTTTTATAAATTTCGCTTTTTCCTTTTTACCACGTAATGACCCAGTGGCCTAATGGATAAGGCATCAGCCTCCGGAGCTGGGGATTGTGGGTTCGAGTCCCATCTGGGTCGACTTTAGTTTCCTTTTCGGAGCTCGAAAACAAACACTGGTCCAGAAAAGCATTTACACAATAAATAAAAACAATTACACGATCATAAGGGGAAACGAGAACTCGCTTTACTACAGTATCAATCTAAAAATCTTTACACTCTTAATCTCTGCATCATGATGGAAGTAAACAAAAAGCATCACAAGCAAATCAAGGTTTTATAGTAAGAAAATTGCTCGTAAGTCTGACAGCCAAAAAAAAAATAAAAATAATGAGTGTTTCTCAGGATGGTTGAGATCTAAGGGGGACAAAAAATGTCATAATTAGAAATAAATTAAAACATTTAAAATAATAATAATAATAATAATAATAATAATAATAATAATAATAATAATAATAATAATAATAATAATGATAAATACAGACATTAATTTTAATTCTTCTTCTTTTAACAGTGTTGTTGTTTTTTAATTTTTCAAATTCTTTTCTTCCCCTTTTCTAGTGGTGTTTTTTTTCTCTTTTATTTCTCTTTTACTTCTGCTTTGTGTGCTCTCTTTTGTTTCTTGCAAAGTTTTTAATTTCTGTGAAGCACTTTGTAACATTTTTTTGAAAAGTGCTATATAAATAAATATTGATATTATTATTATTATTGTTATTATTATTATTCAAGGATTCAAGGATTCAAGGAGTTTTATTGTCATTCAACCCATGTAAAAACATGGGTGTGACGAAATTAGGTTACCCTGGTCCAATCATAGAAATGAGAATGATAAATATAAATATATACAAATATACAGTAAAAAAGAGAATAAAAGAAGAACACAATCAACTAGCCTTTTTAACAAATAGACAGAACAAAAAAATAAACTGTGCAAAAATTGCAGTGTTCATTTGTCATTTGTTTATTATTATTATTATTATTATTATTATTATTATTATTATTATTATTATTATTATGATTATTATTATTATTATTATTATTATTATTATTATTATTATTATTATTATTATTATTATGAATAAATAATTAGGATATTCTTAAGATAGGTAAAAGGTTGGCTAACTAGACTGCCATTAATTAAAAATGTAGAGGGGGTGGAAATTAATACCTTTTACTCCTTTACACTATTTTTTTGTTAAATGTAAGAGAAGGTGAATTAGTGATTTAAAAGTTTCTTTTTGTTTTGCTTCAACTCCAAAGTTTATTTTTTTACTTTTGATTCTTTGCAAAATTTCTTTGTTTTGACTCTCTGTTTGCTTAGCGTTATTCTTTTACATATTTCAAAATACATATTTTCACTTATTCAAATGAATCAATAAATTTTAAATATGTATATGTCATGTTTTTATTACCACTTTCTTTTTCTATCAGCTAATTTTTTCATTTCATTTGTCCAAACTAGCATTAGATTTCAAACTGTTTGGAGCAGCCTGTGAAAATCAGTTGCCATGACAACATATCACATCTGCAACACAATTATTCAGAGTCACAGAGAATTATAACAATTAATGATAATAATGTATGTAATATAAACATAACATGAGAAAATGTAGCAAAAAAATTATTAATCTACAAAAAAAATATTTTTTCTTCTTTTCTGAAAACTCTGAATTATGAATATGGCAGAAATGTCATTAGGCGAATAAAGACAAACTTGAGATCATTATATTTTTCCCTTATTTCAAACAAAGCTTTTCAAATCTAATATCTGATGTGATTCCTCACAGTGACCAGAAGAGGGGAGTGAAGACTGATGCTTTCTGAAAAATATCTGCTCTGAACTTTTTGGGAGCTTTAATTTCAGTGAAAGGTTGGAAAAATCTGTTTTGAGGATTTATTTATTCAACAATGTCTTTACAAAAAAAGTCAAACAATTAATAAAAAGAGAAGAAAAGGAAAAATATCTAAAGGACAAACTTGATTCAGGATGATTTCTAAGAGGTTTGGATTCTTTAAAGTTGAAGCCTTTCCTATTAAAAAACTCTATATGTCGACTTTTCTGACACCACGTCCTCTGTTGCTTTTCTCTTTATGAATGAAGGAAGTGTCAAGTTTATTCCTGCTCCAGGGACGTCCCCCCCACCCCCACCCCCACCCATCTGATTTGTGAGCAGCTCCTATAAAAATCCCAGGAATCTGAGCCCTGCAGCAGAGCAGAACGAGCATCCACACTGAGCGACGAGCAGGATGACAGGAATTATTCTCTTTCTCTCCTTTCTCAGCTTTTCTCTCAGCAGGACGGAGGAAAATGTTGTTAACGGTGAGTGAAAAACTTCAATTCACACTTTATTGGCTCCAGATCTACTCTTAAATTTTTTTTTGCATCTCCTTTTCAGTGAAGATGAAATTTACAAAAATGGGTCCATGTTTTGCTATTTGCATGAAAAATTAGTTATGACTGTTTTTTTTCCAATGATATGTGTTTTATCAGAATTTATAGCTACTTGTCGTAGTTTAAAAAAAATGAGATGATTTCAAAACAATATCTTGCTTACACTTTGACATATACGTGTCTGTGATAAAACATCAACATATAATAAATTTTTTTTGTTTTTGTAAAAAAAAAGATCATATCTTTGATATACAATTAAACATTTCTTTTTCACAGTACTTTTCCAGTTTTTGATATATTTCACATATGTAGAATTTTACACATCTTCTTCTCTGACCTTTCTCACAAAATTTTGTACACATTCATTATCTCTGTTTACATTCAAAATATTCATTTAACATCCACATATGTCGACCTCTCACACAAGGAACCAAACTAGGAACAAAAGAAACAAAGGGAGTTTACATTAAAATTGTGTCATTTGGGGGAGTAAAGGGGCACAAACCATGGTGGAGTCATACAAAGTCTTCTCTTAATGGGGTGATAAATTCAAGCCAGTTATTCCAAGTAAAATAAAATTCAACTAAAAAAAAAAAAAAAAAATTTAACTTAAAATTTTACAAAGACCAAACCCCTCAAGAAATTAAAAAAAAATAAAAAAAAATAAATAAATGAATAAAAAGGGGGACACAGAAATCAATTTCAGACAAATGATGGTCGTATTGGCGTGACAAACCTTATCCATCTTTCCCATCTATTCAAAAAAATTTCCTGTTTCAATCTCAAAGCAAAACTAATCCTCTCCATCTTAAACATATAAATTATGTCAATCCATTCTTCCACGGTAGGATTTCCACCTTCAACCTCCTAATGGCTTTTCTGCTAACAGCACTTAGGATCTGAAATAAGTATTTGACATTATTGGAAACATTTTCTGATGTAATAGCACCTAAATATAACAACTCAAATTTAAACTGAATGTCCATCTGGAAAACACTCTGCAAAACTTTATGTACTGATAATAACTTTAGTGGGAAAAAGATCTAAGTTTCTGCTTTTTTCTGCTTTACTTTTACGTAAATCAGATCTGATGTTAAAATTTTCTCTGAATTTTTTGCTTCCCCTTTTTAGTAAAGATGTTTCCAACATATTCACATCAATTATTTTTGTTATACATGGTATTTTAGACCTTATTTACATAAAAGTCAACCAATTTTTGAGTGGAAAAAAGTAGAAATCTTTTTCCCACTAAAGTTATTATCAGAGGTTCATGTGTTGATAACAAGTTAAGTTTTATCACAGACATGTTTATGTCAAAGTGTAAACAGGATATTGTTTTGAAGCAAGTTGCAATAAATTCTTATAAAACACATAATTTAACAAAAATGGTCTGAATTAATTTCACATGCAAATAGCAAAAAATGGAACCATTTGTGTAAATTTCAATCAATTCTATGTAAGGAAACAAAAGTTATGAGAAAATCATTTTTGAAATTTGGTCAAATTGACTCAAAGAAAAGAGGAAAGTTAAGAAAGAGGCTTGATGCTGTGTTATGTCATTGTTGATAAAGGCGACTTTAGGTAAAGTGACCAAACGTCCTCTTTTTCCTGGACTTTTCTCCTTTTTGGTATTAAAATTATGTTTAGGGGGGATTTTACAAAATTCCCCAAAAGGTCTGAGTTTGCTCTAACAGCTTGAGCTGCTTCCAGACAGAGAATACAAATGTGGAAATGGACTTTCACAGATGACAACTACGGATATGGGTCAATGACAAAAAGAGGGTCTAAAAACGTGTTTTTAAAAAGTTCTTTGAAAATGGATAAAAAACATATTTCTGAGAGAAGAATTATGTTTTCTAACAGATTTCAGTAGTTGACCAACATTTCAAAGTTTTTAGGTTCATTATTTTTTAGTATTTTTAATTTGAGCACCCAAAAATGTCAGGTGGCGCAACCAAATACATGAAAATATATTTATATGTTCCTGTTATTTTTTCTGTGTGAAATTATTGGCAAGTATCTCTCAAGTGTCTGTAGTGACTCATACATTTTCATTTTGTGTGTTTCATTTCTTTTATTTGTGAATAAGATGAATAATTTGATGTTAAAATAACATTTCACATTATTACATTGGTTGTACCACCTGACATGGAAATTGTTCCAGTCACCAATGAAGTGAAAAAACCTTTTTTATCAGTATTTCAGAGAAATCTACAAACTTTTCCACTTGGTCACAAATGTCATTTGGGCTCCTCTGGCTGATGCAGTTTCCTGTTTCCTGTTTTATTCTCTTCACTTTAAAATAAAAGTCTAATGTTACGGTTGCACCACCCTGACATATGACAAGGTGAAAATTACGGGACAAAAGTTTTTTACATTTCTCAACAGCTTTAAAATTCTTTTTATTTGCAAAGAATGTTTTATTTAAAAAGGTTCAAGCATAAAATAATGCCACTGTGTTTTTAATTTCCATTTACAATAACTGACATTCAATTCTTAGAGTTTAATTACTGTGGATACTTGTCAGGACGGTTGCACCACCTGACATTTTGGGGGTTTGAGGAACCAAAACACAAAAAAACATGTTATATTTTAATAGTTTAAAGATGTGTTCAAATAACACAGGTTTCATAGAATAAAGAAATACATGTGATGAAATACTCAATTCATGATGGAAGGAAATATTGCACTCAGACACAAAAAAGGGACGTCACGTCATTGACCCATATACAACTTTTTTTTGGGCCATATTAAGTCAAATTTTGAGATTTAAGCCGAATTTTAGGGAGAAAGTCGAAGTTATGAGAAAATGTCGATTTGAGATAAAAAAGTCAATATTTTGTAAAAAATAAAGTCAATACGATAATATATAATGGTCAACATTTTTTGAGCTAGAAAATCAAAGTTATGAGAAAAAAACATCAAATTTTGCAGGAAAAAAAAGTCTACACTAGGAGAAAAATCAAAGTTTTGAGCTAATCAGTAAAAGTTGACATAAGACATAAGGTCAATATTTTCACATTTAAAGTCAAAAGTTTTTAGCTAAGAAGCTGAAATTTTAAGGTGGATTCAAAACTTAGAAACAAAAAGTCAAAATTGTGAGAAGAAGTCAAAATTATGTAATAAAAAGTCAAAGTAATGAGAAAACAAGTTGAAACTGTTGAGTTCAACAGTTAAAGCTGTGGAACAAAACATCAATATTATCACATTTAAAAAAGTCAAAACATGGAGATTAAAAAACCCCAGTATTTTGAGCTAAAAAGTTTAAGTAAACTTCCCTTTTTGAGGTTAAAAATAAATTTTTTGAGATAATAAAGTTCTGAGATAAATTGTGGAAATTTTTAGCTCAAATGTCAAATTTATGAGATAAAAAGTCAAAATTACAGGAAAACAAGTTGAAATTTTGAGATAAACAGTCAATATTTTGAAATAGAAAGCTTACATTTTGATAGTCAAAACATGAGATAAAAAGTCAAAATTATGACTGAAGTCAATAGTTTGACCTGAAAAGTCAAAGTTATGAGATAAAAAGTCAATAATTAAAGGTAATAAAGTCAAAATGTTGAGACAAAGACTCATAAATTACAAGAAAAAGAGTCAAAAGTTTGGCTTTTAATCTCAACAGAGCCAGTTTTCCATTTTCTATATTTTAACCAAAAGGGAACTGGCAGAAATTGATATTAATACATTATTTATGTTTGAGTATTTAAAATTTGCTTCCAACAGAAAAGCAGTGTTTTTGATAAATATTTGGGTTATGAAGTTACTTTGGGATTTCTCTCCAAAAAACATCTTTTTGTGTTTTTAGAATCTGGTCACTAAACTTTAAAAGTTTAAAAATGTAAAACTTAATTATATTCAGACCCATTTTTAGAGGGAATTTAGACGTTTTGGACCAAACTGTGTTGTTTCATGAGTCAGAGATGAGTTCCTTGAAAAGAAAAGAAAAGTTTCAGGTTGATTAAAGTGAATCAGACTCAGTCCCGTTTTTTTATTCTGTGTTTTTTTTTTTTTCGTCCAGATCTTTACGCCCTGACAGAAAAGGCTCAGAGCGGCTTCGTGGACTCGCCCCCCAGGAACCAGAGCTGGTTGGTGGTCAAAGAGCCGTCTCTGCCCATCAACGAGCTCCTGGAGAAGAGCGGCAGCAAAGTGGTGGAGTCCAAGTTCAGCCTCCACCCCCCGCCCTCGGCCGTGTGGCCCAAACACAGCGACCTGGCCCCCCTCCCTCGCCACCACAACCTCCACAACCTCCACAACAAGAGCAAGAAGGGCCCAAAGAGCGACCGCTTAGTGGAGCACAACAGCGAGAAAACCAGAGCTGAAGTTTCTTTAGGGCTTCTTCCTAAAACCTCCCTGACGGGGGCCACGGCAGCAGCAGCAGCAGCAGCCGCCACCGTCGCCAACGGCAACCGCACCATCCTGAAACCCAACCAGGACCCCCAGTCCAACGCCAACCCCCCTCAGCTGCACACTGACCCGGACGGACACCCCAACTCCAGAGCCAGACCTCCAGTCCACGCGCCCCCCGTGTCCCAGCCCCAACAACCGGCCCCTCCCCCGAGAAAAGAGGCCCCCAACAGGAGACTGGACCCCGAGGAGAACCGGCCCGGGAAGTCCAGCCTCTACCAATCAGGGGTCAGCGCGGCGACCCGGAACAACAGCCGCCCCCCCCTGGTTTTCAACCGACGCTCCTCCAGTCTGCTCTACCAGTTCGACATCTTAAAGAGGGGTACGACGGGATTTACCTCAAATAAAGGGACTGTTTTTAAAAATAAACCCCAAAAAAGAGAAAAGCCGAAGATCCTTAAAGACGACAAAGCAGCTTCAAAATCCAAACATTTATTTAAAACACTTAAAGTTCAAGATAACAGAAAATTAAAAACTGACTTTGTTAAGATTTTATTTTTTACTTTGTCAAATTTGAGATGGAAAAAGTCAAAATTACAATTTCTCAGAATTTTGTTGATATATCTCATAATTTCAACTTTTTATCTCAAAATTTTGACTTTTTTTCTCATAAATTGACTTTTTAAAATCTAAAATATTGACTCTTTATGTCATTGCTTTGACTTTTTGGCTTCATTTTTGACTTTTCAATCCAAAAATTTCAATTTTTTTTCTCAAGATTTTGTCTTTCATGCTTAAGTTTTAACATTACAGCACAAAATTTGACTTTTTATCTCTTGAAATTGAAAATTTCAGCCCAAAATCTAGACTTCTTATCACAAAATTTGGCTTTCCATCACATCGTTTTGATTACTTTGGCTTGAAATTCAGTCTTTTTACCTCAAATTTTTAATTTTTTATATCATATCTTTGACTTTATTGACTTTGCGCTTGTCTTTTTCTCCCAAAGTTTGACTTTTTTTCTCATATTTTTGATTATTTTTAGCCCTGAATCTTGCCTTCTTATCTCAACATTTAGGCTTTTGTGGCTTCATAATCCAAATATTTATTTTAAACACTTAAACACAGTTAAAGATAACAGCAAATGAAAAAAAAACTTCATGAAGGTGTATTTTCTCTCATGTGTCAGGTCAAATTTTGAGATCAGAAACAGAATCACAATTTCTCAGAATTTTGTTGGTTCATCTCATAATTTCATCTGTTAATCCCTAAACTTTGACTTATGTGTCTCAAGTTTGGACTTTATCTCATCACTTGGACTTTTTCAGCTCAATTTTTGACTTTTTTCTCATAAATTGACTTTTTAAAATCTAAAATATTGACTCTTTATGTCATTGCTTTGACTTTTTGGCTTCATTTTTGACTTTTCAATCCAAAAATTTCAATTTTTTTTCTCAAGATTTTGCCTTTCATGCTTGAGTTTTAACTTTAAAATACAAAATTTGACTTTTTATCTCTTGAAATTGATAATTTCAGCCCAAAATCTAGACTTCTTATCACAAAATTTGACTTTCAATCACATCCTTTTGATTATTTTGGCTCGAAATTCAGTCTTTTTACCTAAAATATTAATTTTTTATATCATATCTTTGATTTTATTGACTTTGCGCTTGTCTTTTTCTCCCAAAGTTTGACTTTTTGTCTCATATTTTTGATAATTTTTAGCCCTGAATCTTGTCTTCTTATCTCAAAATTATAGCTTTTTTTGCAAAAATGTGAAGTATTTATCTTAAAATTCGACTCCTTATCTCATAGCTTTGATTTTTCAGGTCATAATTTAGTCTTTTAAACAAAATTTTTCAACATATTATATCAAAACTTTGATTTTTTCCTTTTCTTTTTCTCTGGTTCTCGATTCAATCGTTTATTTCTAAAATTCAACTTATTTGTCTCAAAATTTTGCCTGTTTGAATCCTAAAATAGTTTGACATTTAGCTCAAAATATGACATTTTTTCCCCACATTTTGCCATTTTGCTTCAAAATTTTGACCTTACTCCCAAATTTTCACTTTATTTTGTCGAAAAAAAAAAAGATTTCCACTTCTGCACCTGACCTCAGACAGCATCACAATCAGAATCTAAAATTAATCCGCTTTAAATAACTTTGAAACTTTTAAGAACTGTGGTAAAATCTGAAAGCTACAAGAAAAGTCTTCGAAGTTGCGTTTCACAGAATTTATTGGTCGTCATAATTTTGTGCAGATTCCACTTTAACACATGATAGTGAATTTAAAAAAAGGAAAAAAGTAACTTTAGCTCATCTCTGAAAATTAAATGAAGTTTAGATGTCAAGTTTACCTCTGACATGTTTATTTTCCTCTGTGCAGAGTCTGACTTTACCCATGATGCCTTTTGCATGAGCGAGTGCAGGAAGGAGAAGGAGGAGAGAGAGTTTTACTGCTACAGTGAGTTTGGTATGTATCACTGTAAATATGCACATTTATTATTAGGGTCAATGACGTGACGTCCCTTTTTTTTGTGTCCCAGTGCAATATTTCCTTCCATCATGAATTGAGTATTTCATCACATGTATTTCTTTATTCTATGAAACCTGTGTTATTTGAACACATCTTTAAACTATTAAAATATAACATGTTTTTTTGTGTTTTGGTTCCTCAAACCCCCAAAATGTCAGGTGGTGCAACCGTCCTGACAAGTATCCACAGTAATTAAACTCTAAAAATTGAATGTCAGTTATTGTAAATGGAAATTAAAAATACAGTGGCATTATTTTATGCTTGAACCTTTTTAAATAAAACATTNCTGGAACAATTTCCATGTCAGGTGGAACAACCAATGTAATAATGTGAAATGTTATTTTAACATCAAATTATTTATCTTATTCACAAATAAAAGAAATGAAACACACAAAATGAAAATGTATGAGTCACTACAGACACTTGAGAGATACTTGCCAATAATTTCACACAGAAAAAATAACAGGAACATATAAATATATTTTCATATATTTGGTTGCGCCACCTGACATTTTTGGGTGCTCAAATTAAAAATACTAAAAAATAATGAACCTAAAATCTTTGAAATGTTGGTCAACTTCTGAAATCTGTTAGAAAACTTAATTCTTCACTCAGAAATATGTTTTTTATCCATTTTCAAAGAACTTTTAAAAAATAACTTTTCAGACCCTCTTTTTGTCATTGACCCATTCTTTTTTTTGTGATAACACTTTGTTGTGCCTATAATGTTTATATTTTTTTCCCTTGTCTTCTTCAAACAGCCATTAACGGGATAGTTCACGACATCGATGTTGTGCGTAAAGGGATCCGCCTCATCACTCTGATGGTCAGCAGCGACGGTTTCTACAAGATGAGTCGACTCTACGTGACTCCGGACAGTTTCTTCTTCAAAGTCCGACTTCTGGTTCTGGACACGTACAAGTGCAGCAAACCCTGCCCCGACATCAAGCTCGGTGAGTGGACAAATGTGGATCAGTGTGGAGAAATGGCCTTCAGCGGGTCCAGATAGAAGTAAAAAACTTTATCATGTCCAAGCTCCCAACTGGGCACTTTTGCATGTTTTAGCTCCCAAAAGAGCAGTTTCTAATAATTTAATGAGCATAAAGGGGTGGATAAGTGAGGTTTACAAATCAGAGGGGCTCTTTAAAAAGTGTTTGGCATCTGAGAAGATGTTAAAGCATGCACCTTGGCTCCTGAAAGATCACTTTTTTGTATTTGGTCTCCGATGGGTGCACCAAGTGTTTTGGCTCCAGGGGCGACAGTTTAACATGTTTTAAACTGGTTTAGAGTGGTTCATGAACAAGAAGGGCACTTCAGAAAGTGTTTGGCTCCCAAAAAGTCATTTGAGCACATGTTTTTACACCTGAATGGACACTTTCGGGTGTTTTTTGGCACCCAAGAAGGTGTGTTAGAATGCGTTTTAGCTCCAGAGAGTGAATCTTAGTATATTTTGGCTCCCAGACGCACACTTTAGCACATGTTTTGGCTGCCAGGAGACCATTTCATCATGTTATAACCGGTAAAAGGGGTCAGATTGGTGAGGTTCATCAACAAAAAGGACAGTTTAGAAAGTTTTTAGCTCACTTTAGAAGTCACTAAAGCATGTTTTGGCCTCCAAAAGGACACTGCAAGGTGTGTTTGGGGTTCAAGAAGATATTCAAAAATGCATTTTGGCTTCTGAAAGGGCCTTTTGCACATTTTGGCGCCCAAGAGGCCACTCAAACACATGTTCTGGCCCCCAAATGGAGACTTTTGGGCATGTTTTGGTGCCAAAGTAGGTGTGTTAGTATTCGTTTTAGCTGCCAAAGGTGCATTTTTGAAAATTTTGGCTCCCAAGCATGCACTAAAGCATATATTTTGGCTTCCTGTTGCAAAGTTTAACATGTTTTAACCAGCAAAATTAGCTGTATTAGTGAGGTTCACAAACTAGAAGGGCACTTAAGTGTCTTTTGGCTCCCAAGAGACAATGTAGGTTTTATTTTGGCTCCCAAATGGACACTTTAAGGTGTTTTTTTGTGCTCAAGAAGGCAAGAAGGTGTTTTAGTACACTAATTAGGGCCTGAAAGTGTATTTTTGTATATTTTGGTTCCCATGAGTGCACATCAGCATATATTTTAGCTTCTAGGAGGACAGTTTATCATGTTTCAATCGGTAAAAGGAGCATATAAGTGTGGTTTGCAAATCAAAAGTGCACTTCAGAAAGCTTTTGGCTCCCAAGAGGCAATTCAGGGTGTAATTTGGCTCCTAAGAAGTCACTTAAGCATGTCTTGGCCTCCAAGAGGACAATTCATGACGTGTTTGGGGTTGGAGAAGATATTTCAAGTATGCATTTTAGTTTCTGACAGGGCACTTTTACGCATTTTGGCTCCCAAGAATGCACTTTAGCACATATTTTGGCTCCCAGGAAGGCAGCTTATCATGCTTTAACCTACAAAAGGGGCAGATTAGTGAGGTTCACCAATCAAAAGGGCAGTCCAGAAAGCTATTGGCTCCCAAGAAGGCACTAAAACACATGTTCTGGCATCCAAGAAGATATGTAAGTTAGCTCCTGAAAACACACTTTGGGACATTTTGGCTCCAAAAAGTGCAATATAGCACATGTTTTGGCTCCCAGGGATTCAGTTTATCATGTTTTAACCGGAAAAAAGGTTCAACTAGGGGTCGCTTTAGTGCGTCTTTTAGCCCCCAAGAAGGGACTTTAGCAAAGTTTTGATGCTTGAGAGAGACTTAAGTGTGTTTTGGCTCCCAAGAAGGCAACTTTTGTCTCCTATTAGGGCTGTTTGGTGCATTTTTTTCAACAGTTGGACCATAACAGGCAAACGACTGATTATTTATTATTCCTAACCTGGGATGTTAGAGCTCTGTTTCCTACTTTAAGTCTTTATTTTAAAAACTCTCCTTCTTCTCTGTCACCAAGGGACCAGATACATCGTGATGGGTCAGATTTACCACCGCAGGCGCCACCTCCCCCCCGACCTCCTGAACCTCCTGGGCGGTAAACTGAAGCCCGGAGACGGCCTCCTGCGAAGCAACAACTACGTCAAGAGGTTTAACAAACGGAGGCACCAGAAAGCTCTGGAAGCCACCCGCTCCAGGTGTAGGTGAACCAAAGACAAAAAAACATCGCCCCCTGCTGCTGGGGAAGAGACACTGCAGCCTGAGCTGTTAATAAGTAATCCCTCAGTATTATATCAGAAAGAAGACTCTCTGTTTTTCAGAAGACATGGATTTATTTTCTTATGGACTGCTTTGGCGTGTTCACCTGACGTCACGTATCTGTACAGTTATTTTAAGTTGATTTTGATCGGAAACACAAGCGACTTTAATTAAATGGATTTAAATGGACTGATCCCTCATCAAATGTTGTAATGTTTGCAGTTTAAAGCCCTGATTAGACTTTTTAATCCAACTCCTCATGAAGTCTACAACCACAACTTCAATGAAGTTGGGACGTCGTGTAAAACATAAATAAAAACAGAATACAATGATTTGCGAATCCAGTTTAACCTGTATTCAAAAGAAAGTACGACAAAGACAAGACATTCATTGTTCACACTGATAGAACTTTATTATGATTTTCTTTTTGCAAATATTCACTCATTTTGAATTTGATGCTTCATCACGTTCCTAAAAAGCTGGAACAGGTTCATGTTTCCTCTGTGTTTCATCACCTTTCCTTTAACAACACTCACTAAGTGTTTGTGAACTGAGGACGATAACTGTTGAAGCTTTGGAGCTGGAATTCTTTCACATTCTTGTGGATGAACAACTTCAGTTGCTCAACAGTCCCAGAATCTCTGTTGTTGTATTTTGTTCTTCCACACATTTTCAGTGGGAGACAGGTCTGGACACGTCCGTCCAGTCAGATCATCGACGTGAGAAGATGATGTCTCGGTGCGACAACATTGTCCTCGTCTTACACAGAACCAAAGTAGCAGAACGACTTTATTAGTCCCTGCAGGGACTTTTTCTGTTTCACAGAACCTACCGTCGTCTACAACGAGGTTTTGGACAAACATGGAAAGTCGTAAAATGCTGCCTTCACAGATGCTGGGACAGTTACCCATGATGCCGTGGGTATAATCTGGATTGTCCTTCTCCTCTTTGACCCGGAGGACACCACGTCCATGATTTCCAAAAATAGTTTGAAATGCAGCGGCGTTTGTGTGTGTTGTTGATGTCTGACTTTGTCTTTTCATGGTAGAGTTTGAACTGTCACTTGTAGATGTAGTGATGAACTGTGTTAACTGACAATGGTTTTCTGAAGTGTTCCTGAGCCCACGACGATTATAGGAAATGTGTTACTACACCCAAAAATTACGTCGCGGCGGACTCCCCAGTTTCCAGTGCCGGTAAGTTACAACCAAAACCGCCTTGCTGCTTACGTGCAGAGATTTCTCCAGATTCTCTGAATCTTTTGATGATATTATGGACTGTAGATGATGAAATCCATCAATTCCTGCAGTTGAACATTGAGAAACATTGTTCTTAAACTGTTGGACTATTTGTTCACGCAGTTGTTGACACCTGTTTTTAATGAACCTGTCACCTGTGGGATGATCCAAACAGCTGCTTTTCAGCATTCAGCAACTTTCTCAGTCTTCTTCTGAAGGCATCAAATTCAAAATGAGTGAATACTTGCAAAAACATATAACGTTTATCAGCTTCAACAATAAATATCTTGTCTTTGGAGTGTATTTAATTGAACATAGGTTAAACAGAATTTGCAAATCATTGTTTTCTGTTTTCATCTAGGTTTTAAACATCCCAACTTCATTGGAATAATAGTTGTAGATCCATTAAATGATGAGACTTTTCTTTGATTATCAGAAATTTTGTGCCTAAATTGACACTAATTGAAGTTAATGTTGTTTTGCACTGAGAAGTTCTGCATTGTAACGCCCAAATGTTGTCGCTGTGGCTGCTTCTTGTTTGCAGGAAATGCACTATTATTGTTGTAAGGACCAAAGGGAGAGAATGAAAGTCTTGGAAAAAGCAGCAACAAACTCAGCTGAGGAAGGAAAAAAAAGGAAAAGAGGACACAGGACTTCCTTGACATGAGAGCGGAGGCCTGGTTTTCTAACTTTAATTAGGATGAAATATTTGAAGACATGAAAAGAAATCCTGGCTGGATTCGAGCGTAAATCTAATCAGGAGGAGGAATCTGATCCTCTCCACACCTGGACACGCTGCTCAGAGAAGAGCCGCCTTCACTTTTTCTCTCTGGGATGTTTTCTGTTAGAGCCAAAGCTTAAAAAGAGTTTGATGTGAAGTTTTCAGGGAGGATGGGAGAGAGCGGAAAGCGTGGGCAAGGTGGAGGAAATATAAAGACGGTTGTGTGAAATGGGACAGCTCCCTGTTTTTTTTTATGTACTCCGACTTTAATCTCATGCTTCTAAAGAGTGGGAAAAGATTTGCACTGACTGCTTACATCGCTTTATTATACATGACCCCAATAAAAATGTGTATGTCTTTGGTATTTTTCCAGCCTGTGGGAAATTCTTCTCTTTAAAGCCAGATTCTCATGCTCACGCTATCACATACATCTGCGCGCTGACTGAAGCATCGATCCTCATCATAATTCCCATGATTCCATGGGAGCGAGCCCCCGCTTTAAGACACTTTAATTAGACTTTAACAAGCTCGGTCTCTGTCTGGCCCGCGGGGGGAGGCAGTGACTTGGGAACTTGGACGCGGAGGCCGACGGGGGCTAAACCTCCTTCTCTTCCTCTGCTGGTCTGTGCTGGTCTGTGCTGGTCTGTACTGGTCCCCCTCTATCAGGGATCAGTGCTGGGGGGGGACGGGGCAGATGCATGCACAGGAAACGGGCTCCAGCTCTACATCTTTGCGACTATCGCAGCAGGAGCACATTCCTCATCACGGAGGATGTTGAGGAGCAAAGAGGAGGGAGGTGTCGTTTCTCTTCCTGTGTGACACAGACCCATAGCCACATATTGGGGTGTGTGTGGGGGGGGGCACTTGAGGCTTGTGGTCATCTGCAGCGTTTCGAGCGTCTGTTTCTGGATTCGTTTAGTGGTTAAAGCGGCGGCTGAGGAGCGTAAAGTGGGGGCAGGGTGAAAGGTCAAACCCCCCCATGTGTCATGTTGGTAACGTGATCAGAGGAAAAGTTTGTACGAGTCTGTTTGGGGTCATGACCAGGTCGTTAAGGTAAGACCACCATATTCTAAAAAAACAAAAAAGATGACCCCCCCC